>JACVTC010000019.1:222500-287500 GCA_016946835.1 Neocallimastix lanati (nom. inval.)
AAGGAAACATGGTTAAATATCAAGGTTGGACTCCATTTTCTATTTTTGATAAATACATTGTAGGTACTGATGCTCCAAATGAATTTTTATATACCAAATTGGAGAATTTCAAAAAGCACAATGTTAATTTTGAAATTGATACACAAAGAACTACTCAAAAACAATATAATACTTTTGTAAATACTTTCAAAGAATTAGCTAGTGATGCGGAAGCTACCCCAGGTGGTGTTCAAGTTGCAAGCCTTTTCAAAACTTTAAATGCAGTTGGATTTCGTAGCAATGATGGTAGTGTTATTGAATTACAAACTTTTGATGGAACTTATGAAAGTGCTAGTAGTATTAGTCATATTAACGTTCCATTCCCATGCAAAAGTAGTAGTTCATGTGCTGCATCTGGTAAATCACCAGAAGAGAATTATTTAATGTACTTTACTGTTATTAGTAAGGCTTCAACTGATAAATTAATTAGTGCTTTTAAATCTAAATCAAAACATGATTTAGTTGGTCCAAATATTATTAAAATTATGACTACTATTGGTTGGAATGAAAGAAATGGTGAAACTAGTACTGCTAATGACAACAAATTTAGTGTTTCAACAGGAAGTTATTATCAAAATGGTGCAAGTCAAATAACTTATAATATGAAAATTATATTATCAATTGCTTTAATCTGTATTTCATATTTATTTTTAATTTAGAAAAAAAATATATTTTTTTTTAAATTATTTTTCTAAATTAAATATGAATATTATATATCGCTATAAAAGATTTTTTATATAAACTTTTCTTAATTATTGTTTTTCCTTTTATTCATTAATTATTAATAATATAAAATTTGATTTTTTTTTTTTCTTTTTTTCTTTTTTTTTTTTTTTTTCAACGTAAATTTAATAAAAATAAAACAAATATATATACATTGCAATAATAATAATAAAAAAAAAAAAAAAAATAAAGAAGAAATGTATATATTATTCAAATTTATTTTTATTAATTTTTATTATGTATAAAATGACAGTTTAATCTATTAATAATATATAAATATAATATATTTTTACTTATTAAATATAATAAATAAACTAACAATGATTATAAAATATAATATTTATATAGATTATATATTATATATATATATATATAAAAAGGCATAAAAGAAAAAAAAAATAAAATATTATTTTATTCATTATAATTTATTGTAAAAGATCGATGTTATTTTTTACTTTTTATTTTTTATTTTTTTTTTTAATTTTATATTGAAGTTTGTAATAAAAATAAAAAATAAAAAAAAAAATAAAAAAAAAAAAAAAAAAAAAAAAAATTAAAATAACAATAAAAACAACTTATAATGAAGATAATAATAATAATAATAATAATAATAATAAAAGGATAAAATAATAACAATATTATCAAGAAAAATATAAAACTTTCTAATATATTTGAAAACAAAACAAAACAAAACAAAACAAAACAAAATAAAACAAATAAAAATAATAATAAAAAAAAAAAAAAAAACTACTACAAATAAAAGTAAAAAAAGTAAAAAAGTAATAATAATAATAATAATAATAATAATATGTATATAAAATAAAATAAGATAAGCATCATCCATTCATATATTTATATATATAAAAAAATTAATATATTTCACTAAAAAAAAAAAAAAAAAAAAAAAAAAAAGTTGAAATTAAAACTAAAATTTTTATTCCTAAAAATAGTCATTATCATAATCATAAATAGTCATGTAATTAAAAATTTAATAAAATGAAATAAAAAGTTAGATTCACATTATATTTCTATATTATCCTATAGGAATATATTTACTTTTTTAATAAATCTATAAATTTCATTTCATTTTATTTTTATTATATAATAAGAATAATTAAAAAAAAAAAAATAATAATAATAATAATAAAAAATAAAATTAATTTAAAACTAAAAAATAAATAAATAAATAAATAAAAAAAAAAAAAATAAAATTAAAATAAATAAAAGTTAAGAAAACTTTAAACCAAAAAAAAAAAAAGGAAATGATTATAGTATAATATGTATATAACTATTTTTTTATTGTTTGTTAAAAGTATCAAAAATTCAAAAAAAAAAAATAATGAATTTACATTATTTAATTCTTTATTCATTATTATTATTATTATTTTAGTATTATTTATTATTATTTATTATTTATTATTTATTATTAATAATCAATAGTTTTATTATTATTTTTATTATTAGTAATTATTATATTAGTAATTATTAGTATTTATTAATTTTTTTTTTTTTTTTTTTTTTTTTTTAATAAATGACGATTAAGCCATTTTCATATACTAAAATTTATTTAATTAGTAAAAAAAAAAAAAAAGAAAGAAAAGAAAAAAAAATAATTTATTTATTAAATTTTATATTATAATATATTCTATATAGTTAATAATAATAATGATATATATAATAATGTACTTTTTTATTTATTTATATACTTATTTTTATTGAATATTTATATTATTATATATATTCAATTATTTAAATAAAAAAAAAAAAAAAAGGAAAAAACTCTTAAAATAGTAAAAAAAACGGCAGATCCATATCTATTTTTCAATAATAATAAAAAAAAAAATTACAAAACTTTAATTAATAATAATTTAATTTATAGAAGGATTACATAAATATGAACGGTTTTTTTTCTTCTTACCAGAATAGAAAAAAATATAAAAAATTTTTTTTCTTTTTATCTTTTTATTATTTTCATTATTATTATTAACTTTTTTTTTTAATTATAATAATTTTAAAGTGTTCAAATTTTAAATATTAAACTCTATTTAAAAATTGCGGATTAAAAATTACCTTTTAAAAATGTCAAAATTTTAATTTTATTATATTTGACTATCTCCTTAAATTTTAATTATAATTAACTAATTCTAATTATCTATAATTTTATTGATATAATTAGAATGTCAATTATTAATTGAAAAAAAATATACTATATATAATTATATTACTTATTATAAATTATAATTTATTATTACAATATCAATGATAACAAGTTGTTATAATTTGTAAATCATCTTATTAATATGAGTTTTTTTTTTTTTTTTTTTTTTTTTTTTTATAAAAAAAAAAAAAAAAAACATATTTATTTATATTCACTTTAACGAACTGTTAATTTTTTAAATATAAAAATAAATATATATCTATTTATTAGATAGATAGATACAAAATTTTAGTACATATTTATGTTTATTCATTTTACATAATTTAACATAATTATATTATTTTATTATTATTATTATTTTATTATTTTTTTTTCTATCTGGTATATCAAATTTTTTGATTGTAAATGATAAAAAAAAAAATATATATATATATATATTATATATATATATCAAAAAAAATTATAAATTAAATTTAAATATTAATAGTAATAAATAATAAATTAATAAAAAATATTAATCAATAATAAAGATAAAAAAAAAAAAAAAAAAAAAGGAAAAAATAAAAATATTTAAAAAAATAAAATTTAAACTGTTTCCAAAAAATTCTAATAAAAAAAATTTTGATATATTGTTGTGAATTATCTTATTAATTTATATTTATTTTTTTTTTTATTGTAATAAGATATATCATAAATTTTCATATATCATATGAATAATTATTTTCTAGAAAAATCATGAGCCATGATTTTATAAAAAAAAATATATATAATTAATAATAATAAAAATAATAATAAAATTAGTTAATAATAAGAAAAATTAATAATAAATAATAAATAATAAATAATAAATAATAAATAATAAATAATAAATAATAAATAATAAATAATAAATAATAAATAATAAATAATAAATAATAAATAATAAATAATAAATAATAAATAATAAATAATAAATAATAAATAATAAATAATAAATAATAAATAATAAATAATAAATAATAAATAATAAATAATAAATAATAAATAATAAATAATAAATAATAAATAATAAATAATAAATAATAAATAATAAATAATAAATAATATAATAATAATAAATAATAAATAATAAATCTATAATAGTTAAATTATAATTTATATCAAATTTCATTCAAATATTAAAATAAATTATAATATATATATATTTATTTTATTCTAATTTTTAATATTTCAAAAATTTTATCTTCTGTTTTCTATTTTTATTAATTTATATATAATTCTTTTTTTTTTCCCTTTTATATGGATTAATAAATATACATATAAAAATTAAATAAATCTTATTAAAATAATAATAATCATTTATTCCACTTGTTCTATATAGAATCCAATACATACTGTACTACTTTTTTTTTTTTTTTTTTTAAATTTTTTTATGAATAATTGTTATTATAATTAATTATTAATTATTAATTATAATTATTATAATCATTATTATTAATTATTATTATTATTATTAAATTTTGATTAAATATTATTATTTTTTATTATTTTTTGAATGGTAAAATAAAATAAAATATTATAAGAACCTTTTACATTTAATTTATGAATAATATAATAAATATTAAAAGTGAGTCTATATTACATTAAATTTTTATTAATAAAATAATTTCTATCTCTTACTCTTTTAAACCTTATCAACACAAATAGTAACAGTCTTTTAAACAATGAAATAACAAAACTGAATCCTATAACTATAATTTTCATATATCATATTATCTTATTTTTATAGGTGTTTCCTTTTTTTTTTTTTTTTTTTTTTTTTTTTAATATAGCTTTTTTTTTAACAGACTTTTTTCTAATAGACTTTTTTTTTTATTATAAAAAACTTCATAATGAAATAATGAAAATGCTTATTTTCTTCTTAGTCTAAAAAATAATAAAAATAAAAATAAATAATATTAAAAAAATATTACTTGTTGTTATTATTAAAAATACAATTTTATTATTATTATTATTATTATTATTATTATTATTATTATTATTATTATTATTATTATTATTATTATTATTATTATTATTATTATTATTATTATTATTATTATTATTATTATTATTATTATTATTATTATTAAAATTTGAGCATCAAATAGAAGGCTTCTAAAGGATTAAAAATCTCAAATTTTCAAAAGTAGAATTAAACAAGAATTAAATATTCAAGAAAAATTGTATAATACAAAATTTGGAATAATTTTACTATTAGACAACTAAAGCAACTGTTACGTAAAAAAATTATTACTTAAAATACAATATTTTATTATTAATTATTTTTATCATTTATTAATTAAATTTTTATAGTTAAATTATATAGTAAATTTATTAATTAAAAAATTTAAAAAGGTCATATGAATAAAAATACTAAACAAAAAAGGACACCTTTTAATTATAAAAAAAAGTTTTTATTAACTATTTCGTATATTTAATAAATTTTTTCCTAATTAATATTAATTAAAAAAAAAAAAAAACTATTTTATATAAAAATGTGAAAATTTTTTCTTTTATTCTAGAGAGTGTAAATTGAGTAAAATTTAAGGGTAACAAGAAGGAAGATTTTTTTTAATTGTGAATTATTAAATAAAAAAGTAAAAAAAAAAAATATTTTGAATTATATTTTAAAGTGTTTTTATTATATAATTCTTGATGATAACATTAATTTTATGAAATATAATTAAAATTCAATTTTATTATAATTATTATTAAAAATAGAATTTTTTTATTTTTATTACTATTATTAAAAATATAATCTTTTTATTATTATTATATTATTAAAAATAAAATCCTTTTATTGTTATTATTATTGTTACTAATTATTAATATTATTATTAGTAGTAAATTATTATTATTATAAACTATTGCTTTATTATTATTACTATAAAAATATGATTTATTATTATTATTATTTAAAATGAATATACATTATTGTTATAATTAAAAATACAATCTTTATTAATAAAATTCTATTAATATATTGAATTAAAATATCTATTAATATATATATAAATATATATATTAATAGATATTTTTTATATAATTTTTAAAATTTACATATATATATAAAACAATCATGAGTTTTGAGATTGAAAAAGGTCCTCTTTTTTTTTTTTTTTTTTTTATTCTTCCCATTTTATTATTATTTTATTAATTCATTATGATGAGAATATCATAAGGGACTAAGATTATAATAATTCGAATCCGTATCAAAAAAACATTTTTTTTCTTTTTTTTTTTTTTTTTTTTTTTTTAACAACGATGATAGATCTAATGGTATACATCTTTTAATTAATTAATAAGATTTTAAATATTATATTTCCATCAAAAAGATAGATTAATCCTACAAAAAACTTTTATTGAGTTATCAGTAATATTTAACAATTTTTTTTTTTTTTTACAATAATAATAAAAAAGTTTTTTTTTTGATAAATTATAATAGTTTATTTATTAGAATTATTTGTATAAATATATTTAAACAAGGAAGAAAATATATTTCCATCGTTCTTTATTTTTTGATTAAAAATATCAATTACATTATAAAATATATGAATTAATAATGTATATTATATATATAATGTATAAAAATAATTTAGAATAAAATAAACTTTTTAAAAAAATAAAATAAAATAAAATAAAATAAAAAAATTTTTTTTTTGAATGTTCCCCAGTATTGAATTAAAGCTCATAAGTAGCAATAGTTAACCACCAAGTAGAATCATATAAATAAATTTATTTAATTTTGTACTTTATATAATCTAAAAAAAAATAAAAAATAAAAAATAAAAAGTAAAAAATAAAAAATAAAAAATAAAAAATAAAAAAAAAGGTAATTTCCATATTTAACTTTCAAAAAAAAAAAAAAATAAAATAAAATAAAAAGAAATAAAATAAAATAAAAAGAAACATAATAAAATAAAAAGAAACAAAACAAAATAAAATAAAATAGAATAAAATAGTAGAACGTATTAATTATATGAATTTTTTTTTTTTTTTAGAAAAAAACATAAAGTTAATTAAAAAAAAATATAATGTATTATGTGTCCAAATTTATCATAATCGTAATCATGTTTTTTTTTTTTTTTTTTTTTTTTTTTTAAATAAGAAAGTAATATTCAAAAATATAGGATATAATTCAATTCAATTCAATTCAATTCAAAAAAAAAAAAAAAAAAAAAAAAAAAAAAAAAAATCCATAGTCAACGAACCTCACTTCCAGATTATAAGATTTTCCGGTTTAAAGAAATTCTTAATTCCGGTGGATTAGGGTATGAATTGACGACAAATCTGAAAGAAATTTATGGTCTTCTCCCTTCACAGAGGTATTGGGCCCATGCTAAGTCTGTCTTTACTACATTTTCAGAGTTGTCCCTTCTAGTTAGTTTGTACTGATACTGGTCGGAATAGCAATAGCCAAACTTTTGATGAGTACTAGCCCTAAGCATTAAGTTCTTGTAAAAAAAGAGAGAGAGAGCCGCAGAATCTCACAGAATTAATCACAGGAAATGATTTTTGGTTATTAAATTTTTTTTTTTTTTTTTTTTTTTTTTTTTTTTTAGACTTGGAGAAAACTTTATTTAATTTATAATAATAATAAAATTTCATGATTTAAATTAAAAAAAAAAATAACAAATAAAATACATGAAATAAAATATTATATAATTATATAATTATAAAAGTATGTTAGAAGCAATAGCCTCTCTAACTTTTCTCATTCATCGATGATAACACTACATCCATTATTGCAAGTAATAATTTCAGTATTAGTGTTATTAAACGAATCTGTATCAGATCTTTAACCGGGAGGGATGAAAATCCATGCCTTATCATTTCTATGTCGACGCTCTTGGCAACAGTAGATTCATCGGAATACCATTTCATCATCAATCTAAAATTTTTTTTTTTTTTTTTTTTATAGCCGCAATTATTGCAAACTTTAATCTTTATTTACTCTCATATAAAATACATGGATATTTTAATTTTAATAAAAATTAAAATTAACACAGAATTAATAAAATAAATAAATATTATTTATCCAATTTGAACATAATAATAAATGAAAAAGTAACGTGAAATAAAAAGTAATAATCAAAAAATAAGTGTAAAAATAAATTCAGAAAAAGGTTCATTGGCAACGAACCTCACCTCCTTATGGATTAGGGTTTGAATTGTCTATTTGAAAAGAAATTATGGTCTTCTCCTTCAGAGGCATTGACCCTACTTAGCCTGTCATACTGCATTTTCAGCGTTGATGCTCCTGGTTAGTTTGCACTTATACATTCAGAATAGTAACCCTTGCCGAGTACTAGCCCGAGGCATAATTTCTGTAAAGAGAGCTGCAGATCGTACCAAGAATGGATCAATCTAAAAGATCTTTGGTTATTAAATTAAAAAAAAAAAAAAAAAAATATTCCATTCCTTTTTATAATTTAAATCCATAATATCTACATCTCTTCCACCAAGAAAGAAGTTCTATCGTCGGTACCACATCACATTTATATTTACAAGCTCATTATTCAGAAATTTTTACTAATATAATAAAACAAAATTTCACCAATTGATCGATTGACTACATTATTAGTAAAGATACTATTATTTTCACTATCCCTAATAAATATAAATATTCCTACATTTACTATCAATAACTATTACTATTATTAACCAACATTACTGCCATTGCTATTATTATTAATGTTATACTCTTTGTTACTCCCATCATAATCAATACTTTATTCTATATTATTCAACCTGTTAACAACATTGTTTACATTGCTATTTCTATATTGGACAATATTTGGTAATTACAAAAAAATTTCATAAAAAATTTCAATATTCATAAAATATTTCATTCGAAATTCACAGAAAAGATGAATCTTTCAAGAATTTTTTTTTTTTTATTTTTTTTTTTATTTAATTTCTTTTTCTAAAACTCTGACTCATTATTAACTTTGTTTAATATTTTAAATAAAAATATTGTTATATATATATATATATATATATATATATATATTTTTTTTTTTTTTTTTTTTAATTACTATTATTATTAATATGATAATAAAAATTATTACTAAAATATTTTTTAAACATTTTTCTTAATATAAATAGTTAAAAAAATCTTAAAAAAAAAAAAAAAGGTATTTAAAATCATATAAATCTCTAGTTAAATAATAATAAAAAAAATTACATTTACATAAATGTATATAAAGTATATATTATATGGAATTTATATTAGGTTATATCATTAATTAATAATAAAAAATGAATTACTTTTTTTTTTTTTAAGAAAAAAAAAAAAAAAAGCTTTAATATAAAAATCTAGCAAGCACAATTTCCACTTTGTTCATTCATTCTTTCATTAGGATCAATGGTAATAATTTGTGGTTTAGATTGTTCAACTGGAGTTCTTTGTAATAAAGTAGTTGCAATCTTTTTGAATAAAGTATTAACATTATGACCAGCTTTAGCACTAGTTTCCATAAACATAGCATTAAATTCTTTGGCTTTTTCCTCACCTTCTTCGGTAGATACTTGTCTTTTATCATCTAAATCAGACTTGTTACCAACTAATACAAATATAACATTTTCACCTCTTTCAGCTTTAACATCTTCATACCAATGAAGAAGACTTGTGAATGAATTTCTATTAGTAATATCATAAACGATAAGTGCTACTGAAGAATCACGAATGTAACTTGGAATTAATGACCTGAAACGTTCCTATAAAATTAATAAATAAAATAAATATATATATGAATTATATAATGTAAATATATATTACTTCAATTATAGTTATATATAGTAATTTGCTAAAAAAATTTTTTTTCATTGATATTTTTACCTGACCAGCAGTATCCCATAATTGTAAACGAACAGAATTATCTTCAATTTGAATGTTTTTAGATAAGAAATCAATACCGATAGTAGCCTATATTTAAAATTATGTTATTATTATTATTATTCATTTATATTAAATAGTTTTTATTTTTTTTTATAAAGAATACAATATTCTAAAATATTTATATAATATATTTAATATTCCAAAATAAAGATATTTACTTGGTAACTGGTATCAAAGGTATCATACATAAAACGGGTAATTAATGATGTTTTACCAACACTTTGTTCCTATTTTCATTTAAAAAAAAAATATAATAAAAAATAAAAATAAAATAAAATAAAAAAACATATATATATATAAATAAAAAAAAAAAGTTAAAATAATAAAAAAAAATTAATAAATTACATTTTATATACATAATTTAATAATAAATAAAGAAAAATTTCAATTTTTACCCCAAGGAAAACTAACTTAAATTTTCTGTTTCTGGACATGTTCGGTTATATTATTCTATATTTCAATAAAGTGCAAAAAAAATATTAATGTTTATTTTTATTTAATAAATTTTAAAAATTATTTATTATTTTAAAAATAATATTTATTTTAAAAAAGCTTATTTGAATCTACTGAAAAATTAATAATATATAAGAATATTACAATTATTTATTAAATATTTTGGATGTATCTATTATTTACTACATATTATTTATTGCTATTCTATTTATTTATTTATTTATTTATTTATTTATTTATTTATATTGTATATTTTTTAATTGTATGATTTCATTAATAAAAACAAACAAATAAACAAACAAAGAAATATAACAAAAACAAAATAAAACAGATTATATTATGTTAGTTAAATTATATGTTTATAAAACATTATATATTAATTATTATTTATATTTTCATTATTTTTTTATCTATATATTTTTTTAATGCTTGTATTTATTTACTTTTTATAGTTAAACTAATTTAAAAATTATTATTTATAATACTTTATACATATTTAATACAATTTACTATTTCAATTAATTAATTTGTTTATGTATCATAGCTTTTATTTTTTACTTTCTTATTTAATAACTAAAAAAAAAAAAAAAAATATATAAATAAATAAATAAATTATAAAAAATATTCAAGTACTAGTTCCTTTTTTAATTAAATATTACCTTTATTTATTAAATATAAATGAGATTACTTTTTAAATATTTACAAAACTTATTAATAAATAAATAAAAAAAATTTATATATAAAATTTAAGGAAAATTTTATTATTTATATAAAAATTATAACAGTAGTTGATTAATTAATTATCATATATAATGATTTTAATTTAATGATTATTTAAATAATGTCATTTTAATATATTAAAAAATTAAATGAAGTTAATAAAAGATTAACCAAAAAAAATAATGATAATAGTAATTAATAATAACATTTTTATTATATTTTTTATTTATTATTAATAAACAATTATTTTTATTATTATTATTATTATTATTATTATTATTATTATTATTATTATTATTATTATTATTATTATTATTATTATTATTATTATTATTATTTTTATTATTATTATTATTATTATTATTATTATTATTATTATTATTATTATTATTATTATTATTATTATTATTATTAAAAACTTGTTAATAAATTTATAAATATGGATGATAATAATAACAAATAATAAGATTAAACGATTTCATATTAAAGTATTAATATTTATTATTAAACTATTTATTAAAAACAAAAAATGCACTTTTAAAATAATTATGTATATTATAATATATGATAATAGTATATTTTTATATATTAAGTCATTCTTTGGCTTAACTAAAAAAAATTAAAGATTCAATGTTAGTTATATTATTAATTAATAAATAAATAAGTTTCTATTAAGGAAATTTAATATTGATTAAACTTTTCAAAAATTAATTAAAATCACTAATTTTATATATTTACATTATATTATAGAACATATTATTCAATAAATCAATAAAAAAATCATGTTTTACATTGGAATTGGAATAGTGAATTTTTTTTTTGTTTTAATATTATGAACTATTTAATTTCTACATATAATAAATTTAGATGCATAATTAAAATATATTTATATATTAATTATTTTTTGAATAATTTTATTAATTGTATAAATATATTATATTTATATTTAATGACACACTATTAATAATGTAAAAGTTGAATACGTTACAATACATTTAATCATTTTAAAAATTTACCTTTTATGGAAATTTTCAAAAAAGGAAAGAAATTATATTAAAATTTGAAATTAAAATCATTTCAACTTTAAAAGTTTTTTTTTTTTTTTTTTTTTCAATTAAACATTATAATTATAAAATAAAAAAAAAAAAGTTCACTCTTTTTTTTTTTTTAAACAATATAATATATATTATATTTTATACATTTCGATATATGGTTTAATTGTAATTTAATGGGTATGAAAATAAATAGTGTAATCATTGTATAAAAAAAATTGAATAAATAAAAAGAAAGAAAGAAAAAAAAAAAATTAAATATAAAAATATTATATTTTTAAATATTATCACATATAAATTATTATTGATATTTGTAGATAATTACAAAAATTAAATTTTAAGTCTTAAATCATTATAAATATTTAATTCATAATGAAAATTTATGAATTAAATACAATAATTATAGTAATAATAATTATAATATATATATGCATAATTAGAAGTATCTAATAGTATTTCTTTAACGATTTTTTTTAAGTATAATAAATAAATACATTCCGAATAGTGTAAATTTTTGTTGATGTGATATTCTTATTTTATTCAAATGTTTTTTTTTTTTTTTTTTTTTTTTTTTTTTTTTTAAAAAAAATAATATAATATGTTACTATTCAATATTTTCTTTTTTTTTTGTTTTAATAAAAAAAAAAAAAAAAAGAATATTTAAATTTTAAATTCATAATTATTATAATTAATATAATTCTTATATATTATGAAACTTTTTCTCTCTTCTGATATGGGCAATTTTTGAAAGTTGGTGGTGGTATTTTTCATGTCAAAAAGGTCATCATTTATAGACCATAATATCTATTTTTTATTTTTTTAAATCCATATCTTTTATATTATTTCATAAAACGTTTAAAAACATGCCGTTTTTATATATTTTTATATATTTTTATATTTTTTATATTTTATATTTTAAATGGTTAACATTAATTTAAAAAACTTAAATTATAAAATTTAATAATATAATATTTAAATAAGGATGTAGTATTAAATAATTTATAAATTTAATAAAAAATAAAATTAACAAAATAAATAAATAATAAATAAATAAATAAATAGAAATAAATAGATAATAAATAAATATAAATAAATAAATATAAATAACCTTAAATCCTTTTTTTCTTTAAAAAAAAAGTAAATATATATATATCTTTTAACCGTTAATTAAATGATTAATAATTGTTTTAAAAAAATTTAGTTGCGGCAATAAAAATTTTACCATATATAATAAATATAAATTTATATATTAAAAATCATGTTATGTTAAAATAAAAAAGAGATTATTGTTTTATTTTCTATTTTCTATTAATTAGATTATTATAAAATGTACTACAAGGTTTATAAAAAAAAATGTTAAATAATTAATAAAAATTATTATTACTACTATTATTTTTTTTAAAATGAAAAACTCTATTAATAAAACGTTAGAAAAAAGATTTAATAAAAAAAAAAAAATAAATAAATAAATAAATTTTAAAATTTAATTGAATAGAACTTTAAATTTAAATATTTATGAACAAATTGTAATATTATATTTTCTACTATTTATAATAGTTATAATAATTAAAATAAAATAATTTTTGATTAAATTAAAATAGACTATTATTTGATAACAATATTATTTAAAAAAAAAATAAAAGTATATTTATAAAATTTATATTATCTTTATAATTTAATGTTTTAATATTAAATTATAAACAATTTATTGATTCAACTAATACTTATCATTTAAGTATTTTCATTGAATTTGAATTTATATTTAATATGTCTATTATTAAATAGATAGAAAAATCAAAAAAAAAAAAAAAAAAAAAAAGACTCTTTACATTGGCATCAAATTATTGCTTTTATATAAAATAAAATTTTTCTATTAGAGTTAACAATTTTTTTTTTTTTAGACTCAGAATAAACTTTATTTAATAATATTTATTGAAAAAAATACATATGATAATAAAATTTATGAAATTTAAAATTAAATTAAAACTTCTAGTAATTTATTGATCTATTGATCGATCTAATTTTAGGAGTATTCGTATAATGAACATTTTCCCAGTAAAACTTCCATATTTCTCCAGGAAATTTATTATTGTATTTGGATATTGTTTATCTACATGATTTTTTCGTCCATGAATATTGTGAAAGTGTTGGAATCTTTTTAACTAAATGAGATATAATATAAAAAGATTTTTTCCACTTTATAAAGCATCAAGTCATTGCTATAGTATAAAAACTAAGCACAAGGAGGTATAAATATTACTTAATAATTACTTAATACATATTATAAATAGTGATATTAGAAGCCTAATTTTTAAAACCCAAAACTTCAAAACAAACCTTGATTAAAAGTAGATTGAGTTTTTTTTGTGTTCTTTTTATTTGATCCTGACTAAGGTTCATAAGTAAAGAATGTCCTAAGAACAAAGGAAACTTGAATACAAATTTTAAAGTAGAAAGATACGTTCCTATTGGTTAAAAATCTAAATAAAGAAAGAGTTAATTGTATAACTTATTTTACTGTTCATCTTAGCAATAATAAGCTCTAAGTCCAATAATTCTTGAAAGGTATCCAAGGTATGTATATTGATTAATGCTTGTTAGATGAATCATGCCACACTTAAAAGTAGGATTTTCATAATGTCATGAAGGTATAATGTTCTTTGGTTTAACAACAAGTCTAGTACATTTACAAAATTGCAAAGGTCATTTCATTTTAAAATAACCCAATTATGAGCTTTATTTAAAATATTTATAAGTTCTTTTTTTTTTTATAGCCACAATTATTGCGAACCTTAATATTATTTATTTATTCATTCATTAATTACATGAATATTTTTTTTTTTTTTTTTTTCAAATAAAAAAAAAGGAATACTCGATAATAAAAAAAAATAAATATTATTTGTCCAATTCGAACAAAATAATTCTTTTAAATAGTAATGTGAAATAAAAAGTAATATTCAATATAAGGTGTATAAATAAATTCAGAAAAAAGTTCATATGCAACGAACCTCACCTCCTTATGGATTAGGGTTTGAATTGACTATCTGAAAGAAATTATGGTCTTTTCTTTCAGAGGCATTGGCCCTACTAGCCTGTCTTACTGCATTTTCAGCGTTGACGCTCCTGGTTAGTTTGCGCTTATACTTTCGGAATAGTAACCCTTGCCGAGTACTAGCCCGAGTTTTTAGATCTAGAAAAGCAAGGTAAGTTTCTTTATTATCAATTTTTAGGTGATTTATCACATTTATTAAAAATATCATTAATGAACAAGTTAAATAAAGTTGGTGAGAGGGTCAACCTTGATGAACGAACACTTTTCTTAATATTAAATGATTCTGATAATTGTTCATCAACCCTAACACAAGCCTTGGAAGATAAGAGAAATATTCCAATTATATAAACTTATTAAATAATTTTGAGTTTTCATTATGTTAGATCTCCATTTAAACATAATTTACCATTATATTAACTTACTAAATATTTTTAATATATTCACTCTCATTATTTAAATATTAATATTATTCATGATTTGACAATTACATATTATTTTTTAGAATTTCCAACATTTATAAAATGTAAAAAATTATTCCTTATGTCACTTTATAAAATATTCATTTAAATTACTATACATTTAATTTTATATTTAAAACTATATATACTTGTGGACTGAGAAAGAAAGAAAGAAAGAAAGAAACCTAGAATATGTGAACATCATCTATTAAAATATATACATCAATATTAATCCTACTTAAAGAGGTTAATCACAAAAGCACACATTGAATTTACTTATATTCCAAAGTAATAGTAGAATATACAATATTAATCTATAATTAACTTAGAATTAATATATAAGAAATTATAAATGAAATAAATTAAAATTAACTTGAGATTAATTATTCTCCCAAATTATTACACAAATATATAGTATATTATTAAATTGTGAAACACATATACTTTATTTTATCCGAATAAACTTAATAGTTACTGCTTAACTACAAAGCGGATATTTGAAGGAGGATGTCACAAAGTACTAATAAACATTAGAATAAATACATATTAATAAATTAAATAGAAATGCTTAGCGTGAAATGAGCATATTATACACTAATTATATTAATTGATTACCTAGTATGAAATAGGTATTTTCATTTAAATTTAATATAATATCATGATTTAACTTAGCGTGAAATGAGCTAGATCATAGATAATAATAATAGATGGTGTAAGACCTTCATTAAAAGGGCACCATTTCATATATATTAGACACCTCATATTACCACTTAAAATAGTGAGTTTTAGCCGCCATTGATACACTTCCAATTAATCAAGCGGATATTTCATGTTTAAATATAAAATTAAACTGATTTTTATATTTTATATAATTTAGAATACTTTCATTAAAAGTATGGCGCAATTATTCAATTAACTATTGCAAACAATTTTAAATTTTCATTTACAAATCTATATATTTATTTCATAATATTTTGATTTGAAGGGGAATAATGGTCACAGAAAATTTAAATTTATGTATAACTGACCAGAAAACGTATATCAAATTCTAGTTAATTATCTTCAACATATAAAGATATTATCCAGTAAAATAAGAAAATTGTAATCTTTCAATAATCAAGAAATACTTAAAGATTCAATAAATGATAAAACTAATATTTCTTAAAATGCTAAAATAATTAAATTACTATTTATTTAATTATATTAACATAATAATTATGAAAAAAAAAAAAAACACTGTTAATCATATATTAGAACAGTATCTTCAAACATCTATAATTAAAAGTATAATTTGAAATTTTAACAAATTAAACTCTAGGCTTTAAGTAATGTACATATTTATACATAAAGAAATCTACTTCGTTCCATATTATTTCCACCCTACGAATATACGAAATAAAATTTAATATTTTACTTAATAAGACTTAAGCAATCATTAAAATTGTTTTTTTTGTTAAACCACAAAGCTTATTATTTAAAGTATAGTCATTTTAACAAGTATTAATACATATTAATTGTGTATATATATAAATATAAATAACAATAATGGAGGAGACTATATATCAGAAATTCCATACAAAATAATTTAAAACATAATATCCCAAATATCCAAGGGAAATATAAAGAATGGTAATTCCTAGCGTGAAATGGGTACATTCTAGCGTGAAATGGGTTTAGATAATAACTAATTCAATATAATCATAATGAAAACCTTCGTGATGAAAGGTATAATAAAATAATAAATATAACCAAGAGTTATATGCAAATACATGACGTTTATTTCATCTACAAACTATACTTATTGATTGCAAAATACCTTAAAGTTATAATATTAAATTTTATCATTAATATTTCAATAATAAGAAAATTCAAATATAAAATCCTTATAAAAATTTGGATTTTAGGGAGAAGTAGGCAAAATAAAATATAGAACTTAAAATATAAAATATTAAATTTTTTTTTTTTTTTTTTTTTTTTTTTTTTTTTTTTTAGACTAAAAGAATAACTTTCTTTAATTTATAATAATAATAAAATTACATGAATTAAATGAAAAATAACAAATAAAATAAATGAAATAAAATATTATATATTATAAAATTATAAAAATACTTAAAAAGCAATAGCCTCTAACTTCTCCCATTCCTCGATGATAACACCACGTCCGTTATTGCATGTAATAATTTCAGTATTAGTGTTATCTAACGAATCTGTATCTATTCGACGTTCTTGGCAACGGTAGATTCAACGGCATACCATTTCATCATCAAACTAAAAGATCGACAAATTAATGGTATTACGTTTGTTAAAAACTCCGCAATCCCCACAAAATAGGTAACAATCGACGAAGTTGAACTTTGTTTAAAAATATTGTCAACTAATTGTCTTTGTTCCTCATCATTAAGTTTAATTTTTTATATATTGAACGCCCACCAAGAAGAGCACTCAATATAAAATAATAATTTACCTTCTTAAGCATTTTTTTTAACTTAGTTCTTGACGGTGCGCATAAAACAATATCATCTGCAATTTTTTTTTTTTTTTCTTTTTTTAACGGCAGCAAACTTGTTTCATCTTTATTAATTAAATATTTGATAAAATACATATAATAAAATAATAAAAAAAAGATAAAAAAATAAACAAAAAATAAAGCACAAAATAAAATAAAATAATGGTATAATATATTCTAGTTTCATTTAATTAATATTAGTAAGACTTCACAAGGGCATTATTATACTGAAGTATAATAATTAATTTTAACTTCGCAATGTTAATCCTAATTTTAAGATACAAAATTATGATCTTCATTGGTTGCGCGAGCCCTGCTGGCCTGTCTTACTGTTTCTTCAGTATTGACGCTCTTGGTAGTAGTAGTACGATTCGATTTGAACCTATTGAACAAAGACCATTGCTGGCCAATAGCAATAGGTATAATCGATTGGAGAAGTGCCGCAGTAACTACTAAGAACGGAGTATCAGAATAAGCACCTGGTTTCATCTGGCACTTAAATAGATCCTCCCATTCCCTTGTACTGTTACTAATACTTAGACCTCCAAGAAAATCGAGTACATCCATGCTCGGGGTTATCATCTGCAAAGAGTCCACCGCAACATCTATTATGAATCTAGAATAATTGTAATATAAATTATTAATATAAACATATAATTTTTTTTTTTTTTTTTTTTTTTTTTTTTTTTTTTTTTTTAACGGCAGCAAACTTGATTCATCTTTATTAATTAAATATTTGATAAAATACATGTAATAAAATAATAAAAAAAAAAGATAAAAAAAATAAACAAAAAATAAAGCACAAAATAAAATAAAATAATGGTATAATATATTCTAGTTTCATTTAATTAATATTTGTAAGACTTCACAAGGGCATTATTATACTGAAGTATAATAATTAATTTTGACTTCGCAATGTTAATCATAATTTTAAGATACAAAATTATGATCTTCATTGGTTGCGCGAGCCCTGCTGGCCTGCCTTACTGTTTCTTCAGTATTGACGCTCTTGGTAGTAGTAGTACGATTCGATTTGAACCTATTGAACAAAGACCATTGCTGGCCAATAGCAATAGGTAAAATCGATTGAAGAAGTGCCGCAGTAACCACTAAGAACGGAGTATCAGAATAAGCACCTGATTTCATCTGGCACTTAAATAGATCCTCCCATTTCCTTGTACTGTTATTAATACTTCGACCTCCAAGAAGGAAATTAAACACTTTTTCACACACACTAGAATCAATATACACATTATTTTCAATACTATTACTAACATTACTAAAAAAATTATTACTAATATTACTATAACTATTATTACTATTACTATTATTACTATTACTACTATTACTATTACTATTATCATTATTACTATTAACTATATCATTTGTTAGGTTGCCACGGTAAAAAGCATTATATAAAAATAAAATTTTATCATTAACTTTACTACGAATATGATTGAAAAAATGACAATCAATTAACCAATGACTTATCCATTGTTTATTACTTTTACAACAGGGACAAAAATTAGGACACATTTGATCTACAATTTTTGCAGCTTTAGCAATTCTAGCATCTAATTTATATCCGCTTCGTGCTCTCAATAGCCAATAGAAACCATATGAAAGATCAGGATATTCATAACAAAGTTTAATAAATTTTGATGTTTCTTCGAATTTGTTTTTGTCATAAAACTCAGCTTTAATAGAATTGATTTTCATATCTCTTTTCCAATAAAAATCCTTGATTTTATTATCGTTATTACCTCTTTTCTCTAGTTTACGTTTAAGAGTTCTACTTTCTTTTGTCCATGTATATTTTCTAGATCTTGGAATATTATTAACTAAATAGGAAATAATACAATTTGAATCTTTCCATTTATCAAAACATTTGACTTGAGACAAAGCACACTTAGCTGACAATGGAGGAATATTTAAATCTTTTGAAATAGAATATACATTAATAAATGATTTGGCTTTTTGTATACCTGCAATCCATCTTAATCCTTTATTAATTAATTTCTGAGTATTATTTGTTTTAGCTTTATTTGAACCAAGTAAAGGCGCAAAGTAAGAGACTTTACTAAGTACATAAGAGTTAATTATAATCTTTTTAAATGGAATAGGAATTTTGGAGTTTGAAAGAAATTTACTAACAGAAAAGAGAGCTTTAGTAACTTTAGAGTTAAGTAATTTAATAATAGGGTTCAATGATAAGCTTTTATCAAATGGTATACCTAAATAGGTATAACATTTAGTTATTGGGATTGGTTTACCAGCAAGATAAAAAGTAGGATCTCTTTTATTTTGAAAAAGAGGTGTGTCTGGTCGAATCACCATCGTTGCACACTTATTAATTCCAAAATTCATCATATTAAATTTAGCCCATTCATTTACCTTCTTAAGCATTTTTTTTAACTTAGTTCTTGATGGTGCGCATAGAACAATATCATCTGCAAAGAGTCCACCACAACATCTAGATTCGCCTAAAGGAATTCCAAGTTCTGAAACATCATTAAAAATGTCATTAATAAAAAGATTGAAAAGAATTGGTGATAGTGGACAACCTTGTCTAACTCCTTTCATAATATTAAAAGATTCCGAATATTGATCATCAATTTTAACACTGGCTTTGGAAGTCCTATATAGATTTTTTATAAATTGATAACATTTACCTCTAATACCTAAAGCATCTATTTTTTTTTTTTTTTTTTTTTTTTTTTTTTTTTAGACAGGGAAGAGAATACACTTCCAAAAACTTTATTAAATTTTATTTTAAAAAATACATGTAGGTGAAAAGTACATTAGAAATTAAAAATAAAAAATTAAAAAATAAAAAATAAAAAATAAAAAAGCTCGAAAATACTATGTATTTCGGCAAGTTGTACTATGCGGGAATTTTACCCTTCCTATCAAATAAAAAAGAAATAAAATTTAGAAGTAACATCTTTAAAATAGATAGTGTGGTGTCCACTAAACTCTCCCCGGATTCATCATTTATTGAGCTACTAGGGCGAGAATCACCCTTCGTAGTAATAGATGATAATCCTGTATTTTCATTATGCCTTATCAGTACGACGTCGACGCTCTTGGTTAAGTTTGATATTTTGCAATACCTATCAAATAATAGCTCAAACGAACTACTTATGATAGGTATTGCATTTGTTAAGAATTCCGCCAAGCCCACAATTTTTGGAACAGGTGACTCAGATGAACCTTTGAAAAGTAGTTCATTTAAATGTCTCTGTTCCCCACTATCGAAATGTAGTTCATTTAAAACTAAAGTCCCACCAAGAAGGAACAAGTATATATAATGATTGATATAATCTTCAAAATCAGAAATAGAGTCATAGGAAGAAAGAGGATTAAACGCTCTAATCTTCCTAAGGAATAAAACATAGAGATCATCGATGAAATTTAAAGAATTCCATCTAAAAGATGCAAGAGCATCGCATTTAAAAATCCAATGTTCAAAAGATTGATTACCTTCACCACAACATGGGCAGGACTTTGGACAATCTTCTGAAACTCTACCCATTCTAATAGCAATAGTAGTATTGTATTTATAACCACAGCGTAAACGTATAATCCACGAAAATCCTAAGTTGAATTGGGGATATTTTAAGCTAAGCATTATTATAGCTTTATTGTTTGAGAACTTGTTACTATCGTAGTTTTGACCTTTAATACCTTGAAATCTGGAAACTGATTTCCAGTAACGTTCTATAATATCGTCATATTTTACACATTTATATTTTTTGATTTTTTTATATAGTGTTCTAGATTCTTTAGTCCAGGAATAATAAGGCATTTTGGGAATAGATTTAATAAGATCCTTTATGATACAGTTTGATTTACTCCATTTTGCAAATGATTTAATCTGTAAGGCTGCGCAGATACCAGCAATAGGAGGGATGCTTAGATCTCGAGATAAAGCATAAGTACTCATTGTTGAATTATGTCTAATATAGTCATTGTTTTCTGTATTTGTTTTACCATTTTTAGAGAAGGAACCGATACACCAAAATAGACCAGTATTAATTAATGTTTGAATTCTAGCCGTTCTAGATTTGTTTGAACCAAGTAAAGGAGAATAATAAATTACTTTACTAATAACAAAGGATTGAAGAACTTTTTTCTTGTATACAATAGGAATAAGTTTATTTGAAAAGAAACGTGTAAATGAAAGAAGGGATTTTCTAACTTTAAAATGCATGTGAGATATAATGTGTTCTAGTAGGAGATCATCTGAAAAAGGAATACCAAGATAGACATAACTAGAAACTTTAGGAATATCATTCTTTCCTAAATAGAAGGTTGGATCACTATAGTTTGGAGGAGGTTGGAAGTTCATTGGTTTTATAACCATAGTTGCACACTTTTCAATACCAAAAGTCATTTCATTTAAATTAGCCCATTTATGTACCTTTTTTAATAATTTTTCTAAATTTTTTGCACTTGGAGCAATGAGAACAACATCATCAGCAAAGAGTCCACCACAACACTTTTTTCTTCCAACATTAACACCATACTTTTCACAGTCATTTAGTATATCATTGATGAATAAATTGAATAAGATTGGAGATAAAGGACAACCTTGACGAACACCTCTTTTAATAGGAAATTCATTTGATAACATTGAAGCAAATCGAGCACGTGCTTTAGATGAAGTATATAAATTACAAAGAAAATCAAAACATTTACCGCGTACTCCATAGTGATATAATTTAGTAAGAATGTTAAAAATAGGAACTGAATCATAAGCTTTTTTAAGATCTAAAAAAGCTAAATATGTGAATTTTCCTTGGAATTTTCTTCTTTGACAAATTTCTCTAACGGAAATGAATAAACTAATGCATTCTTCGCGGTTGCGAAATCCAAATTGTTCAGGTCTAATGAAATTGTGTGAGAGTGCGTAAGTAGATATTCTATCTGTTATAATTTTTGAAATGATTTTTAGTCCAACGTTAATGAGAGAAATACCTCGATAATTACTACAATCTGATAGGTCACCCTTCTTAGGAATTGATACAATAGAAGCTGAGTTCCATTTTTTAGGAAATGACCCATTCCATATTTTATTAAATATCAATTTTAGACACTTTCCAGCAGCAGGATGTGATTCTAGTAATTCTTCGTTACAAAAAAGAGCTTTGTAGAATTCAATCGGAATACCATCGGGGCCGGGTGCTTTGTTATTTTTCATCGATGAAATAGTTTTTTTAATATCTTCAATCGTAATAGGACCATTTATATTCCAGGTAGTGGATCTAAGACTAATATTCCTTAAAGCATGATTCCAGTAATTACGATTAAGGCTGTGACCTGAGGGATCCGAAGCAAGATCTTTATAATATTCAGCCCATCTATCTAATTGCTTTGAAGGAGAGATAATATCTTGACCAAACTTAGATTTAATGCAAGTAAGGGAGGTAGATGAATATGATGGTTTAGCCATTTTCTTTAAACATCTCCAACCATTTTTGAAATCTTTATTCAAAAAATAATTACCTATTTTTACTATATTAGCCTTAAATCTAGCAGAACGAAATTTACTCTTAGTTTTCTTGATTAATTTGCAAAGTTTTTCATATTTATTAAATTGTTCAAGGTAATTATCAACATTTTCACAATTAAAGTAAGGCTTAATATTCCGAAATGCAATATGTTTTTCATGAGATAGTTTTTTAATGTAATAAGGACAATGAAAAGCAGAGCCCTTTAAATTTGTTGGAATAAAAGCCTTAATATCTTTCCCGATATTATTTGCTGTATTGATAAATTTTTCTACCATTTCATCAGCCGTAAGCGAATTGTAATGAGAATCAAGGTCATTTTCTAGGATTGAAAAATAATTATGTGATAAAATATCTGAATTTTTTGTTTTACAAATATGAGTTGACCATTTAGAAACTTTAGTAGGCCTTATAAAACCATCGGAGAGAACTTTGTTGCAAGAAAGTAAAATAGGTTTATGATCAGAAATACCATAAAACGAAGTACAAACCGAGGTTTTATTAATATGGGATGCCAAAGCCTCATTATAGATGACATGATCAATGCAAGATGATCTAGTACCTTTAGCATATGTAAATTGATTACCATATAAAGGAGCAATATACCAATTAGGAAAATTATTTGAAATGTATGTTTTGATCTTCTTTAATGACATGTTAAAGTCACCAACTAGGACAGCCGGAACATTTTTTCTATTGTGAAAACGTAACCATTGAGAGAGTTCATCAAAAGCAACTAGTCTTGCTTCCTTCCATTTGCTTTGAGGGAAGTAGATATTACCAATAGTACATTTTTGATTCCAAAAAGAAGTAATATTAACTGAAATGATATATTTGTATAAAAACGGTTCTTGGAAGAAAGAGCACGAAGAATGAACACCAATAAAGAGTCCTCTCATACCAGGGGTTTTAGGATTAGCTTTAAGGAAAACTGAGTTGTAATATGGAATTAAAGGTGATGAAACATCTTTTGGTAGATATTTACTTTTTCCAGTTTCTTGTAGACAGATACATATAGGTTTAAAAGTAGAGTTGAGATACAAAATACTATCTCGCTTTTCAGTATTCCAACCGTTAATATTCCAACTAACACAGAGATTAAAGAAAGAAGAATTTGAATTTAGATGGCTAGAGAAAAAATCTTTTGCCATAAGATTAAGTTCAACATCAATGTTTTTAGATTTCCTCGACTTGTTCATTTGATTCAGTTTATTACACAAGGACCAGGTAATTTTAGCTGTTTCAGGAATTTCATCTCTTAAGAAATTTAAAACATAGAAAAAGATGAGATCATTTTTGTATTTATTAACCCTAATAATGAAGTATGAGCCATACCTTGGAGAAAAAAGTTTTTTAACATATGGAATAATTTCATTGTAGTAAGGGATCATACTAATAACTTGTGCCATTAGTTTTCTAGGGGACCAAGAATTAAGGTCATGAATGAAAATAAGGCTATAATTATTCATATGATTTCCGAAGCAGTAGAAACCACGATGGAAGGGAGTAGTGTTAACAGAACTAGAAGCATCCATGTTTAGAGTTAGTTGAGAAAAGAACTGACTTAATTTCTATTTAAAATGAATTGATTATAAGGATTGAATACCAAAGAATTATATATAAAATATTTAACATTTAAGTTTACTGAATATAAGAGTTAATAGTTTCACATGAATTGTATTTCCTAAGATATATTTAAAAAACAATGTTAGTGGAAAAATTATTTATTCAATAAAATAATGTAAAATAGTAAATTTAATTTATTTTTTTTTTTTTTTATATGTTAAAATATTGTAAAAGGATATGAAAATTAAAAAAAAACCTAAAGTAAAAAAATTAATATAGAGATATAAAATAACATATATAACGATAAAAAAGTATATATATATATATAAAAAGTATAGAAAAAATATAGAAAAAATTTAAAAAATATAAGAAAAAAACAAAAACAATATTGTTAGTAGTATAGTGTAAAAAATTCTTTTGATTGAATAATTGATTTAAAAAGCTACAGTTATGTTTTATATAAAAAGATTGAAATTGCATATAAGATTGAAAAATAATTAAGATTTTATTATTATACTAATTGCTGAATCCCCTCAGAAACCATACAGCTTAGGTTCCATCATTGGGGACCTAAAGCATCTAATTTATATAAAATATTACCTATTGGAACAGAATCATATGCCTTTTTTAAATCTAGAAAAGCAAGGTAAGTTTCTTTATTATCATTTTTACGCAACATAATATAATGTAATTAATTAAAAGTATTATAGAACAAGCCACATTTATCTTATAAATATATGTAAATTTCATTATGTTGAACATTACTAATCACCTATTTATACTTACTCATAAATAACCTTATTAATAAAAATTCGTATTAAATGACAGATATATCAAATATATTTGTATTAAAATATATATCAAACCCTTCTACACAAAAAATTTTATTATAAGAAAGTTAATTTATTTTTTATTTCATTTTTATTTTTCTTTTTTATGTTTTTTATTAATGATTTGTTTTTATTTTGAATTTACTTTCTATTATTTATTTATTTATTATTATTATTTTTTTTTTTAACTTATTTTTATTTTATTTGGATTTATATTTTTTATTTTTTATTTTTTCTCCCATTATTTTTAATTTTGTATTTTAATTATATATATTTTTTATAAGTAATAATTATTTATCACTCAATTTTTTTTTTCCAATTGTATCATATTCTATTAATGTTAAAAAATATTTAACAAAAAATTTAATTTGATAAACTGGATAAGTTATATAACTTTTTGCCTTTAAATTTTTATTTAAAATTGTTTATAAACGGGCGTTGATAATGTTAACGAATTCTGGCTTAAGAGAAGCACCACCAACAAGGAAACCATCAATATCTTTTTCCTTGGAAAGGGCACCAGCATTCTTAGCGTTAACGGAACCACCGTAGATAATACGAGTGTTTTCAGCAACTTCAGCAGAAACGTTGTCAGCTAACCACTTACGGATTCCAGCATGAACTTCTTGAGCTTGTTCTGGAGTAGCAACCTTACCAGTACCAATAGCCCAAACTGGTTCATAGGCAATAACAATGTTGGTCCAGTCCTTAACATTATCGGCAATAGCCTTTAATTGAGCGAAGATAATGTCCATGGTCTTACCAGCTTCACGATGTTCAAGCTTTTCACCAACACATGGAATGACCTTAAGACCGTTTTCAAGAGCGAAGGCAGTCTTTTCACCAACAAATTCGTTTGATTCATTGAAGTATTGACGACGTTCAGAGTGACCAAGAATAACCCATTCAACATTGACGTCCTTAAGAATAGCTGGAGAAATTTCACCAGTGTAAGCACCACTTTGCTTGTAGTAAACATTTTGGGCAGCAACACCAATGTTCTTGTTAGCAGTAGCACGAGTCCTTTCTAAGTAGACAGCTGGTGGAGCAATAACAACTTCTATTAAATGCAAATTATGCAATTTTCTTTGTTAATTTTCATTTCTTTATATATTGCATTTTTTTTTTTTTTTATTATATAGATATTAATATTAATTTTATTTTTTTTTTACGATTCTTACCAACAGTTTCATCTAACTTAGCAGTGTTAAGAGTTTCAGCAACAAGAGACTTGATGAGAGCGGTAGAACCGTTCATCTTCCAGTTACCTCCTATTTAATTACAAAATTTATATTTTTTCAATTAAAAAGTTTTATTTAATTATTATTTATTATTTCAATTTTCTTTCAATCATAATAAATATTTTTTATTCCTATTTTATATTATTCACTATTCCTTATGTAAATTATATAAAGTAACTTAAAATTATACGATAATAAATTCAATATTTGTTTTATATAAAATTTTCCAATTTTATACAATTCTTACCAACAAAGAATTTACGAGCCATTTTAATTATTTTAAATTATTATTTATAATTTTATATAATAAAACTATATTTTAATGTGAAGAAAAAAAATATAATTCTTTTTCTTTGGTATATATATTTGAAAAAATTTTAAAAAGACAATGAAAATGATTGGATAGTATTTACTTCATATTTTTAAAAAAAAAATATATATATATCAAACGAATTAAAATTTTTTTTTTATTGGATCAATATTTTAATATATCACGATTATTATTTCATATATTTGATTAAAATTTCTGTATAAAAGATTATAAGATCTAAAGTAAAATTAAGATTTATATTAAATACGAATTTATATTCAAATTTTTTTTATTAATTTATTATTTTTTTAAATATAAATTTTAATTGATCGAATATCACTTTATATTTCAAATAATTATTTTATTTTATACAGATTGAATAAAATAAAATAAAATAAAATAAATAGTAGAAATATAAATATGAAGTACAGATTGAATAAAATAAAATAAAATAAAATAAAATAAAATAAAATAAAATAAAATAAAATAAAATAAAATAAAATAAAATAAAATAAAATAAAATAAAATAAAATAAAATAAAATAAAATAAAATAAAATAAAATAAAATAAAATAAAATAAAATAAAATAAAATAAAATAAAATAAATAGTAGAAATATAAATATGAAGTACAGATTGAATAAAATAAAATAAAATAAAATAAAATAAAATAAAATAAAATAAAATAAATAGTAGAAATATAAATATGAAGTACAGATTGAATAAAATAAAATAAAATAAAATAAAATAAAATAAAATAAAATAAAATAAATAGTAGAAATATAAATATGAAGTACAGATTGAATAAAATAAAATAAAATAAAATAAAATAAAATAAAATAAAATAAAATAAATAGTAGAAATATAAATATGAAGTACAGATTGAATAAAATAAAATAAAATAAAATAAAATAAAATAAAATAAAATAAAATAAATAGTAGAAATATAAATATGAAGTACAGATTGAATAAAATAAAATAAAATAAAATAAAATAAAATAAAATAAAATAAAATAAAATAAAATAAAATAAAATAAAATAAAATAAAATAAAATAAAATAAAATAAAATAAAATAAAATAAAATAAAATAAAATAAAATAAATAGTAGAAATATAAATATGAAGTACAGATTGAATAAAATAAAATAAAATAAAATAAAATAAATAGTAGAAATATAAATATGAAGTACAGATTGAATAAAATAAAATAAAATAAAATAAAATAAAATAAAATAAAATAAAATAAAATAAAATAAAATAAAATAAAATAAAATAAAATAAAATAAAATAAAATAAAATAAAATAAAATAAAATAAAATAATTATTTGAAATATAAATATAAAGTACAGATTGAATAAAATAAAATAAAATAAAATAAAATAAAATAAAATAAAATAAAATAATTATTTGAAATATAAATATAAAGTACAGATTGAATAAAATAAAATAAAATAAAATAAAATAAAATAAAATAAAATAAAATAAAATAAAATAAAATAAAATAAAATAAAATAAAATAAAATAAAATAAAATAAAATAAAATAAAATAAATAGTAGAAATATAAATATGAAGTACAGATTGAATAAAATAAAATAAAATAAAATAAAATAAATAGTAGAAATATAAATATGAAGTACAGATTGAATAAAATAAAATAAAATAAAATAAAATAAATAGTGGAAATATAAATATGAAGTACAGATTGAATAAAATAAAATAAAATAAAATAAATAGTAGAAATATAAATATGAAGTACAGATTGAATAAAATAAAATAAAATAAAATAAAATAAATAGTAGAAATATAAATATGAAGTACAGATTGAATAAAATAAAATAAAATAAAATAAAATAAAATAAATAGTAGAAATATAAATATGAAGTACAGATTGAATAAAATAAAATAAAATAAAATAAAATAAATAGTAGAAATATAAATATGAAGTACAGATTGAATAAAATAAAATAAAATAAAATAAAATAAAATAAATAGTAGAAATATAAATATGAAGTACAGATTGAATAAAATAAAATAAAATAAAATAAAATAAATAGTAGAAATATAAATATGAAGTACAGATTGAATAAAATAAAATAAAATAAAATAAAATAAATAGTAGAAATATAAATATGAAGTACAGATTGAATAAAATAAAATAAAATAAAATAAAATAAAATAAAATAAAATAAAATAAAATAAAATAAAATAAATAGTAGAAATATAAATATGAAGTACAGATTGAATAAAATAAAATAAAATAAAATAAAATAAAATAAAATAAAATAAAATAAAATAAAATAAAATAAAATAAAATAAAATAAAATAAAATAAAATAAAATAAAATAAAATAAAATAAAATAAAATAAAATAAAATAAAATAAAATAAAATAAAATAAAATAAAATAATTATTTGAAATATAAATATAAAGTACAGATTGAATAAAATAAAATAAAATAAAATAAAATAAAATAAAATAAAATAAAATAATTATTTGAAATATAAATATAAAGTACAGATTGAATAAAATAAAATAAAATAAAATAAAATAAAATAAAATAAAATAAAATAAAATAAAATAAAATAATTATTTGAAATATAAATATAAAGTACAGATTGAATAAAATAAAATAAAATAAAATAAAATAAAATAAAATAAAATAAAATAAAATAAATAGTAGAATATGAATATAAATTACAGATTGAATAAAATAAAATAAAATAAAATAAATAGTAGAATATGAATATAAATTACAGATTGAATAAAATAAAATAAAATAAAATAAAATAAAATAAAATAATTATTTGAAATATAAATATAAAGTACAGATTGAATAAAATAAAATAAAATAAAATAAAATAAAATAAAATAAAATAAAATAAAATAAAATAAAATAAATAGTAGAATATGAATATAAATTACAGATTGAATAAAAAAAAATAAAATAAAATAAATAGTAGAATATGAATATAAATTACAGATTGAATAAAATAAAATAAAATAAAATAAAATAAAATAAAATAATTATTTGAAATATAAATATAAAGTACAGATTGAATAAAATAAAATAAAATAAAATAAAATAAATAGTAGAATATGAATATATAAAATTTACTATTTTCTAAATTAAAAAGTGTTGCGAATATGAAAATTTTTATAGAAAAGTAATTTAATTGCTAATGAATTTTATTATACATTTTTTTAATGGTTAATATAAAATTAATCAATAATAATTATCAATATTGTTATATATTTTTTATATTAAAATTAAAATAATTCAAAATCAAAATCAGTCAATAAATAAATAAATAAATAAATAAATAAATAAATAAATAAATAAATAAATAAATAAATAAATAAATAAATAAATAAATAAATAAATAAATAAATAAATAAATAAATAAATAAAAATACATATTAGTATAAATAAAAAATATCATAATATTGGTAGTTTCTATTTTATTATATGAATATTTTGAATAATTATTAAAGTTAAAATTTAAGAATTTTAATTGTGACTACATTGCATTAATTATTGTTTCAACAATATCTTTTAAAATTTTCTTTTCAATATTATTTATACAAGCTGACAATAAACTCGAAAATTTCTCTGCTAAATCACAAAGCCAATCCCATATATTTTTGACATCGCTAATGTTATTAACATACCATTCTATTATCATTATCATTAAAATATCATTTAAAGCATTTATTGATCTAAGTTGAATAATATTAGTATTATATATATAAGATGAAACATAATATTTATCGACATCATTATAATCCCGGAAATTTTCATAGTATAAAATAATTTTTCCAATTATACCATTATTAATTATATATTTTTCTCTTTCATCATTTATATTTCCAATTTCTTCTTCTTGTTTCATTTCACTAAGTTGATTCATTTCTTCAAAGAAAGCATCTTCATGTCCATTTATTTCCATTTCTTCATCACTTATTTTATCATTTTTAATGCCCTTTATTTATATATTTTAAATATATTCAATATTAAAAGAATATCTTCATTTTAATATAATTTTATTGATGTTTAACCTATATTTTAAATATTTTTAAATTCTAAAAATAATTATTTGTTGAATTAGCTTACTATAGAAATCCTCGGAATAAACGTTTACTAAGAGTTCTAAACTAAGTTGTATTGTTATTAAATGTTATTCTAAAAAATTGCTTTTTCCTATTGATATAAATAGTTTATGTTATTAAATGAATATGCATTTAAAATTGTGTATCAATATAATTTATAATATAGTTTAAAAATATATTAAAGTTTGTTATAATATATTTTCACAAGTTGATTTTTCTTTTAATTCTTTACTTCAAAGATTCTTTGTTTTTTGAATAATTTGTTGATCTTTAACTTTTTTTTTATTTTAAAATTATTTTTTAATGAAGTTTATTTTAATATCAATTATTATATTTAATTTATGATAATTATTTTATTATTATATATACTATTATTTCACAAAGAGATATCATTTCTTTAATTGATTTAGATGTTGTAAATTCAAGGCAAGAAGATATAACATTACATATAATAAATAAAATTCATCTACAGAGAAAGGAATTATGGCTTTAATGTTATAATAAAACACTTGAAGAAAGAAGAATTAATAAAATTCCATTATTTTTCAGTCCGTTAACATTAATATTTAACCAGAAGCAATTGCCTTTAAATTATTAATAAAATCCGAAGTTTTGGTGAAGTAAATTTATATATCTTTATTTTCTTCCGTATTTAAAAATAAACTAATAAAAATTATATAATAATAATAATAATAATAATATTAATATGAATTAATATAGTATGTATATAATTTTAATAATATTTAATTATTTAATAAAAAATTTAATAATTACATGTAACATTAATCATATTTAATGGCAATATATCAAATTATTTTAGAAATTTCATTAAAAAGGAAATAACATTGTATAAAAGAATATTTTTCATAAAATTTTCTTGAATACCATCATTTGTATCAATATTAATAGAATTTAATACATTTAACGGATTAGTAGCACTTGCTCTCTTTTTCTTTTAATCTTTTTTATAGTTAATTATACCTATTATAAATTAATTGTGACACAAAGTATGAATTTTACACTTTTTATGTAAAATTAAAAAAAAAAAGAAATTAAAATATATTTTAAGATAACATTTTCAATCATTAAATTATATTTATATTACAATTATATTTTTTAAATTTTAACATTCTATAAAATTTTTTATACTCTTTTATAATATGTTTTTTAATGTATTTCAATATACAAAAATTTAAAATAATTTTTAAATATCAAAAATTTAAAGTTGTTAGTTAACATTTTTTGTTTTGTTTTGTTTGGGTTGGTTTTTTATTATAAAATTTAAATCAAAAACCAACCCAAACAAAGCAAAACAAAAAATGTTAACTAATTAGTGACTAATTAACTAATTAACCAACTAAATGTAAATAAATAAATTAATAAAATAAAATAAATAAATAAATATACAAATGTAATAGAATTGTAACATAATTATAAAAATAAACAAATTTTCGATTAAATGGTGATAAGATAGAATTATTAAAGATTATTAATACTAATTGTGTCATTTATTATTATTAAAATATTTTCATATCCGTTATTAATTATTTTTCATAAATATCATAAACATCATATTATTTAAATAATTTTATGTTATATATTAATTATATTATATGAATATTTTAAAGGACAAAATATTAAGTCTAGTAATATTAAAATTAAGATATATTTCATTAAGTATAAGGCTTAAAGGTATAAATATAAGATCATAAAGTATAAATAATTATTTAATTAAAATGTATTTTTAAACTTTAAAATTTATTTAGATATATAGTTATATAATTTTATTAATATTAAAATTTGGATAAGAAAGTGTATTATATGAAAATTTAATATAAATATTTAATGAAATTAAAAAATCATAAGAGCTTAGCTTATATTTCATGTAACATTGATATATAATATTATTCCATATATATAATAATAATTTCTATTTATAGTATTTTTTTTAAAAATTGTAACATAAATTATTTTAATAAATTTTTAAACCTAATTTAGAACCACAAATCTTACCAATGTTTTTTTTTTTTTTTTTTTTTTTATTAAATCTATTAAGTAAGTGCACATCACAACTTTTTTTTTTTTTTTGATTGTCTTAAAATTAACTGTTTTTTAATTAAAAGTCATTTAATTATCAATATATGTAACTTTTATTTTTTATGTACTCACTTTTAATTTAAATAATATGTAAATAAGAAATTAATAAAAATAATGAAAATTATTAGTAGAAACATAATGGAATTCTTTTCATAATAGATATTTAAAGTAATATTTTGATTTTTATTTTATAAAATTATTAATAATTTAATTTAATAGTAAGGAAAATATAAAAAATCTAATAAAATCAATAGTGATTACAATTATAATTTAATAATTTAACATATAATACTAATATTAAAATAAATGAAAAATAATATATAATATAAAATACTTAAAATACTAAACTTTATATAAAATAGTATTGTTAGTTGCTTATAAGTATAGATAAGATTATCAGCTATTATAATTGATCCTGTGTAATCTTACAACATGGTTAAATTTGGTAATTGTTAATATGTTAATATAATAGTATGAATATAACATTTTTTATATTTTAAAAATGTACATATGTACATATAATTATTATAAATAATATGAAATTAATAATTAAAAATATAATTATTAAAATTAGTAATTTTAATTGAATTTATTATAGTTTAACTTAAATAAACATCTTTAAGTAGTAGAATGATTAATATTTTTATATATTATAATTTTTCAAATATTATTATTAGTTTTATTAATTATAATAATAAATGAATTTTTTTTTATATTAATAATATATATTTTATAAATATTAATTTATTCGACAGGTGTATGGAATATATTAGATTATATTAATAAAAATAATAGTTTCATAGATTAAAAAATGTGTAAATTACATAGTAATAAATGTATACAAATTTATACATTAAAAGTTTAATTAATTTTAATCTATTATTTTATTAACTTTTAATATACAAAATTTAATTAACATTTTTAATTTTTTAATTAATTGATATTTAATATATAAATTTATATATTACAATATATTTTAACTATTATTTCTTTTAAATTATGATCACTTTCTTATTTATTTCAATGTTTATTAAAGGTTATTATATAGTTATTACAGGTGTTATTTTTTAAATAAATTACAATTATGTCATTAATACATTACATAATTCTATAACAGCATACGCCATAAAAATATTTAAAGTATACATATTTATTAATATATATTATAAAAATATAATTATTATTTTAAACATTATTTAATAGTATATTAAAAAAAATATAAATAGATTAGTTTCTCAAATTTATTCTTCAAATTTGTATATAAATATTTAGTAAAATAATCATATAATTTTTCTGTCACCTAAGATTATTTTCTGAATTTTTATATTTTTCTTTATTCTACAATTTACAGAGAAAAATTTCCCATATTTGTTATTTTATTGTTTGTTTCTGATGTTTCAATAAGTTGCTTTTAATAATTGTTTAGTCACATTTATTTGAGGTTTATTTGAATTAATAATTTATAATACATGTAAAAAATTTAATATTTATCATCTGCTTTTTTATTTAAAATTTGTTCCTGTTTAATTTTTATTTTTAAAATTTCATAATTATTTGTTCATTGTCAATTATTTTGATATTTTAATTTTAATTTTTTCAATTTATATTTGCATTAGATTGATAATTAAAATATATATATATTTTTTTTAAATTATAAATTATTCCTATATAATATATATTGGTAATATTTTTATTTCTTCAATTTTAGTTTTTATAATTTGATTAAAATTATTATTTATTGATTATTAATATTTTTTTCGTTAAACATAATTATAAATATCAATATAATATTGATAATTACTTTTTTCATACATTACATAACTATTTTAAAATATACGCCACAATAACACATAGTTATATATTAATTAAAAAATGTTATTATAAATTATTATATTAAATTTTATTCTTAACAATTTTAATTAATTGATATTTAATATAGTAATATATATTTATTATTAAAAAGCTATTAACAATATATAAATATAAATGTAATTATAAAACTATAATAAAACTATTATAGTTTTTTATTGAAAGTTATATAAATTTGAAATTTTAAATCACCCAATATATTAATTATATTTTAAATATTACAAAATCAAATTAATTTAAAAAAATTTTTTTATTAAAAATTAATAATCTTATTACTATATATAATTAATTTTTATTAAAACCTATTATTAAATTAATTTTTAAAGTATTTTATTTTTAAAAATTACTTTCAAAAAAGGTAGTTCATTTTTTTTTTTTTTCATTTTTTTATTAGTAATTATTATGTTATAATTTATTTTACATTTACTTTTATTTTACTTTTAATTATTTGCTTTTTATTTTTAATTATTTTTTTTTTTATTTTTGTAAAATTGTTTTATTCTATATAAATATACAATTACAAAAATATATTATTTTGAAGGTGATATATCTTTTAAATAAACATTTTGTTTTAATACATGCAATACTGTAAAATAATACTTAGTGTATTACTTTTTTTTTTTTTTTTTTTTTTTTTTTTTTGAAATATATATAAAGAACGAATTTAATAAGCTTCTTTAAAATCAATAATTATTCCATTATATATGTAAATATTATTATTTATTTAATTTAAAAACTAAGGTATATATAAATAAGTCAAATAAGTTAATATAATAATTTTATAATTATTCTATTAATGATTTAAAAAATAGTATTATATATATATATATAAATTAAGTATTTCATATTTCTATATTTAAAAGAACATATAATATATTATTAAAAATTGAATATATATAAAAGTAAATTAGGATATTAATTGAGAAAGAAATTGTTAATATATTAAAATAAAAGTAAATTTTAAATTGTTTAATTATTATTTCTTATTAATTAAGAAAAACTTTTTAAAATAATTTAGAAATATTATAATTAAAAGCATAGGAACAAATTATACTTGTAGAAATATAAAATATAAGAAATATCGAAAATATTTTAAATATTAAAAATATAGAATATAAAAAAGTGAAAAATAGATTATATGTACTTTATGTGAAGAGATATATAATATGAAAGTTATTATTACAAATTGGATATTGCAATGGATAATATATATATATTTTATTGTTACGAATTTTTTGTTATAACAAAAATTCATTTATTATTACTAAAAACTGAAAAATAATATAAAAAAATTATTAAAATAATTTTTTTTTATATATATATAAATATATAAATATAATATTATTAAATATAAAATATCAATTGAATTGTAAAAATATTTAATAACAAGAAAGATACGTATAAAGTATATTTTCTTTGTTTTATATCAAATAATATTTGAAAAGAATTTATATTACAAAGATAGCAGATAATTGTACTTGTTGCATATTAATAAAAATAAAGATTCTTTTAACATATTAACACAAAGATAAAAAAAAGTGTGAATATAAGTATTATTGATTAATATAATAAAAGTATTAAATAAATATGTTGTCGAGATCAGATGACGATTTTAGAAATTTTCAAAATTATACAAGATTATTAGATTGTGATAGGAAAAACGTAAGTTCAAATTATGTGAAAACTAATACCACTAATTAAAAATTAATACTTAATAATATAATATTATGAAAATATATATAATATTAAAATAGTTTATTAAATGTAATGGAATTGATCAGTATGATAATCAGGATCCTTTAAATACATATATGATTCAAGATCCTTATGTTATGAATCCTGAAGTAACTACAGAAGAATTTGCTACTCTTAATGTTAACAATCCTACTGAGCTTGCGTATAGTAAAATTCCTGAGGGTTATAACCCTGTAGGTGTTCAAAATCTAAATGAAAATTTTCCAAATAAAATCAATTGGCCTCAAGGACCAGGACCATTTTTAATGCAAGATGATTTTAATCAATTTGAGTACCCATATAATTCTTATATAAACAATTTATATGAATCACAAACATTTGGAAGAAATATGGAAGAAGTTCCTCAGCAAGCATTATTTGAAAATTCTTTAACATTTGATCCTCAAGTAAATTTCTTTAATATATTAATGATAAACATAAAATAATTTTTGTTATTAAAAAAAATTTAAAGAAATATTTTTGTTTATTACTATTTATTATTAATTTAAATATATTAGTTCAATATATATTGTAATATAATATTAATATATTTATTTTTTTTAAAAAAAATTTTTTTTTTTTAATATTATAGTTAAATTTTAATAATTTTTATGCTAATGAACCTGGATATTATTGCCCAAATCCAATGGACTATCCACAAGGATCATTTCCACCTAATGCATTACTTAATCCAAGATCATTAGCATTAGCAGCTCAAAACCCACAAATCCCACCAGGAGTTGATTCTATACCAACTTCAAATTTTAATCAAACAATTGATAATATACCTTCTTCAGCTCCTGTTCATTTATCAAAATATTTTAAATTATCAAAAAGTTCATCTCTTAATCCACCTTTTGTTATACCACCATTACCTGGAAATGGTATGAATCAACATTATAGGTTAGCAGGTCATCCGTCACAAAAATTCTTTCCTTATGTTAATAGCAATAGGATACCTCCAAATGCAAAAGAGATGTATAGAAAAGCAGGTACTTCTTCAACATTAATTAATGATGTTGTAACTACTAATCCATTAGCAATGAATGAAGCTTTTGTTACTGATGGTGCTATTAATAATGCTTGTAATTTGGCAGTATCATCTAGAAGTGCTGAAATTACAAAGCAATTAGAAACTAAAACTGAAAATACAATTGTAAAAACCGAAAAAAATGAAAATTCATCAATACCTACTAAGATAACGACCACTGTGAAAGCGGAAACTTCTAAAAAAGATGAAATTTCAAATCCTACGACATTACCTACAACTTCTAGTACAATTGCAACAACAAATACCAATGCTGCCACCATTAAAACTGAAAATGAATCCTCAAAAATGGATATTGATATAAAAAATATTACCATAAAAACTGAAAATACAATAAAAGAGGAAAATATAGCTACAGTAACCACTTCATCTTTAGCAGAATCATCCAAAGCTTCAACGGCTAAAGTTATTGATAGTAAGGTGATTAAATCTCAAATTAATACTACTGTTCCAGCTCCAGTAGTTACTACAGTAGCCCCTGTTGATAATAGTAAAGCGGCACCAGCTGCTGAAATGTCAAAATCTTTATCATCACAAACCAATAATAATGTAATTTCTGCTCCAACTAAGCAAAACTCAAATTCAGTTACAACAGCAAATGGTGTTGTAAGAGTAAAAAAGAGACATCAAGTTAAAGTTGCATGTGGTAAATTTAAATTTTTTTCTATTAATTTATAAGATTATATATATATTACTAATTTTATTTATTTTTTTTTTTTTTTGTATAATATTTTAAATATATAGTGAATTGTAGAAAAGCATGTAAAAAGGTAAATTTGTAATATATTTTTTATATGGTGTATTTTTTATAAATAAATATTTATAAAATTATTATTTAATATTTATATATAAAAAATTATAGTGTGATGAAAATCGTCCATGTGCTCGATGTATAAAAATGGATCTTTGTGCTACATGGTTATTATATATTTTATTAATATGATAAATCTATTATATTTTTATAAAAGTTATTTAAAACACTGATTGATAAAAAAACATTTTTATTTATATAGTGTTGATGGAGAAAGGAAACCAAGGGAAAAAGGTGTTAGAAGGGGACCATACAAAAGACAAAAGCAATTGCAGCATCAAAATTCTTCAAATGACCTAAAAAATAAAAACACGGAAAAAGATGGATTACAAAAAACAAGACAAAAAAGAAAGAAGACTCAGAAGCAACTTAAACAAGAATCTGAAGCAGAAAATACTACTGATAAAGTTGCTATTCCAAATTCTGTTCAAACTACTAATTCATCTATTACTGGTACAGTACAAGGTTAATAAATAAATAAATAAATAAATAAATAAATAAATAAACAAACAAATAAATAAATAAATAAATAAATAAATAAATAAATAAATAAATAAATAAATAAATAAATAAATAAATAAATAAATATATAAATAAATAAATGTAATTCAATTTAATTTAATTTAATAATTAATTCTATTATTAATATCTATTTTTATCAGCTTCTATAAATATGGCAAATCCATTGCAAGTACAGAATTCTGAAGTTCAGTTACTTCAAACAACACTTCCACAAGACCCTTCATTACAGTTAACACAACCAACTACAGATATATTAAATGGCACACAGCCATATAATGAAATATATGGATTATATGGCAATGACTCAATGTGTTTAAATTATTATCAACCTGATATATATTATTGTCCTCCTCCTGCAATAAATTCATATCCTTATTCTATATCAGATAACTATATATTACCTCAAGAAAAAGTTGCACCCACACTTGAAGAATGCGAACCATTTTATAAAATTAATCCTGAAGCAACAGCAACTCCATCACCGAATACAACAAATACTACGGGTAGTACAGTAAGAGGTACTCCTAATGAAAAATTAATTAGTCTTTCATCTAGTACAAGTGATGTACTTAATGCAATAAGTTCTGTAGATACAACAGAAGTATAAATTTATTAACTGAAAATAAAAAGGATATATAAATAATAATAATACTATAGAGTTTCATACATAATTGTTTATAATAAATTAATATTTTATATATTATTAATTTATTAAAATTATCCATAATTATTTGTTTAAAATTATTTATTTATTTAATTTTTTAATTATATTTTCTAATGTTAATATGTAAAAAGTTTTTTTTTACTATTTATTCTTTCGTTTAAAAAATATTTAAATAAAAATATAAATATATTTTTATTTAAATTTTCTTAAACAAATCTATTTTGATTTTTTGATTCTTAATAATATAAATTATATATATATATCATTCATTACAAAGAGTATGGTAATTTATTATTTTCCTTATATATATATACGTAAAATTTTTTTTTTATTTTATTTTACTTTTTAGTTTTTTTTTTTTTTTTTTTTTTTTGTTTGTTTGTTTAAATATTTATTATAAATGCCATTAATTTATTATTAATTTAATCTTAATTAAAAAAATCATATATATTTTTGTATATAAGAAAAGTAACACATTTTTTAAAAAAAAGTTATTTCTATTATATTAGTAAATTATAAATAAAAAATGAATAAAAAATTGAGCATAAATAATTACATCACATTTTTTTTTTTTTTTTTTTTTTTTTTTTTTTTTTTTTTAAATTCACAGTTTATTTTTGATATATATATATTTTTTCGTTTTTAATTTATAGTTTATTTTTTGAAATAATATTTAAATATAAATCAATTTATTTATTATTACAATTAAAAGCTCCATAAATATTTTGGTGTGAAATAAGGTTAATAAATTTAATTTTATAAAATTTAATGTATTATTATAAAATAAATGAAAGTCATATTTTCTTAATATTATAATACTATTAATTTAATTTAATATAATATATAATAAATAAAAATTTGCATAAATAATATTGGTTATATATTTTAATATAATTTATATTATAAATTTCGTAGTTCTTTTTTAATAGTAATAATTAAAAGATAAAGAATTGAAATTTATTTTTTATATTATTTTGGTTTATTTTTTTTTTATTTAATGATTCCTTGTTTATAATAAAATAAAATAAAATAAAATAAAATAAAATAAAATAAAATAAATAATTAATAAAGTTTGCTGTTCAAATAATAAATTTAAAATAAAATAATAAAGTTTTAAAATAATAAAATTAAAAAAAGAATTAATAATAATATAAATAAATAAAATTGAAAAGAAAATTGAAAGATACATGTATTTAACATGTATACAAATAATTTATATATATTTACAGTATATATATTAATTTTAATATATTACTGCCAAACAGCTGTTATAACAACTGAAATATCGGAATTGCTATCTGAACCAAGAGATATTATAAAATTTAAGAACTCAAATGTAATAATAATAATAATAATAATAATAATAATAATAATAATAATAATAATAATAATAATAATAATAATAATAATAATAATAATAATAATAATAATAATAATAATAATAATAATAATAATAATAATAATAATAATAATAATAATAATAATAATAATAATAATAATAATAATAATAATAATGATGTTGATAATAATGTTAATGATAATAATAATAAAAATAAAAGTATAAATTTTTATTAAAAGTTAAAAGCATGAAAACTAATTTCATTTACAATTTTTAAATAATATAAAGAATTTAATTTATCATGATAATAATAAAAAAGGAAGTACTTTATCTATTTCTATAGATAATGGAGCAACTTGGGAAAATATTCCAGAAATGGCAAATGAACATATTACCAGAGTAATTCAAGATTCTTTTGATGATAATGTATGCAATATATAGAATATACAAATAATTTAATGTTTTTTTTTTTTTTTTTTTTTTTTTTTTTTTTGCTCTATATGATTATAAAACAAAAAATATTATATTTAAAAAAACGAAGTAATTAAATTAATTGATATATATTTACATATTCAAATATATGTTTAATATATATATATATATTTTTTTTTTTTTTTTTCGATCAATCTTTAAATTTACAGAAAATATATGCTATCGCAAGAAATGCTATTTATCAAAGTTCAGATTCTGGAAATAATTGGTCATCAATTAGATATAATTTTACAATTATTGATGACTCATTAATATTTAATCATTCCAACCAAAAAGCTATGATTATTGGAAATGAATGCAATTTTATTTGTACAAAAAATGTATGTTTAAATAATGAATAAAATTTATTGGAAATAATTAATTATAATGTTAATTTATTTTTATTTATAAATTATTATTTAAATATGCATTTATTAATATATATATTAGTTATATATTAGTGATAATAAAGAATTAAGCTTTACAAAAGTAATAAATAATGTTCATAAATGTGTTTTTTTTGATTATCCAAATAAAAATGCCATATTTTGTATTCAAAGAAATCTTACTCGTAATATATTGTTAAGAAGTATTAATAATTTTGAAACTTACGATAAAGTTTTCCTTTCAGGAAATCCTTATGATATAGTTGTTGATGATTTTAAAATCATTGTTTCAACGGTAAAATACTTTTATATAATCATATAATAGTTATTAGAAACATTTTATGGTATTAAAATTTATTAAATAATATGTTTTGTAATATATTTTTTTTTTTTTCTTTTTCTTTTTTTTTTTTTTTTTTTTTTTTTTTAATATACCAATAAAAATATTTAAAAATATTAAAGGTTGGTGAGATAAAAAATGATTTATGGATATCTACCGATGGAAATTCATTCACAAAAACTACTTATTCAGTAACGGAAGAAAACAATACTAATCAAGTATAATAATTAAATAATAATAATAATATATAAATATAAACGATAAAATCGTTTTAATTAATTATCATTTATTTTAATTAACTTTCTTTTTTTTTTTTTTTTTTTTTTTTTTTTAAAAAAAATATTATAGAAATTTGAGTTTTTAAGTAGTGATAAGAATATTATTGGTGTTATTATAAGCTCAAGAAAATCTGAAGGAAATAATGACAGTAATGATAGCAATAATGACAACAGTGATGATAATAATGATGATAATAATGATGATAACAATGATGACAACAATGATGATAATAATGATGACAACAATGATGATAATAATGATGACAACAATAATGATAATAATGATGATAATAATGATGATAATGATGATAATAATGATGATAATGATGATAATAATGATGATAATAATGATGATAATGATAATGAAGATAAAGCACATGATATTAATAATAATAATGGAGATGATAAAATATATACAAATAGAAAGAAATCAAAAAAACAAAAAAATAATGTTGAAACATTTTATTCAATTAGTTTTGACGGTTCATATTTAATAAAAAAGTTAAGTATAGACAAATTCACTAATCAAAAAAGTAAAGGAATTAAATGTAGAACTTATAGTCAAAATATTTTAATTTGTAATACGGATGAAAATAATATCAGAATTTCGAAAATTAGTTTAGATAATGGCATTCATTTTAATAATATTGAGGTTACTGAGTATGGTAGAATTCTTCCAGTTTTAGTTGATTTATATTCTGTTAATATTTCCGAAACTAATGATGTTTATTCTGGAAAAATTATTTGTTCAGGAAAAGTCACTAATAAGAAAGGAATGTTTACTTTGATGACAGTAAATGGTGGTTTACAATGGAAAATCATAAAAGATACAAAATCTATTGGAATTGATAGTAATCATGGTAGTTTAACTTTATTAGTCTCAAAAAATCATAAATATTTTAATAATAATTCAACAAATACCTTTAATATTAATTATTCATTTAATAATGGTAAAAGTTGGATGGATATACCAATTAGTAATATTGATAAATTACATATTAAAAGAATATTCAATCTATCAAGAGAATACAATAAAGATCAACGATTTATGATTATTGCTACAGGAAAATCAAAAAAAAATATTTATGCAATTAAAATAAATATTAATATTGATGATGAAAATGAATGTTTAGAAGATGATATTGAAATTGTAAATATAAGTTCACCTGATGGTGATTTTATTTGTATGAATGGATTAAAAAGAAAAATTTTACGTAGGAAGTTGGATCTGACATGTATTGTTAAAATGAGTAAAAATTATATTTCATCTAAATTTATGTCAAGTCCATCAGATTCTTGTGATTGTGATATTGATGATTATCAATGCGATGTAGGATTTATTTATGATGAATTAGAATCTAAAAAGAATAATATTATTAGCTGTAAACCAATAGATCCATTAATATATCAACCTAAAGAATGTAATACGATTTATTATGCTCCGTCTGGTGTGAAGAAAATACCTGGAAATATGTGTATTAATAAATTAGAAAATTATGAAAAAAAGATTGAGAGAGAATGCATTAATATGAAGCCTGAAATATTTGATGATGCTAACCTTCAGTTGTGGGGATCTAATAAACCAACTTCTTCATCCTATACATTTGATAGAGAAATTCAAAAATTTTTTTATTTTAGAAATTCAGATATAATTCTGTTAGTTACAATGAAAGGATACACATATGTATCAAAGGATGGTGGTACGAAGTGGGAAAGAATCTTTGATGATTATACTATTTTTGGTATGATTCTTCATGATGTTGACGATAAGAGAGCATATTTTATTTTCTCAAATTCTGAAATTTGGATGACTGATGATTGCTTAAATGAGTATTTATCGAATGGAAAAAAAAAAGGAAAGCACTTCTTTAAAATTGATACTCCTGATAATCAATCTTATAATAAATTAGGTGTTTCTATTATAGATTTTCATCCAAAAGAGCCAGATTATTTGGTATTTACTGGTGAAGGCGGTGAATATTGTAAAAGTAGAAACGAATGCTATACACAAGCCTATTTTACTCATAATAATGGTAAAGATTGGAAATTTTTAGATAAGAATGTAGGAAAGTGTTTATTCGCACTTGATGTTGAGTTTAATATTGATGTTCCAATTGATGCAGTTTATTGTTTAGTTCATTCTGATTCTGATCGTTCTTCATCTATGACTTTAGTATTATATGAGCCAAATGGAAAAGATATTAAGAAAACTACTATTCAAGAAAATGTTGTGAATTATTTCGTAGTTTCTAAGTATTTAGTTACTGCTGTTGAAGAACGTGATAATATAAAACTTAAAATTTCATTAGATGGTAGAACTTTTAACGATGCTAAATATCCGCCAGATGTTGATATTACTAAAAATTCATTTACTGTTTTAGAGTCAACAACAGGACGACTATTCTTAAATGTCAATAAAGAAGATAGTAAATTTAAAATTAATTCATTTGGAACATTATATATTAGTAATAGCGATGGAACATATTATAATATGGTTTTAAAAAGAACAAATGTTTCTTTTGGAGGAATTGTTGATTTTGAAAAAGTACAAGGTGTTGAAGGAATAATTTTAGTAAATGAAGTATCTCCAAAGAATGATAAGCCAAGAACTGTTATTTCATTTGATGATGGTGCTACATGGAATAGTATTCCAAGACCTTATGATTTAGATAATAGAAAGGTTCCATGTACTAAAGATGATTGTAGATTAAATTTACATAACCATTCCTCAGTTGAAAATTCAGTTTCTGTTGGATATCTTTATTCTAATCCAAGCGCTACCGGTATTTTATTAGGTGTTGGAAATGTTGGTCCATACTTAACCGATATTAATAATGCAGATACATATATGTCTATTGATGCTGGTTTAACTTGGAAATTAGTTAAAAAGGGAGTTTATTCATGGGAATTTATTGATCAGGGTTCAATTATTGTATTAATTCAAGAAGATGTTCCAACCAATGTTTTATACTATTCAACCAATTATGGTAAGGATTGGAATGAGTATCAATTCCTTAATAGTGAAAAGATTATTTTACGTACTTTAACTTCTGATCCAAATAGTAAAAGTATGTATGCATTTATTCTTGGATATAAGGTAGGTCAAATTGGCGAAGTTATTGCTACTAGTGTAAATTTCGAAAATGTTTTAAAGAAACAATGTGGTAAAGGCGACTTTGAAGAATGGAAAATTTCAGGAAATGGAAAGAAAACTTGTTTACTTGGTCATGAAACTACCTATCAAAGAAAGAAAGTTGATTCTGAATGTTATGTTGGTGATTATGAAAGGAAGGTTGTAAAAGAAAATTGTCCATGCTCAGAAATTGATTATGAGTGCGATTTTTCATACTGGAGAGATCCATATGGTAAATGTGTTCTTGATGGTGTTGATCCAAAACAACCGAAAGATTGTAAACCTGGTGAAGTTTTTAATGGAAGTTCTGGATATCGAAAGATTGCAGCTTCTACTTGTACTGGATCTTTTAAATATGATGATCCAGTAAAACGTACTTGTGGCCAAGAAAATGGTGATAATAATGGTATTATTAGAAAGGAACATAAGATTGATGTAATTGAAGATTGGTTCTATTTTGAAGATAGTGAAACATTAATGTACCTTAACAAATATTATGAACTTTTCATTAGTAGAAATGAAGGTTTAGAATGGGAACGCGTTGAAAAGGATCAGAAGTTCATAAGCATTGTAAGAACTCCACAACATAAGGATTTAGCAATATTTTTAACTGTTGATAGTCGTGTTGGCTATTATACTATCGATAAAGGAAAGAACTTTTATTCATTTGAATTACCATCAGTTGCTAATCCTTTAAAAATTCCAGTATTCAGTATTAATAGTGAAAATCCAGGTTGGTGGTTATTTGTAGGAGCTGAAAATTGTAAATTTAGTTCATTCTTTTCAGACGGTGATTGCCATTCAGTCTTATATTTAACAAAGAATTATGGTAAATCATGGAATAAACTTGAAACTTATGTTAGACATTGTGAGTGGGCCAAGACAAATAAATTTACTAAACCTTCTAACAGTGGTGTTTTCTGTCAAGTGTATAGTGAAAAGAAAGGTAATATGGCTGAGCCTATGGGTGGAAATGTTCTTACTCTTCGATATTCTAATGATTTCTTTAAACATTCAAAGGAAATCTTAAAATATTCGCTTGCTTTTGCTATTTTTGAGAATTATATGATGGTTGCTCAAGTCACCCCAGATATGAGAGATCAAGCTAAGCTTTATATATCAACTGATGGTGAACTTTTCGAGGAAGCTCAATTCCCACCAAACTTTAAGGTACCAGATACAGGTTTTACAATTTTAGAATCTTCAACTGGTAAAATCTTTATGGATATCTTTACTCGTCAAACTATAGGTTCTGAACATGGTTTTCTTTTTATGTCTAATGCTAATGGTACTCTTTTCTCTCCAACTTTAGAAAACACTAATAGAAATAGTTACGGTTATGTAGATTTCGAAAAAATGATAGGTATACCAGGTATTGCTATCGCTAATGTTGTTTCTAATCCAGATTCCTATGAACGCTCTAAAATGATTCAAACTAAGATATCCTTTAATGATGGTGCTACATGGAATTCTATAAACCCCCCAACAGAAGATTGCTACGGTAAGAAATTTGAATGTGATCCAAGTAAGGATGAAGAATGCTCTCTTCATTTCCATAGTTACACGGAAAGACGTGAACCACGTAATTACTTTAGTTCTGAAACAGCTGTAGGTATGATGGTTGGTATTGGTAATGTTGGCAAATCTTTAGAAAAATACAAAGATAGTGATACTTTCTTAACTCGAGATGCAGGTAAAACATGGGTAGAAATTCATAAGGATGCCCATCTTTATGAGTTTGGTGACTATGGAGGTATTCTTCTTTTAGTTAATGATGAAGTTCCAACTAACTTTTTAGAATTTTCTGTGGATCAAGGTAATACTTTCACTAAGTATCAATTTGTTGAACAAAAAGAACGTAAAGTTAGAGTTAAGGATATATTAACCGTACCTGATGCAACAAGTTTGAAATTCCTTTTAATTGGTACTATTTCTGATAGTACAAATGAATCAGGTTCTGAAATAATGATTTATTTAGATTTCTCTCCAATTAAAACCAACAAATGTGTTATTAATCATTCTAATCCTGAAAAAAGTGACTTTGAACTATGGTCACCATCCATAACTAAAGATGGTTGTCTTTTAGGTGAAAAGATTGAGTTTTATAGAAGAAAAGCTGGTAATGATTGTTATATGGCTGAAAAATTTAAGGATCCAGAATTTAAAGCCTCTAGTTGTGCTTGCACTTCCTTTGATTATGAATGTGACTTTAACTTTATTCGTGTGAATGATACCTGTGAATTAATTAAAGGTGCAATACCACCAGTATCTCCATGCTTTAATGGTAAATATTATGAATCCACGGGCTATCGTCTTATTCCAAGTTCAAAATGTATCGATGGTGTTCGTCTTGACACTGATGGTGCCAAGTCTCATTATTGTAGTTCTAGTGGTTCTTGGGGATCCGGTAAGAAAGCACTTATAATTGGAATTCCTATCATTGCGGTAGGATTCTTCTTCTATTACCATAAATCGCAATCTTGGAGAGGAGGAGCTATTCGTCTACCAACCGATGAAACCTTGAATCCACACTTTGATCTTTCCATTATTAGTGAAATATTTATAGCAGTAGTTAATAAGATTGTTGAAGGTGCCGCTTCTCTTTATGATGGTGTTCGTAATATTCTTATTCGTCGTCGTGCCTATGCTCCATTAAATTATAATAGTAACAGTGATCATAATATCTTTATTGGAAATTAGAAAAAATAATAATGATACAAATAAAAATAAAAATGATAATGAAGTAAATTGAAAATTATAATAAAATGAAATAATAATAGTTAAAAAAAAAAAAAAAAAAAATTAAAGTGAAAATAAAAATAAAAATAAAAAAAAAAAAAAAAAAAAAAAAATTAAATTTTATCAAAATAATAATAAATCATTTTATAAAGTTTGTTTTTATTTAATATATTATATAGCACTTATATTTTTTTATTTGTATTTCCCACTAATTTTTATTTATACAAAAAAAAAAAAAAAAAAAAAAAAAAAAAAAAAAAAAAAAAAAAAAAAAAACTAAAATAACTAAATAATATAAAATAAATAAATAAATAATAAAAAAAAAATTTTTTTTTTTATTATTTTATAATTATATAGTATTAATTTTTATTATTATATAATATAAAATTTTATAGATATACTATATCTTTCTATATTTTCCTTCATTTAATTTTAATTTCACTTTTATTTTCTCTTTTCATTATCATCATCATCATTTTTTTTTTTTTTTTATTATTTTATTTTATGTTAAAATAATATATTTATTAAAATGAACCATATTCTTTTCTAAAATTTTATTGTTAAAATAATAGTACCTCTTCAGAAAGTTAGTGTTAAGTAACAGTATAATTGGAAAATACTATTCATGAGAAAATAGATGATAAAATTATTGAAGGTTTATGATCCATATTAAATAGATTATTGATAAAATAAATTTATTTACAAAGATTTATAGGTTTATAGGGTTTAATTTTTTTTTTTTATTTTGGAAAAATCTTTACTGTTTTAAAATTTCAAATTATATTGAGTAATAATAATTACAAAAGAAGTATTATTTTTACAATTCGCCTACATCAAAAACCAAAATTATCAAAATTAAAACGAATGTTAACTTTACTAACTTATTTTTATCTAAAGGAATAAAATAATTTTATTTGTTGGGGGAATATAACTTTTATTTTTTAATAAAAATGGTTTATTAAACATCTACTTTTGAGATTTCATAATTTATATGATTTTATAGAATTAATTAAATTATCATTAAGATATACTACTATTTAAAATTATAAAATTATAAAATTATAAAATTATAAAATTTTATTAAAATTTTATAAAAATTTAAAAAATTATAAAATTAGTATTTTTTTTTTTTTTTTTTTTTTTTTAATAGATAAGAATTGACACATGAATGATAATTAATATATTTCAATTAATTAATTGCTTAAAAACATAATCAATTATTAAATTTAAATAATTAAATAAATGGATAAAATTTTCAATAAAACAAAGAAGAGTTGCACAAAATAATTTATATAGAATTAATTCATTATTTTCTATTTTTTTTTTTTTTTTAAAAAAAAAAGTTCAGTTATTTGAGAATTTTGTTTTTGAAAGAATCAAAAATTTTTTTAACAATAACAAATTTAGAAATAAAATAATTAACGAACTAACTAACTAACTAATAACTAAATAAATAAATAAATAAATAAATAAATAAATAAATAAATAAATAAATAAATAAATAAATAAATAAATAAATAAATATATAAATAAATATATAAATAAATATATAAATAAATATATAAATAAATATATAAATAAATAAATAAATAAATAAACTAAATAAATAAATAATTAATTAATTAATTAAAAATAAATTTAAAGTAAATATAAATTTTTAAAGATGTGTATGTATATAAATATTATATTAATATTAAATATTTAAGATGTGGATTTTTATATATAATGATATCATTTAAATGATATTATTAATTATTCAAAAGAATCTTTAAGCTTTATTATTATATTTTTTGAGTTTTAGAATTATTTAAAAATGTGACTGTTTGTAATTATGATTCTAATTTTTAATAGGAGATATGGCAATTAATTAATATAAAAGTTTAAATTCTATTTAATTTTATTATAAATTTATAAATTATAAATTACATATTGTATATTAGATTAAAATTTAAATTTTTATATTTATGATTAAAATAAATAAATAAATAATAAATAAATAAATAAATTATAAATAAATAAATAATAAATAAATTATAAATAAATAAATAATAAATAAATAATTAAATAATAAATAAATAAATAAATAATAAATTATAAATAATAAATAATAAATAATAAATAATAAATAATAAATAATAAATAATAAATAATAAATAATAAATAATAAATAATAAATAAATAATAAATAATAAATAATAAATAAATAATAAATAATAAATAATAAATAATAAATAATAAAGTTGTCAAGTGTCAAAAATTTAATAATTATTGACATTTTTATAAATATATTTTTATGATAGTTAAATACATTTTATATTAATATATTGTGGCTTGTATATTATTTATATTACAATATGTTTCAATACATTTGAAGCTTATTTTTCATATTCAACATCCCCCCTTAAACCTAGTTATTCTATATTGAATAGATTGGTGAATATGCAGGTATAAAGTTATCCTATTTTTCAATATTAACTTGATATTATTAAATTGTTAATTATTTTTATTCTAAATTAACTTTTAATTTTACAAAAATAAAATAAAACTTACATCATATTAATTCTATAATTCGATTTAAATATTTTAATATTTTACGATCATTTCTAGTAGTTTTATTAGTCTTCCTTAAATTGATATAATGAGCAACTTTATCATAATTTAAAATTTCAATTTATTTATTTTTTTTTTGGCATACTATTGTTTCTTAATCTTTTTACTAGTCAGGAATTTAGGGTTCATAATTATGTCAACTTTATTAATATATTTTATAATGAAGAGTTAACTAGCACTTATTCTAAATTAAATGCTATTATATTACTACATTATGGCTTATATATTATTTTTATTACAATATGTTTTAATACATTTCAAGCTTATTTTTCATATATTTCATATATTCTAACAAATAAATAAATTAATTCGTTGAAATAGTTAATTATTGAAATATACTAATCATTCTATATTATAATTATATAAAATTAATAAAACTAATTTATTATTAAATATATTTGATATTCAATGGAATAATTAAAAATTTTTATATTAATTAAACTATTTTCTTAATGGACTAATGTTTGATTACAAAAATAATTAGTGTAACATTTATTATTTTTGAAGAACAGATGAATTGAATAATGTGCTTTGACTATATTTTATTTAATTTTTTCCAAAATAAAAAATTTTTTGGTAACAATAAAATGTACATTATATTATAATATATTTTTAATATATTTTTATATTTATTGTGTAACACTTAATAGATATAATACTAATAATTAATATATAATGTTATTTTTATATTATTTTTGAAAGATTGATTTTTTTTTTTTCTCTTAATTTTTAAAATGTTATTAATAATATATTATTATATTTAATCAATATATAATTAATATTACTATTTATATTTATATTTATTTTCCTTATGAAAAAAAAAAAAAAAAATTTAGACTATACAATTTTATTTATTGTATACAATTCAAAAAAATTCTTTTATTGTAAATTTTTAGTATATTCTATAAAATAATAAAATAAAGAAAACACATTATAATTTAAATATTAAATTTTTATAATTGTTAGAATTTATGAATAATAAGTATATTATTATATAATTAAATGAATTTGATGTATTTAATATTGAATTTATATATTAATTTAGATTTCAATATGTTTAAAATATTTCCTTTTTTTTTCGAATTAAAATAAATAAGTGAATATAAATAAATAAATAAATATATACAATTAAATTTAAAATGTTTCTTTTAAACTTCTAAATTCAAAAAAAAAAAAAAAAAAAAAAAAAAAAAAAAAAAAATAAGAACATATATATATATGTATATATTAAATAAATATTTGTTGAGTAAAAAGAAAAAAATTGATATATATATATTTATATATATATATAAAATAAATTTATAAATAATAAAAGTAATTAAAAAAATTAGAAAAAAGTTGGAATTAATTTTAAACAATTATAATGTAATAATAAAAATCCCTTATTATTTTATTTCAATATTAATCATTGTTTAAAATTAAAAAAATATATTGAAAGAGCCATAACTTAAAAAATTAATGAATATTATTTATAACTCAAAAGAATATAATTATCGTTATATATATTGAAAATTGATGATATTTAATTAAAAATTTAATTATTAAATTTCAAACTTTGACAAGATAATTAAAATCATATAGAATAAGCATATTAAAAAGTTTCCTTTTTTTTTATAAAAAATAAATTTCTAATAATTAAAATGAATACAAGTGTACAAACCAATACAGTTTCCCAACAAAATAGTAAAACTCAAAATAATACATTCAACCAAAAGTCAAAGCCAACAAATATATATACTGAGAGCAATAATGAAAGTATTTCTCGAAGGTCACAAGAGGCACAGAATAATCAAAATTATTCAATAAATACATTACAAAATAATATTAGTAAACAAGATAATGAAAATTCTCCTGTATATCAAGGAAGTACTGGTGGTCAAATTATTAGTAGTGGAAATTCAAGAAGTTCAGATGTGACAACTTCTGTAATGGGAAATGATGAATTGTCTAATAAAAGTGTTAACAGGGATCTATTATTAGTTGTATTTTTATCTGCAATAGGTTTATATATTATTATTTCACTTATTATTTATGTTTCTTCGTATTTCATTAAAAGTAAAAATGATGATATAATAGAAGATTTTTTAGTAGGAACAGAAAAAGATAAAAAGAAAAATGAGAATCATTTCTATATGGATCCTCTTATACATAAAAGCCATGCAAAGAAAAAAAATTTGGAGTTAAAAGATGATATTGAATTTAATTCAAGAGATGATTATGAAAATATATGGGAAAAAAATGCATCACCAGGTAAATATAAAGATATTAAGATTCATGTTGACAAAAATAATTACCCAATTACTACTCCAATACCTGCTACACCAAAGACTTCAAGTCTATTACAAATCGAATCAGAATTTAATTCACCATTGGTTAATTATAATAGTCAAAAGAATGAAATTAAAGGTAAATAAATTATTTTCCATATATAAATATATATAATTTATTACTTTTATTTTAAAAAGATCTTTGATTTTTATAAATAAATAAATAAATAAATAAATAAAACTTAGAGCTTCAAAGTATATGAATCAATTATATATATTTAAAACTTTAATAATGAATAAGATTCTAATGAAATTATTTTTAAAAACATTCTAATTTACTATATATTTATATCTATATTTAATGTAATATAATTAACTTGTCCTGTTGTATTGGCAAATTTAATTTTTTTTTTTTTTTTTTTTTTTTTTTTTTTTTTAATTTAAGAATTACCAAAAATAAAATATGAACCTCATTCAACTGGTTCATCTAGAAGTAGTTCGGCTTCAATCAATAGATTAATATCAAAAGAACAAAATAGAACTAGTAAAGTGCATATTAATGATATTAATGATATACATGAAATTCGTCCACGTACCTATTCAGAAAATAAAACTACTAGAACTTCAAAAAATTATTATCGTCCTCCAAGAGATACAAGTATTGAAAGATTAAGTTTAAATTCATCACAACAAAATGAATTTCGTAATGGAGATCAAAGAAGGTCAAAAAGTAATGCACCTCTAGCTATCCCAGTATCTATATTATCAAATCAAAATTTACGTAGTACAAATAAGAAGGAAAGAATAGAAAGTATTGTCTTTGATCGTACATCATCAAATTTTAGATCTGCTCAATCACCAAGTATTAGAACTCATTTTAAAGAAAATATTAATCTTGAACATATGAAATTTCAAAATTAAATCAAGATACTAACTCTGGATCAGTATCCTAAGTATAATAAGTTAAATAGACATAATATAACATAATGACATAGATTAAGAAAAAGCAAATAATAATAAAAAAAAAAAAAAAAAGGTATTAAAATTTTTTTCTACATATGAACTAAAATAAAGACTTATAATAATATATATTAATAACACAAAATTATGAAGATGTCATAATAAAAACTTTAATAGGTAAAGTTTTTTTTTTTTTTTTTTTTTTTTTTTTAACAAACATTAAATCAAATTAAAATACCTTAATTATATTATATATGAATAACATTTATTAACAAAAAATCGTTGTAACGTTATTATATCTATTATATTGACGATAATTATAATATTATAAATATATAAAATTTATAAAAATAAAATAAAAAATATATATATTCAAAATATATATCTATATATATTTAATTATTGGTAATGAAAAAGATTTGAATATAATTATTATCGAATTATATAAACTTTCAATAGATATTTTATAGTTTTTTAAAAACGTAATCAAAAAAAAAAAAAAAAAAAAAAAAAAAATTAAATTATAGTTTTTTTTATTTATAATTTTTATCACATTTTAAAAGTAATAATTATTTTATATTTTATTTATTTTATTTATGACATTATGAAATAATGTATAAAATTTAGATAATATCATTGTTTTTAGTATATATATATATATATATATATATTTTTTTTTTTTTTTTTTTTTTTTTTTTTTTTTTTTTTTTTTTAATGTTCTAAAGAGATATATCACCACAGAATTTTAATATCATTTGAATTTTTTTTTTTTTTTCTTTTTTTCTTTTTCTTTTCTTTTCTTTTCTTTTTTTTTTTCAGATAGAAAAATAAAATAAAATAAAATAATAATTATAGGGTGAATTATTTTAAATATTATATACAATGAAATAAAATATTTTTTAATAAAATAAAATAAAAAAAAAAAAAAAAAAAAAAAAAAAAAAAAAAAAAATCAAAAATAACCAATAAATTGAATTTAAAATAGTTATAGCAATAAATAATAATAATAAAATCATTAGTTACTTTTTTATTTATTTATTTATTTATTTATTTTTTAAATTCTTCTTTTTATATTTATATAACTTTATTATTCGTCATGATATAATATCTTTTTTTTTTTTTTTTTTTTTTTTTTTTGTGAGTACTTTTTTTTAATATTTAAATATTTATATTATTATATTCTTTTTAAATAAATCAGTTGTTCAGTTGTTGTGATATGTTATTTAATAAAAATGTTTATTTATTTATATTATTTATTTATTTATATATCAACATAATTAATCATAATTATTATTATTTTTCTTTTCAAATAATCAAAATAATCAAATTTTTAATTTCCTATATAATTTTCCACATTATATTTAATATATTTTAAAATTTTATTAATTTTTAAAATTTATTACAAGAAAATTAAATTAAAAAACAAAAAATATATATTTTTTTTTTTTAATTTTATTTTTATAACTTGAAATTAACTACAATTGTAATAAAACAAACAAAATGAAGAAAGTATCTATATAAAAATGTTATTAATGTTAGAAAATATCTATATAAAAATGTTATTAACGCTAGAAAATATCTATATAAAAATGTTATTAATAATATTCATATATATATCGTATATATATATATTTTTTTTATTTTTTTTTCAATTTTATTTTTATAACTTGAAATTAACTACAATTCTAATAAAACAAACAAAAAGATTAAAATATCTATATGAAAATATCTATATAAAAATGTTATTAATAAGATTCAAATATAAAAAAAAAGCAATATTATTATATAAATTATCAAAATTATTATTATTATTATTATTATTATTATTATTATTATTATTATTATTATTATTATTGTTATTTAAATATGTTTTAAATATTGCTAATTATAAGCATTATATTAATTAATAAAATATAATAATAATAATAATAATTTTTTTTTTTTAAATTATTACAATAGTTGTAAGTGAATATAAATTGGTTTATAATAATAATAGAAAAATATTAATATATTTTAACACATATTAGTAATTTTACTTTCTCTACTTTTATTGGGATCTGTACTTTCTTTATTCTTTTGATGAACGTAATTAGAATAAGAATTTAAGTAAATATTATTGGTAACTTCTTTATATGCATTGTCAAATAAAACGTAATATTCATCAATTTTTTCTTCAATTGATAATTCATGTTCATCCATTAAAGTTTCTAATTTTTCATTAATTGATACAATTATATTATGTTGAATATTAATTTCGTAAATTGCTTTTCTTCCAATAAAATTTTCAGCAAATGTTTTAGCTTCTTTTTCAATGGTTTCAATAAGATTTTTATTATTATTAGCATGTTTTGATGATTCATTAGTAAGTATAGTTGAACCTTTAACTGAGGTATTATCATTTAAATGAGATTTTGAAATGGAGGTCACTTCAGATAATATGGTACCTCTTGACGTATTATAATCTCCGATTTTTGATGTCGCTATTGGAGAAGAAGGTACATCTAACATTTCTTGAGATCTTAATGGATCATTTAAAGAATATCTTTCAGTCTTGTTAAATAATCTTTTATATTTCCAGTATTCTTGATAAAAGAGCTATTTAAATTCATATATAATTTTTATATATATATATATATATTATATCATTTTTAAATTAAATTAAAAATAAATTAAATTATTATAATTATTATCATAATATTTATTAAAAAAAATTTATAAATATATATATATATAATATATATAATTTTTTTTTTTTTTTTTTTTTTTTTTTTTTTTTTTTTTTTTTTTTTTTTTTTTTTTTTTTCTTACAATATTTTCTACACAATTTTCATTTCTACAAAATTCTCCAAATTCTCTAAATTGAATTTTATCTTCTAGGAATTCTAACATTCCCTTAAATGTTGATTTTAAATTTTTGTTTTGGTGATTTATATGAATGATATCTCTTAACTTCATATTTATTATGATTATATAAATAAATTATTGTTTTTAAAAATAAAAAATTATGATTTAAAAATTATATTTTAGTATTTATATTTATAAATTAATTAAATAATTAATTATTGATAAAATGATTAATGGAATTAATGGATGATAATATTACCATAGATAACGTTAACAAAGTTGTACTTGTAATGATAGATGTGAAAACAAAACTAGTTTATTTATAAAAAATAAGTATAAATTAATATCTAGAATATATAATAATAATTTAAAATTTTAAATTAGTATATATTTGTATATTTACAATCCCGGTGGTATATATTGAACTAGTTTAGAACAAGTAATATTTGGATGGCCTGATTCATAGAAATAAGAAATATAATAAATAATATGAAGTATTGAAAATAAAATAATTGTTTTTTTCATTTTAAATTTATCATCAAATTTTATTGCTTCTATTAAAGATAATGGTAAAAAAATAAACAAAAAAATGAAAATTAAAGCGATTTGAGGTAAAAATTTTAGTCTGTTAATATATCAAAAAAAAAAAAAAAAAAAAAAAAAAAAAGTTTTAATTAATTATATATTATGGATTTATATTAATATAACAATTAATATTGTTAGGATTAAAACAATTTCTATTTTAAAGGTACAAACCCTGTTCCACAAAAGCCATTACTATAGGTTGATTCATTAAAAAATGACAATAGAATAGAATATATAAAATTAATGATAATATAGCAAAATAATACTTTTAATGCACCTTTTGAAGATATTTTCGTATAAAAAACTTTGAATAAAAATCTTTTATTTAATATTTTATCTTTATATGAGGCATCAGCAAACTCAAATAAATTACTGAAATATGCAATTTGTGATTTATAATAATATTTAAAATATTTTATAATAATCAATGCTATAGAAACATAATATAATGGATATGCTATATATATATATTTTATTATGATAATGATAAAAAATAAATAACATGGTTTTTGTTAAATATAAATATTTCATATTTACTAATTGTAAATAATTAATTTTTATTACCAACTGCTGTTGTAATTTGATGGATAATACATGAATAGTTTTCATAAAAAACCTATTATATTATATATTTTAATATTTTTATATAAATTATACTATGTTATATCTATGTGATATATATATATATATATATATGTTTTTTTTTTTTTTTTTTTTTTTTTTTTTTTTTTTTTTTTTTTTTTTTTACAGATAGTAATATAAATAAAGTAAATATTAAACATTACTCCCAAAAAGAAGGAATCACTTATGATTTCTAAACTTCCAACCATTAAACATATATAATATATTCTACATTGCCTTTTAAACATATAGTTTTTATAATTGCAAAATAGAAAAATATTAATAATAACTACATAACAAGTAACCACTATTGCGAATATATAGTAAAATAATGAAGTTTTTGTTATTTCATAGAATTCTTCTTCAGAACTAACAAACTCTTTACATCTATCATAAAAATTGATAGCATTTATACTACTATTATCCCATTTACTAGGAAATTCTATAATAATATTATTATTATCAGACATAATATACTTTATTATTATAAGAACACCTATATATAATTTTTTATCCTTTTTTTTTTTTTTTTTTTAATATTTACTTTACGGAAAAAAAAAAAAAAAAAAAAAAAAAAAAAAAGTTTTTTTTTTATTTATATATATATACATATATATAATATATGTATATATTCATTTATCCCAAAAAAAAAAAAAAAAAAGGTTTTAAAATTAAGATTTAATCATCTACTTTAAATATTTTATATATATAATATATATATTTATATATATATTTTTAATTTCATTAATTATAATATTTAAATCTTAAATATAAATTATAATATATAAGATCAAAATTTTAGACGATTTTTAATGATATCAGTTAAGATTCTATAAATATCAAAATATATAATATACATTTAGAATTTTGAAAAATTAATAATATAATAATATAATTTATTTTAGTATATGGGATAAATATTAAATAATATTAACTAAGATTTTTATTCAATATGCTCTCCTTAATTACAAACATTAAAAAATGTGTTTTTTGAAATTTTAATTCTTTTTATTTTTTTATTTATTTTATATATATATATTTATATTTACATATATATTTATTTATTATTTTATTATATTTCATATTGTTTTTTCCTATATATATAATTAGTAACAAATAAGATTTATTGATATAAAAATATATAAAAATAAAATTTCTAAAATTAAATTTTTTATCGAAATTTATGTGTCAACAAATATTTAAATTTTTTAATAAATATAATTAATTTTTTAAAGAAAAAAAAAAACAAAAAAAAAAAACAAAAAAAAATAAAAAAAACAAAAAAAACAAAAAAAAAAAAAAAAAGAACTAAAACTAAGACTTAAAAAAAAAAAAAAAATTTTCATCCGTTAAATAATCAAATATTTTATTACTGATTTTTTTTTTTTTTTTTTTTATTAATTATATAAATATATCTTTAATCACAGAATTAAAAGAATTTTCAAGATTAAATAGTTTATTTAATATATAATATATTTTATAATTTTTTTTTTTAATTTCCCGGTGAGTACCTCCCTTATTTTCAGTCCCCTTTTCCTCAAGGGCATGGGAATATTGAGGTAGTCACAACACTTCCGTTTTGTTTTCACATAGTCATATAATGTCCTTGCTGGGCGATCTTACAGAGTGTTCAGCATTGGCCCTCCAACATGCATATTATTGCTTAGAATTTTTCTAGTACGCTTTTTCTCGGAGTGCTTCTCCAGAAGATAATATTAATAATATTTAATCTATTTATAAAATCCCTATTAAATATATAAGCCATATTATAAATATAACCTAGCCCAATGAGATAGGTTACTAGCTCCCTTGACAATTAAATAGAAGTCAAAAAAAGATTGTAATTTAGTAGAAAAGTATCTACAATTACTCTAATAAAAATATATATTTATATGGACACATGATATATAGTATCTTGTCTATATTATTTTGGAGATTTATAAAAAACATATATATATATATATTATACTACATTTGAACTTTGTAAAAAAGAAGATTACTTAGCATAATATATTTTTCATGATATATAGACATATATAAGAACTTCTGTTTACCATGGGATTTACTTTACTATTATATTTTCATGATACAAGGCAGCTAAGAAGATTTCAGATATTAAATTAAATTAACAAATTGACAGAATTAACGAAAAGTTTAATTTAAAGTTTACATTTCTTGTCTCTCCCGTCTCTACAACCATTCATTTTAAATAAGCTCACGTAATAAAATTTTTCATAAGAAAGAAAATTTTTTATAATTAATTACTCTCAAACTTTAAAAGTTTAAGTATTATTACAATTATTAATATATATATATATATTGTATTTATTTATAAATAAAATGAATCTATTTATTGACAAAAATTGAATTAAATCATAAGTGATCATTTATAAAAAAAGTTTAAATTTTTTTTTTTTTTTTTTAATTCTTTATTATACATATTTTAATATATTTAATACAGATGATTATAATAATTAAGTTTTTTTTTTTTTTTCTTAATTTGAATTTCTTTGAATTCTTTTTCAGTTGTAGAATTATCAAAATTTTTGAACCTTTTTTTTTTTTTTTTTTTTTTATTTATGTATTATTACAAATAAATTTTCTTTAATAAATTTATTTTAATATAAATATTAAATTAATGCATTAAATTAATGCATTATACAAAAATATATTTGATACAATTTTTGTAATTAACAAAATATATAATATAATTTTTTTTTTTTTTTTATTATTATAAAAAAAAAAAAATCCTATTTTTATTATATACAAATATTTAATATAAAATTTAATATAAAAATCATATATTGATGTATATATTGTTTTTTATTTTTTTATTAAAAAAAATAATAATCTACCTAAAAGGTTAAATATATTATGAAAATTTTTTAAAAATAGAAAAGATCTTCTATTATGTGAAATGTATTTTTTGATTTTATAAAATTGAAAAAAAAAAAAAAAAAAAAAAAAAAATGAAATATATAATTGTATTATATTAATTATTTATATTTAATTATTTAATTAAATTTGTTAAATAAAATTGTTTATATAAATAATAAAATATTTATAAATAATAAATAAAAAATAATAATAATAATAATAATAATAATAATAATAATAATAATAATAATAATAATAATAATAATAATAATAATAATAATAATAATAATAATAATAATAATAATAATAATAATAAAAAGGATTTGCCATAAATGTTTTATCATAATATAAATGTGAAAAAAAAAGTGAAAACTTAATAAAAATGAAAATATAATGAAATTTTTAAAATAATCATGATGATAATGTTTTACGGATAATCATTTCAATTAAAGATACTTTAGAAAATAATGTAAAGTAAAAATATTTCAAATAAAATTATTCTTTTTCCTTAAAGAATAAGAAAAAAAAATTTTTTTTTTTCAGAACAACACAATCAAAAGAATTAATAATTTCTAAATGAATAATGACTTTGGAATCGTTTTAAATAAATTATTAATAATTTTTTTTCTACTATAAATAATAAAAATATACTGAATTAGTGAATAAAATACTGAATTTAGGAATGAGAAACTTTAAATATTATTAATGTTATTCTTTTATCTACTATAAATATCAACAATAAATAATATGAATATACTGAATTTAGGAATGAATAACTTTAAATATTATAATATTATTATTTTATCTATTAATATCCATTGTAAATATCTACTATAATTAAAATATAATAATAATAATAAAATAAAAAAATATAAAATAAGAAAAAAAAAATTAAAAAGACACAACTCATATAAAATCCAGATATAATAATAAAAAAAAATTAAATAGACACAAATCATATAAAATCCAGATATGATAAAAAAAAAATTTTTTTTTTTATATATTTTTCTATTTAATTTTTATTTATAATTTTTTTTTTTTTTTTTTTTTTTTTTTTTTTTTTTTTTTTTTTTTTTTTTTAATGATTATCAATAATAAAAATTGTTGTATGATACATTAAAACTTTATTTTTATTTAAAAAATATATAACAACCCCTCTTTTTTTTTTTTTTTTTTTTTTTTTTTTTTTTTTTTTTTTAATTTTTATATATTCAAACTTATTAGCAGCTTCTTATTTTTTTTTTTTTTTTAATTTTTTTTTATTTAAACTTTTGTAGCAGCATCATCTACTTTCTTGTATTCGGCATTATCATATTCAATAGTTTTCTTAGTAATATTATTTACAATACGGAATCCGTAGGGACTGTATTCAGAGTTAGTATATTGCTTTGCAATATAAACGGTAGTCTTGGAATCTTCAGTACGGAAATAGGTAGAATTGTAGTATTCATCATTATAGGTCTTTAAATCATTTTCATTTGGATTAGTTTTAAGCTTAGTAATGTCAATAATTAAGTTTCTCTTGATGTAATCAATTTTTTCCATGGCGTAATTAATTAAATCAGCTTCAGTCTTATTTTGAATTGGAGTAATCTTATTCTTTTGAGCATCGACATCATCAGTACCAAAAAGTCTAAATAAGCATCTTAAGAATGGTTGAATAATAAAGAGTTGAACAAAGAATCCATATGGATAGACGTAGCACATGTATTTAAACCAATTAGACATAGCAGTAAGGAAATTAAATCCATCTTTGTATGGATAATAGTAGAATGCACCAAGTAAAGTCATAGTTGGACACATTAAACCAACCATACAGCAAGTAATGGCGGTTTGAAGAATAATTCTATTGGTATTCTTAAAGGTAAATATTTTCATTACAATCTTGAATGCTATTCCGGTGTAAATTAATTCGAAGATCATACCAACACAGCATTCAATTAAAATCATAGCATATAATGGTAAATACTTTCCATACATATAGACCCCCTTATTTTTGTCAATAGCATCTGAAACTTTTTTAGTTCTTGTTTGACTCATTAACTTATCGCCATTGACAACGTAGACCAATAAGAAACAATATCCAACAACTGCCAACCAAATTGAACAGATGTTATAGCATATATTAACAATTGTTCTTTTTACAGTCATCTTTTAATAATATATAATTTTAATTTTAAACTAGAAAAGAATTTTTTTTTTCTTTTTTATTATTATTATTTATATATATATATATAATTTTGATTTTATTTTGCTATATTTGTATTATTAATTGAATATGAATATAATTATAAATAAATAAAGAAAATTGAAATTCTGGAAGTCTCAAAAGCTTGTATTTATAAATATTTTGAATTTTGATATTATATATAAAAATATATATATTATGATATATTTATTTTCTAATTGAATTTCAATATTGTTTATTATTCATTTTTTTTTTTATTTTTTTATTTTATTTTATTTTATTTTATTTTATTTTATTTTTATTTTAAATATGAATATAATTATTAAAAATCATAAAGTTTTTAATGATTAACTCAATCAATTTTAATTTATTTTTAAAACTTTAAATTCATCTTTTAAAAAAAAAAATATAATTTAAAATTAATTATTAAATATCCATTGATTTTTTTTTTTTTTTTTTATTTTGTTGAAATATTTAAGTATTTTTAATTTATTATTATTTTTTTTTTTTTATTTTTTATTAGTTTTTATTTATTATTTTTTTATTTTATTTTATTTATTTTATTTTATTTATTATTATTTTTTATTATTTTTTAATTTTATTCTGTTTTATTCAATATGAACTTTAATTTTATTCATTTTCTACTATTTATTTTATTTTATTCAATCTGTACTTTATATTTCAACTATAAACTTTATTATATATTATTATTATTATTATTATTATTTTATTTTATTCAATCTGTACTTCATATGTATTTTATTTTATTTTATTATATTTATTATTATTATTTTACTAAATATATTAATGGTTAATAAGATTAAATTGGACAATATATAATAAATTATAATATTATATAATTTTTTTTTCTTTTCCAAAAATAAAAAATAATGATTTAAGTTAAAAAGAATTAATACGATTACAAAATTTTTTTAATTTCAATTATATATATATATTTTAGAATTATTT
>JACVTC010000019.1:290000-380000 GCA_016946835.1 Neocallimastix lanati (nom. inval.)
ATTATATCTTACATTAATACATGTAATTTAACTAAAAAGATATTTTTTAATATATCATTCTTATTAAATAAAATAAAAGGAATTATTAAAGAATAAAATTGAAATTGATCAATTTAAGCAGTGTATTAAAAGTTTTCTTTTTAACTTTTGTTTCCTTATTTTTTGTTGAATTCTTTTTATTATCATTATTATTATTCTATTTTTTAATATTAATAATTATATAATTTTTAAATAGATTATACAATACTACAATTTAAAAAAAAAAAAAAAAATTATTATATATTTAATTTTTTATTTATTTATTTATTTTTTTTTTTTTTTAGAGTTTAAAATGAAGATATTTTAAATTATATGTATTTAAAATTATTTTTTTTTAAAAAATTTTCGCAGTTATAATATATATATATATATATATTTTAAAAATATTTAGTAAATATTTTAATCATATTATTAAATGGTATTTTTTTTTTTAAAAAATATATATATATATGTTAAATATAACACTTAAAAAGCAGAAATGATATTTATATTTTATTATGTGTTTATTTATTTATTTATTACTTTTACATTAAGAAAGACTTTATTCATTTAAGAATATATCATTACAATGTACAATGTAATTAAAGATATAACTGTGATATTTAACATTCCCTCTACATTGGCATTTTCTACATTTCCATGATGAAGTCAGCAAAGTATTTAAGCTTGGGTCCAGAAATACTTTTGGTTAATGGATCTGCTATCATTGAGTTAGAACCAATGAGTGTTAATTTAATTTCATTTTTTCGAAATTCCATCTTTAACATATTTGTATTTTATATTTATTTATATATTTTGCATCGTCCCTTTTTGGTTTTCATTTTCAACTATATCCTTACATGATTTATTATCTATTCTAATATTAATTCTAATATTTTGGTTGAATATTTCTTTTACTAATCTTCTAAATCCATATAGCTTGTTTGGTACATTCTATTAAGCTTGAGTATTCAGCTTCTGTAGTTGATAAGGCTATATTTTTCTGAGTAATTGATTTCCATGATATTGGACTATTTTTTCCTAATGCAAAAAATATATATCCTGAAGTGCATTCTTCTTTTTAATCTCATCACCAGCGAAATCCGCATCACAATAAGCTCTTAAAATTTTACTTTCCGTTATAATGAATTGATTAGTCCTTTGTACTTTCAAGGTATTTTAATATTTGAAAACCTACATTCAAATCAGCCTTTGTTAGGTTCTCAGAAAATCATTTGCGGCTTAACTTACTTGCCAATGCTATGTCTGGTCTTGTTTTTGTGTTGATACATATAATAGAGATCCAATCAGTCTTTTATAATCAGTTTTGTTAATTTTTTCTCAGAGTTTTCTCTATCTTCTAATTTTGCATTAATACATGTTATTCTAGTTTATTTTGGTATTTGTTTATATTATAGTTAGCTAGCATTTTTTTTTTCAATATAATCCTATTGATTAATTTTATCATCATTGTTTACTTGTTTATGGAAAATTTTATTATTTCTTTTAAATATTAAATTTAATTTGTTTTTTCTTTGATTTTTCTTAATTTTCTTTTATCTATAAATTCCAGATCACTAAAACTGTAATTATTGATTTTGAAGTAATGTTGAGGACACGATAACCAGGAGAGTATGATGAATGAATATCCTTAAAAAAAAAAAAAAAAAAAAAAAACACTTTACATCCAAAAACTTTTAAGTTTTAGATAGATCAACTTTTTCTTATTAAAAAAAAAAAAAAAAAATACATTTTTTGTTCGGGATTTTTAAAAAAATTTACCTTTATGTTCTTGGAAGAAGTTATTGAACTGTAATTAAAAATTATCCTTTACAATATTAATTGTTATATTGAAGCAGAAGTCGAAATGAAAGATCTGAATCTGGATTTGAATTTGAATTTGAATTTGAATTTGAATTTGTTTTGTTCTTCATAATTTATAAGATTTGAAGTTTCTTTTACTACCTTTTCCTACTTAAAAGATGTTCTTTTATTTTTAATTTTTATTTCTTTAATTTATTATTATTATTATTTTTTTTTTCTTATTCTCCCCTAGAGTTATTATTTGGTGAATTTGATGAGTTGAAAAAAAAAAAAAAAAAAAAAAAAAAAAAAAAAAACAGTTAATCAGTAGTGTGTCCATTTTATAAAGCAAAATTGACAGTATCATATCCGTTGGAATTTGTTTCTTTATTGAAATTATATGAAGGGGTTTCCCATTTCGGATTCTGTTTAATTTGATCTTACGTGTTGATATATTTCAATTAATTTCTACTCTTCTTAATAATTTTTCCTTTTTCTTGATTATGGTACTTAGTTTTATTAGGTCTTCCTTTTTTTTAAATCTTTAAATTTTTTTTTTTTTTTTTTCAAATATATGGAAATGGAAATGAATAATGTAATGCCGATTTGATTTAATTCCTCCAAAAAAAAAAAAAAAAAAAAAAATATAAAAACTTTTTGATTCTTCACTTCATTCTAGTTTATTTTATAAAATTTTGCCTCGTTATTGTATTCCGTAAATAATGAGTTAAGATTATCTAAAAATACAGCTTAAAATCATTGTTTTCAATTTCTAGCTTCTTTTTAATCATCCTTCATTTCAATTTCAAATGATCTGGAAGGCCTGTTTCTGAAAATTTTTTTCTTTTAATTTTAATTCATTTATCTCATTAAGTAGGCAATTATTTTTATATTTAATATATTATATTTAATATATTAAATTTTGATATTAACAATTGTTAATGAATTATTGAGTCATTGAGACACTTAATCTGTTAAATAATAATAACACTTAAAATCAGAAATGATATTTATATTTTATTATTTATTTATTTATTTATTTATTTATTTATTTATTTATTTTATTGCTTTTACATTAAGAAAGATCTTCTTCATTTAAGAATATGTCATTACGTGTTATTTATAATTACTTTCTAAAGTAACATTTAACGTTACACTGCATTATATAAAAATATTTTACACTTAATAATGTAGTATAAAAACAATATAATTAAACACATAACTGTATAATTGTGGAATTTAACAATATATATATATATATATTATAGAGATTTAGTAAATATTCATATTATTAAATGGTATTTAAAAAATAAAAAAAAAAAAAAAAAATTATTTTTAAACCTAAACAATTGAATTAGCATAATAATTATATTAAATTTTTGATTTTAATAATTAATTTTTAAAAAAAAAATAAAATAAAATAAAATAAAATAAAAAAATATAGTTAAAAAAGAAAAAAGAAGAGCGGAAAGTAAATAAAATAATTTTTACTTTTTTTTTTTTTTAATAAGAGATGAAAAAACAATTAGATAAGCAATAGAATTACATAAACTATTATTATTATAACTAACAATTTTTATATCAACAAATTATATAAAAATATTATTGAATTTTATTAAAAAAGTATTACATTTCTATTATATAGGATATTTTTTATATAAAAATGTATAATTTTATTTCATTTATATCTATAGATTAAATATTTTTATTTTAATATTTATTATTATATTTGATGACATGATTAATTAATTATTTATTTATTTATTAATATTTTAATTTATTATTTATTCATGAATTAAATACGTAAAGTATAAATATATAATAGTAATATTTTTATTCAACTGAAACTGAAAATGATTATTTTAGAGTCTCTTAACAAATAGACATATTTATTATAATGTAAAAAAAAAAAAAAAATAAAATAAAAAATAAAACGATTAAAAAAAAATTATTATATAATTAAAAGTTAATATTTTATAGGTAATTATTATTATAAATTCCATTTTTTGATTATTATTATTATTATTATTATTATTATTATTATTATTATTATTATTTTCTATTATTACTATAATTGTTATTATTATCAATAATTATTTTTTATTATAAAATAATTAAAAATAATTAAATATTAAAATAATAATATAATAAAAATTATTAATATTATTAGTATTATTATAAATTAAATTTAATAGCTACCGTTAAATATAACGGTAGCTATTAAAAAAATTTTTTTTTTTAATAACTGCTGTTTTATATAATTAAAAAAAAAAAAAAAAAAAAAAAAAAAAAAAAAAAAAAAACATATTAACATGTAATTTTAAAGAAATTTAATTTCTATATAATAATTAATTTCTATATAATAATTAATTTCTATATAATTATTTTATGTTTATTTTATTTTTTTTTTTTTTTATTTTTTTTTTTTAATTTAAATTTATTAAATCCTATTATCCAAAAATAAGGTATATAAAATAATTAAGAAACAATAATAAAATATATTAAAATTTCTTTAATTTTTTTTTTTTTATTAATAATGTTTTATTGATGATGTAAATTCCTTTTTTTTTTTTTTTTTTTTTTTTTTTTTTTTTTGGAAAAAAGTCTTTTTTAATAATAAAATAATAATAATATCAATAATAATAATAATCAATAATATCTCTTTTCCTGATATTTATTTATTTATTATTTATTAATAAATATAAAATATAATGATAAATAAAAAATATGATGATAATATAAATGGACCACATTATTAATATATCAATAATAAATTTTAATATTATTTAAAGTTTATCATTTACATATTTTTATATTATTTATAAAGTTTAGATTTAGATTAAATGTATCACAAAAAAAAAAAAAATTTTTTTTAATAATTATTGCATAATATTTTATTTATTTATGTTTTTAAAATGAATAAAAAAAAAAAACCGAAATTGTTATTTTTAATACGAATAAAAATCGAATTGTATTTAAGTGTATATAATGATAAAATTAAAGAGGGATAATTTTTTTTTTTTTTTAAATTTACATTCGTTAAAATTAATAATATCATCATTATTAATTTAATAATTTTTAACAAAGATTTGCTAACATTATATATTTTAATCATCTTTATTAGAAAATTATGATAATAATTATATAATGATTGATTTTATAATGATAATAATTATAATAATAAATTAATATTAGAAAAATTATACTAATAATTATAATGATAGATTAATATTAAAGAAATTATATTAAAAAGTTATTAAACACTTAAAAAACACATTTAAATATAAATTATATCACTTTTTTTTACTTTTTTTTTTTTTTTTTTTTTTTTAATTTGTTTGTTTCTATTTTTATTTAAATTTATGTAAAATAGTTTTGATTTGATTAGTATTAATTACTAATGTTATTTTTATTTTTATTTTTTTTTTTTTTTTTAATAGTAGTAATATTAGTAAAATATTACTATTATTTTTTTTAATTATTTTTTTATATATTTTTAATACATTATGTAGATAATGTAATACTAAGAAAATTAAAAAAAACTTATATTTCTTTTATTATTATTATTATTATTATTATTATTATTATTATTATTATTATTATTATTATTATTATTATTATTTAATTGTCTGTTTGTATTGTTTGAAAAAAAATGATAATTTTCTTTCTTTTTTTTTTTTTTTTTTTATTTTATTATATTTTTATGTTTGATTTGTTGATTTTTATTAGTTTATATATTATTATTATTATTATTATTATTATTATTATTATTATTATTATTATTATTATTATTATTATCAGGATTAGTATTTGTGAATTATTTGAAGAAAAATGAAAAATTTTTGGATATAAAATATTTATTCCCCTTTTTTTTTTTTTTTGTTATTTTTATATTTTTTATTTTTTTTTATTTTTTATTTTTTTTTTATTTTTTTTTATTTTTTATTTTTTTTATTTTTATTTTTTTTAATTTTTAATTTTATTTTTATTATTTTACTTTTTTCTACTTTTTTTTTATTTTTATTTTTATTTTTTATTTTTTATTTCTATTTCTATTTTTTATTTTATTTATTTATTTTTTTTTTCTTTTATAAAAAAAAAAAAAAAAAAAAAAAAAAAAAAAAAACATAAAATAGATATCTATTGCCTTTAATATATATATATATAAAGGTTGTATTCTATTATTATTTACTATTTTTTATTTTATAAATCATAGTGTTCATCATTCTCTATAAGTAATTGAAAAAAAAAATAAAAAATTAAAAATTTATAAAAATAAAAAAATAGAAAAATATTTTAACCTAAATGCTTTTTAATATAAAATTAATTATTATTATTATTTAGAATAAAATATATTTCTTATATATTGTAAATATTATTTTCTATTGTATAATTTCATTTAACTAAAAACTGTTAGTAAATAAAAAAAAATAAATAATATTTAACTTTTTTTATTTGTGTTTAAGATTCATATATATAATAATTAATTATATATTATTTAATACTATCTATTATGGGCAATTTGAATTAACTTTAAAGTAAAAGGAAAAAAAAAAAAATATATATATATATATATATATAAAAACTATAATAATAATAAAAAAAAAAAAAAAAATTAATAAAATAAAAAATTTTACTTATATATTGTATATACAATTTTATTTTCTATTTGCTTTTTAATTTTTTTTTTTTTTTTTTTTTTATTATTATTATTACTATTATTTTTAAATCACTGATACTATTTTTTTTTTCTATCATTCTTTCTTTTTTTTTTTTTTTTTTTTTTTTTTTAATATGTGATATAAATACTTAAAAAAAAAAAAAAATTTTTTTTTATTTTTTAAATGTGTATGATTTAATAAAATAAAATATAGATATAGTTATATTTTTTCTGTACCTAAATGAAATAATGTTCAATTTTTTTTTTTTTTACTTTTAAATTTTTTGAATTTTTTTGAATTATTTTATTATTATTATTTTTTTTTTTTTTTATTTTTTTTTTTTTTGCTTTAATTATACATATATAATATATTAGCCATTTAGATTATCGTAAAAATTAATAGTATTTTAAGGAATCAGTAGAAATTGTTGATTCGCGAATACAAACTTCATCATTTACTTTTATCATTGAAAAATCTGATGTGGAAGAGGCTTCTGAAATAGAATGAGTTTTATTAACTTTATATTCATCTTGATTTACCATAGCATGAATGGAAAGATTTACTGCAGTGGAGGAGGTTGTTGAATTAGATTTATTGATAAGAAATGGTGATACATTAGCAGTATCATCTTCATCACTAGATGCTTCATGTATTAAGATTTCATCATCAGCTTCAGATAAAGCTGGTAATTTACTTAATGAAGATTTATGATAATCTTCATCATAGGATTCACTATTAAGAAGGGTAGTATTACTTTCATGTCTTGAATTCATACTAGAATTTGAATTTCTTATACCTGAAGGATCTTTATTGTTAAAGGTAGAACTACGTCTATCATCACCTTCAACATCAACAAGAGTAGTTGAAGCATCTTCATCCTTTTTACCATTGACATTACCTTTTTCACCGTTAATACGTTTCATTAAGAGCATAATGGTACGACGATTAGATTCATTGGCTGATTGATAACGATCAACTTCTAATTTAAGATCCCAATTCTTTTTATTTATATTTTCAATTTCTTGTCTTAAATCAACAACTTCATCTTGTAATTCAGTGACCGTCATCTTCTTAATATCATTCATAATGGTTCTAAATCCAGAATAGGAACGACTATTGATGGAGGATTTTCCCTTTTTACCATTATTTAATTGTGAAGAGAGGTTATAATTAGTATTCATAAGCTTGGTTTGATGATTTTCATAGGTACTAACGGTGTCTTGAAGAGTATTAAGAGACTTCTTAATGGAGATACATTTTCCTTCTAATTCTTTATTCTCTAAAGATTGTTTCTTTATAATGGTTTCACTATTCTTTAATTTTTCTTTTAATTCATTTTGAATAGCATAGCTCTTTTCTAACTTCTTTTCTAACTCTACAATATAACTATTGTTGTTGTTATTTCTATTAGAAGATTTAGAGCCATCCTTATTACTACTACTACCACCTACTTTACCTTTACCTTCCGCCATGGCAAGTCGATCTAAAAGTTTAAATACTTCGGTTTGATGAGCTTCTTCAGTTTCACGTAATTGAGTCTTCAATTGCTCCAATTCTTTTTCATATTCCTGTATTTGTTGAGCAAGATCACCTTCCCCTTGATGATAATAATTAGAATTAATATTATTAGAATTTAAAGATTGTTGCTTCTCAAACTCAGCTTGAAGTTGACGATAATGACTCTCAATATAGGCCTTGGTTTGACTAATTTCATCCAACTTACGCTTTAATATATCATTTTCATTCTTCAAATTATTCATGTTAATGGTAGATTCATAATAATTTCTTTTTTCAGATTCAATCAAATTGACTTGGAATTTCTTCAAGGTCTTAACTAATTTATTAATTTTTGATTGTAAATTAGCATTTTGTTGTTGTAACGATTCCTTTTCATGTAAAATTTGAGTTTTTTCTCCCTGGAGAAGACCAATTTCTTCCTCATATTCAGAAACAAAACGATGATATTTGTCTTCTGCATTACGAGTATTCTTACGTTCACCATTCATTAATTCACTAATAGTTTCTAATGATTTTGCTAATTCCATGGTTCGATATTCAACCGAATTTAATTCTTCTTGTGTCTTATTCTTTGATTCTTGAGCCATACCTAATTGCATCACTAATACTTTAACAGCGTTATTAAATGAATTAATTTTTTCATCTAATTCAGCATGTAATGATTCTAATTCCTTATCACGCATACGAAGCTTTCTCTCCAAATTCTTTTCCTTTTGACGTAGAAGATCACATTTATCCTTTTCTTCCTTAACCTCATTTATTGAATTTTTTAAACGAATAGAAAGATTCGTAATATATTTATTTAATTCAGCTTGATCCATATCCTCCATAATCATATCTTCAGTATAAGCATTTGGAGAGGCCATAGTAGTTGGATTTTTATTATATACAGAATTATTTTTCAATACAGATTTACCTTTACTTACTAAACTGGATAAATCATAATCCTTACTACTATTTTTACGACCAAAATTTGAAATGTCATCATTAGAAAGACTAAGTGATGGAACATCTAAGGATTCCAAATCAGAAGTTATATCCATATTATACAAGGATGAACGTGGTGTATTATTATTGACTCTAATATTGTCATTTGCGTTTTTATTAATATTTGTATTTATATTTGTATTTGTACTTGTATTTGTATTTAAATTAGCATTAGTATTTGTACTTGCATTTATATTTGCATTTTTATTGACATTAGTATTTGTACTGACAGGAGTATTAGAATTTACAGTACCTTTAATATTGTTATTGTTATTGTTATTGTTATTGAGGGTGGGAATGGTACTATTTTTAATATTCATAGGATTAATAATAGGACTTAGAGTCATCATTACATTACCACTTCCAATACTTCCAATACTTCCAATATTTTTAAAATTATTATTACTAGGGGATTGTATCATCGGGGAAGATTCTGTTGGAAGAGGTGGGGGTGGATGAGAAGGTGGCGGAGTTGAAATTCCAATATTCATCAATTCTAAGCTTGATGGTCTTGAAGATACAGGCTTCGATATAGAATTTCCAATATTTTCAATAAATTTCAAGTTATTGACATCCGAAACAACAGCACTTAACGGACTGCCATTGTTATTATTATTAAAGATATTACTATTATTATTGACAAGATTACTGTTATTAATAATTGCCGTTAATTTTTTAACTTCATCTTGATTTTTAGAATAGTTTTGAAGAAGTACCTTTAAATAATACACCAATTGATCTAAATTGTAAACAGAATTTGTATTTGGATCTAAATTTTCTTCATTTATAATTGAATATTGCTTAACTTTTTCACCAATGGTACTCTTTATTTCTTCTAACATAAAGGCAATATGATGATTCATATTTTCATCTTTTAAAGCTCTCATCTTTTCCATATCCTTATAATCATTATTACGAATTGGATTGGAAATAGAATTGATTGACTCTTTTCTTTTTTCGCCTTTACTCTCATCATGTTTACTACTATTACCACCATCAAAATTCATTGTTTTATTTTTATGGAAGGAAAGAACACGTTTATGGAAACTCATATGTTTCTTACCTTCACTATTCTTTTTACGATGTCCTTTGGATAACTCTTGATGACTTTCAATAGTTGAATTTTCTCCAGAAAGACTATTTAACGTTTTTAGTTGTTCCTCTAACATCTGTGTCATTCCTACATTACTATTTTTTCTTTCATTAACTAAACTACTTCGTAAACTATTAATACTAGGAACACTATGTAAACTAGTATGACTGGTATTCTTTTTAAGACTAGGATATTTTCCTTTTTCTCCTTTTAAACTTGAGGTACGTTTACTAAGTTGATTTCTTGGAATTTTTTCTGAAGAATTTATATTATTATTATTACTATCATTATTATTACTAATACCATTATTATTATTAGTTGTAGTAGTAGTAGTGGTAGTATTGTTATTACCATTACCATTATTATTATTATTTAAACTTTGTTTTAATTTTTCCTCATAGAAACTGCCCATAGGAGAAGATGAATCAGGATTAGAAAATAATAAACTAGTACTTGAAACAAGTCTTGATGAATTCATGTTTTCTAAACTTTGATTTGATGAACCACCAGGACTAATATTTTCATTTTCTGTTAAAGGTGGGGTTGGAAGCATAGTAACTAATGCGGTTGAAGTTTTAAAATTATCTCTACGATTTAAACTATTATTGACTGAATTCGTTGAATTGTCTACATTAACTACACGACTGAGACTACTTTGATTAGAATTGATATTTATGGGTGATGTTGGTGTTTCACGCATATCTTCTAAATTATATAGTATACTTCTCAGAAGTTTTGGTGAGACATCAGTTTTACGTTGATCAATATTTGTAGAACGAATCATATACTTTAATACACTTTTGCTTTCATCGCATGCTGTTGGAGATAAGCAAGAAAGGAAAAGTACAATAGATTCACCACTTAATGAATCTTGAAGTACTTGTGTTAATTTGGAATCACGATATGGAATATAACCTTTTGGACGATTTGCAGTCAAAAGATTAATTACTTTTGAGAGAGCTAACCAACTCTTATCATTAACACCACATTCCATACGATTCATTCTAGCTTCTACTTTATCAATTTTTTCTGTGCAAGAAAGATCAACAAAATTTAACTTCGAATAAGTTTTATCTTTACCTAACTTTGGATTATCTTGTTCTAATTGGAAAGAGAGTATTGCATGAGAAAGATTTTCAGAATCTGGACCAAAAACAATACGACGGAATGTCGTACCACGATATAATAATTCTGCTAAACGTTCCATACTTTCAACACGCTCATACTTTGCTCCTTTAAGATAAATACCTTGCTTTCCACGATCATGAACAGTAATTGTTTTAGGTTGGGTAGTTGGATCCCGTTTGTCGGTTGGAGAAGACATCTTTGGTCCCGGAGAAGGAGGTCTTCTATATCTAGTAATAGACTCTCCCAATAAATCAGCTATATCTTCACAAGAGATTGCAATAAAAGTGACCAGTAAACTCACTGAACGACCTTGACTCTTTAAAAGATGCATATAGGAAAGGGTTTCTTGAAAAGCTCTCGGTACAAAACCTAAATTATTACTTATTATATCTGGACGGAAATTCTCTAAATCATAATTTTCTGGTTGAAAACCAATGGTATAAGTCTTACCAGATCCCATTTGACCATAAGCAAGAACTAATGAATTTTTACCTTGATGAAAATGTTCCACCAAAGGATGTACACTTTGATAATATACATCTTGTTGAGAATTAACACTACTAAACACATAATTAAATGGATTTGTACTAATATATGGTCCCATTGATGGAGCAATGGTACCAGGAGGAGGTGGTGGTCCATCATCAATTTCTGGCAAACGATCTGTTCCAGGTTCTCGAATGCATAATATATTATTTTGAGGGAAAAGGTAAACTAATTCTTCATTATTTTCAGTATCATCTTTCTCGGTTTCTAGCATTGGTCTTAAACGAATACCAACACGAAATTCTGGAACTATTTGATTTTTAGATCCTGATACATTACGAGAAAGTGATTTTGGTGAAGAAGAATTTTTACGATTTAAGGTGTTGTTACCATTAGCTAAAAAATTGGTATATAATGGACTTACTGGTACATTCGGTGAACTTGGCGTTGAATTACTTCTATTCAAGGTGCTATATGGAGATGTCGGATAGGATTTATTTTTATCATTTTTTAATTTATTTCGTAAAGACGCATTAGAAACAGCAGTAGATATTGTTTTTCCATCTTTTCTTAATTGTCCCTTACTATTCTTTTTTGATTTACCTAATCTAAAGGCTTTCATGATATGTTTTTTCTTTACTTTTTTTTTTTTTTTTTTAATTTTTAAACTATTAAAAATATATTTTATACTTTTCTTATTTTTTCAATATAAAAATTTTTACACTTTATTTTATTTCTATAATATACAATTTGAATAAAAACTTTTTATTTTCGAATTTGGTATTTAGATAAATAAATATTTTAAAAAAGCTAAAAAGATAAAATAAAATAAAATAAAATTATATATGATTTTAATAAATAATACTTTTATTTATTATATAATATTTTTATTTCTATTATTATTATATAAATTACCTTGCTTTTTTTAATAAGAGAAAAAAATCAATCTATTATATAAAATAATAAAAAAAAGTATTTATATTATAATATTATATTTATAAATTTTATAAATAATATTATACTTTTTTCTAAAACGATAATCTTATTGCATTTTATGATTAATAGTTTTTTAATAATAGTCAATTTTTTTATACTAAATTAACTTTTCTTTTAATTATTATATTAAAATTTTAATTTTTTTTATTTCAACAATATTAGTTTAAATAAAAGGTTAAGAAAAAATTACTCTAATAAAATAAATAAATTGCTTGTTCTGTATTATATTAAATTAATATTTGTCCTTAAAATATATCAAAAAAAATATTATTAAAAATATATATTTAAATTATTTTTAAAAAAGTATTATTTTTTTTTTTAAATTTTTAAATAATGTCTAATTATTATTGGTATTATTAATTTATATTAAATTAATTTTAAAAAGTTATTATTGGTATTAATTTTTTTTTTTTTAAAAAAAAAAAATATATTATTTTCTAATTATTCAATAGCTTTTAGTTTATTATTATTATTATTTTAAATAATATTGTTTTAATACTTTTATTATTTTCAGTATTATTAGTTTATGTTTGTTTATCGTTTTTGATGTTCCAAGCGATTTTATTTTAAATGTATTGATTTATTTATTAATTCTTGCAATATATTATTATTTTTCGTTTTGTTTATTATTATTTTTTTTAAATTTATTTATTTAAATTTTTATTCAATAATCTTATAAATTTTTATCAATTTTAACAATAAGATTATTTACTACTTTTCTCTTAAATAAATTATATATTACATATTTTTTTTTAATTTTAACATTTAAAATAAAATGCAAACTTTTGAACACATTCCTGATTTACCAAATATTTTATAACTATTTTACTTTCTTTATTGTTGTATTTTTATAAAAGAAAAAAAAAAAAAAAGAAAAAGAAAAAGAAAATAAACGTTTTTTTTCGTTCAATTTATTGTATTTTATTTATTTTTAAAAATGTATATTATTTTTAATGAAACAATAATTTTTATTATTATTATTATTATTATTATTATTATTATTATTATTATTATTATGAATATGAATATGCTTTTTTTTTTTTCTTTTTTTTTTAATATTCAATTTTTAATTAAAAAAAAGTTTAAATAATATAAAAATATTATAAAAAAAGTATAATTAATAATAAAATAAAATTGATTATTTTAATATATAAAATTTTTTTATTTTCATATTAAATTTATTAAAAACTTCTTATTATATTAAATGTAATTATTAGTAACAAATTTAATTTAAAAATTATATTATTAGTTATTTTTATATATTGTAATTGTATCACTTTAAAATTATTCATATATTTTTTAATATTCATATATGTATAGAATATATAAAAAAAAAAATCTAAAAATTTTCGAAAAGTATATACATTTATTTGATAAATTTTTTTTTTCTTTATTTTAATATTATCTTAAAATTTTCATAAATATATATGGATTTAATATATTCCAATAAAAGTATATTTTGTTTATATTAACCCAATTTCTTTTTTATAATATGTTCAAAAAAAAATTTATAATCAATAAATGCTTAGAGCACTAAAAGAATATAAAACAAATTAGCATTATAGTATATTGATTATATATTTATTTATTACTTAATATATTCAATATATATATTAGCATTTATTATTATATTCTAATTTTAGATTATGAATATAATATATTTATAATTAATTTAAATATATTAATAATATATATTATTTATGTTTTTTTATAAATTATATTATGATATTATAATATATTAATCAATATATATTTAATTATATTTAATAACTTATATAGAATCATTTTATCCTATTTAAATTTATAATTTTTTATTTTTTTTTAATTCTTTTATGGTGATTTAGAAATGGTTTTACTCTATGAATTTATAATATTTATTTGTTAATAATAACTTAGTTTGAACAATAATAATTTAGAATATTTATTTTTTAATAATCAAATCGCTTATCAATAATTATATATTAACATATGAATTTATTATTGATAAATATTACAACATTAAAATATGAATTTAATATTGATAATTATTTTAAAAAAAAAAAATTAAAAATTAAAAAAAAAAAAAGATTTTATGATTATTTAATATAATAATTATTAAAAAATAAAAAAATAAAAATAAAAATAAAAAAAATAAAAAAACCATGTTTTTCTTAATATTTATAAATTATGAAAAGTATTATAATTAAATAATAGCAATAATACACATTATATTTGTCACAATTACAAGATATAATATAAATTACCTTCCCAAAATTAAATTAAAACCTTAACTATAATTAAAAATTCTCCATGTTAATTTTTTTTTTAATTGAACTTTTCAACACATTTAAATTTACCCTTTTTTCATCCATTATGTAAATATTTTATATAACTAACCTTGAAAATATAATTATTAATTTTTTTATTTTTTTAAAAAAAAAATATAAATATAAATGAAGGGTAAGAATCAATTAAAGAAATGAGAGGAAGACAAAAAAAAATATTAAAAATTTAATAAACGGTAAATGTGTCTTTTTTTTAAAATATATATATATATAATATATATATTAATACTTTTATATATTTATATATTTATATATTTATATATTTAAACCAAAATTAAAAAAAAAAAAAAAAAAAAAAAAAAAAAAAAAAAAAACCGTCAAAATAATTTTATCTTCTATAGAAACAATAAAAAATTAATCTAAACAGTTTATTAAATAGAAAAAATTAATAAATATTAATAATGTTTTATGATTATTAAAAAAATATATATATAAATATACAACATATTTTTTATAATAAAGAAATTATGTAATAAGAATATTTTTTTTTTATTTTTTATTTTTATTTTTATTTTTTTTTTTATTAAACCTGCCTAGAATAGCTTGATAATAATTAATATTAATATTAAATATTATAGATTTGATAATTTAATTAACAAAACTTTATTTATTAATAATATAAGCCAATTGTATTTTAACCTAATTTAATAAAAAAAATAATAAATTAAATTAAATTAATTAAATTATGCCTCGATTATAAAAAATGAAAAAATTTATTAAAAAAAAAAAACATTAATAAAAAAAAATAGCAATAAACTTTATAATATTTCATTTATATTTTATTTAAATCAATTTATCATATATTAATACATTATTTAAATTTAATCAATTTAAATATATTTCGTTAATTAAAAAATATTAAATGAATATTTATTATCCATAAAAGCTAAAAATAACAATAAATTTTGTTTACTTTATCAATTGTTAATTTTTTATTAAAGGATATAATTTATATTGAATGTTTATATAATAACAATAGACATAATTAAAAAATTATACTCTTTTTATCAATATTTATATAAATTCTTTGTAATAACATTTGTTACAAAGAGTAATACTAAATAATAAATAACATATAATAATAAATAATAAATAATAATAAATAATAAATAATAATAAATAATAAATAACAAATAATAATAAATAACAAATAATAATAAATAATAAATAATAATAAATAATAATAATAATAAATAATAAATAATAATAAATAACAAATAACAAATAATAATATAATAGGTATTCTTTTTTTATATAAAAAATTAAATATATTTTTTAGTATTTATATTTATAAACTTATTTATTTCTATTAAAATAATAAAATAATATTGATAAAAAAGCTTTTCAGATTTAATTTCTTTTTTATTATTAAATTAGCCAAAGTTTAATTCTTAAAATATTTTATTACTTAAAAGGAATAAAGAAAAGCTGTTGATATTTTTTTTATTTTTAGATTAAAAAAAAAAAAAAAAAAAAAATAGAAAAACGAGAATAAATTTAAAGCTTAATAAATTATATATATTTAGAAATAATCAAATCAATAAAAATAAATAATTAGTTATATTGACAGTTATTCTTTAATCCTTTTTAATAATATAAAATATCTCTATTTTTGATATAATAATAATTATGCTAAATAAAAAAAAAAAGGCTCCTCATTATTATATTCAATACCAAATTTTTTTCCATGACAATTCCTAAATCAAAAGTAATAATAATAATAATAATAATAATAATAATAATAATAAAATTTTAATTTAGTATCATCATTATTATTATAATTTATTATTATTATAATTATTATTATTCATTCTTTACTAATTAATAAAATCTTAGGATATTAATTTTAATGTATATGTTGATTCAAACGTATTATTATTATTGTGGTGGTGGTAACTATTAATTATTATTACTTATTATTATAATTCACTTTATTAATTTTTATGTATCTATTTTTCAAAAATAAATATATAAATAAAATATATATATTGCTTAAATTTAGTATTATTCAGCACTTATTAACATAATATATCATAATATATTATAATAAGTTGAATAATGAATAACAGTTACATGTTTTTTTCATCATATAATATTTTTGTCTTTCAAATATACAGTTTTGTTCTTTTATCTAGAGTAAAACTTAGCAATAAAAATTTTTTATATATTTGAGATTATTCTTTTTTTTTTTTTTTTGTTCAGATTTCGAAAGTTTCGTAAAATGCATATATACATAAATATAATAAAATATATAATTAATTTTTTAAATAAATATTAATTATCCATAATTAATTGTGAAAGACTTTTTCTAATAAAAATAAAATTATAAAAAAAAAAAAAATAAGATTTTAATTTACTCTAACGGATGTAAATAATAATGTTTAATAAAGAAATAAAAATTAAAAAAAAAAAAAATAACTTTAATGATTAAATTTTAGTATTTCATAATTAAAACTTTATTATATATAAAATAATTTTATTAAAAATTTCTAATCATTTTTTTTATATAGTAATGTATTTAATATTATTTTTTATTATTTTAATAATCTATTAAATTATATATTTAAATATTATTAAAAAATATAATCTAAAATAAATATGTTTCAAAAATGTTTATATATTTATATATATTTGTGTTTGAATATAGCATTATTACATACATAATAGTCACTATTTCACAATTACAATGAAAGAAATTGTTACTATGTATAAAATTCCATTTAAAGTCATTTTCTAAACCTTGACAGTATTTAATTTGTATTTAATAATTGTATAAAACTACACTTACCAAATAATAATAATAATGTTGAGATGAGTAAACTTTTTTTTTTTTCTTTTTATTTTTATACAATTTTAATAGTAGTATATTAAAAAAAAAAAAATACTTTATTATATATATTTGAAAATATATATATATGTATATATCATTATTTTGTAAAGAATATTTAATTCTTTTTTTTTTTTTTTTATTTGATACTTTAAAAAAAAAAAAATTATATTAATTTCTTTTCTTTATATATATATATAATTTTTATCTAGTTCCAATTTAGGATTTATTCCTTTTCTTTTTATATATATAATTATATTATTTTTATCTAGTTCTAATTTAGTATTTAATATTTTATAATTCTTTTAATTTTATCTTTAATTATTTCAAAAGAATAGTTTTACCTTATAAAAATAAGTTTGCACATCATCATAACTATAAAATAACCTTAAATTTCTCAAATTTCACTATAAAAAGATAATTTATTAGTATTATCGTTTTACTATTAATTTTACTATTAATTAAAGTTTAAGTTTTAATTCATATATATTTTTTTTTTTTTTCTATTCAATTTTCTATATTATTGAATTACCAATATATAATATATATAATAAATATGTAATTAGTATCTAATAATTTTAAACAACTATAGAATTAATAGTTATAACAATTGTTGGAATATTCTAACAATAATAATAATATTACAATTATTTATTAAAAAATTCAAAAATTAATTTTTATAAATTAATATTTTACAAATTAAAAAATATATATATATATTTTGTAGAAATCTTTTTTTTTTTTATCTATCTATCTATCTATCTAAAATAATAAATTAAAATAATAATAATATTATTATTTTTATTATTAGTTACTAATTTCTTATCAATTGGAATTATCCTAAAAGAAAAAGAATTTACAATTTTAATAATCAAAATAACTAAAAATTATAAATAAATAATAACAAACATCAAAATATTTTTATAGCCAATTGATATTTTAAATATTTATAATACATATTATATTATTCAATATTGATAAAAAAAAAGAATTTTTTCAATTTATAAATATTTTAACGTCTTTTTTTTTTAAATTTTAAGTATTATTTTAATCAATCTTTTATATAATTTTTTATATCATTAGTATGTCAATCATTACAGTATATATAGTAAATATAAATATTATTTAATAATTATGAAAAAATGAACAATAAAAAAAAGTAATAATAAAAATAAAAATATACAAAAAAAAAATAATAAATAATAAAATGAAAATGAAAATACAATAAATTTTACATTTTTATTACATTTAAAGTAAATGTAATATTATTTTTTTTTTATTCAAAATTAATACAAATTTTAAATATGGTAATGATCCACCAATTATGTAATAAAATAATAACGTATATGAGAGTAGTGATTCCTTTCCTTTTTTAGTAATTAATAATTGTTTGTGTAATCTTTTATTTTTGTGTCAATTATTTAATATAATAAAATAAATTAGATAATAGTTAGCTATAGAATAATAGTAGAAGTTATACCAAATTAATATAATTTTTATTAATCAACAATATACAATTTTATATTGAAATTTATTATTTATTATTTATTATTTATTATTTATTATTTATTATTTATTATTTATTATTTATTATTTATTATTTATTATTTATTATTTATTATTTATTATTTATTATTTATTATTTATTATTTATTATTTATTATTTATTATTTATTATTTATTATTTATTATTTATTATTTATTATTTATTATTTATTATTTATTATTTATTATTATTTATTATATTTATTATTTATTATTATTTATTATTATTTATTATTATTTATTATTATTATTATATTATTATTTATTATTATTTATTATTTATTATTATTTATTATTTATTATTATTTATTATTTATTATTATTTATTATTTATTATTATTTATTATTTATTATTATTTATTATATTTATTATATATATCATTTATTATTTATTATTTATTATTTATTATTTATTATTTATTATTTATTATTTATTATTTATTATTTATTATTTATTATTTATTATTTATTATTTATTATTTATCATTTATTATTTATTTATTATTAACTATTTATTATTAATTACATTTACAGTTTTTTTACTTTTTTCTTGAAATATATTAAAATGATACTAATTAAATAAAATAAAAAAAAAGTTTGCCTTCAATCTTGATTATTAAAACTAAACAAGTAGTACTACCATAATTAATTATTATCCAAGAACTATAATATCCTATTTATTTATATTTATAAAAAATATATAAATATTTTTATTTTCCTTTTATTAAATATACTTAGTTTTCCTCATTAAATATTGATTAAATTCGGAAGTTATTCTTAGACTTATTACATTTATGAAATAATATACAAAATATTATTAATTTAGAATCTTTGCTTTTTAATAATTTCCTAACAATAATTGAATATAATAATAATTATTATTTAATTTATATATATATATATTTTTTTATATTGTTAATAAACTAAGCCTGTTTCTAATTAATTTTTTTTTTTTTTTTAATACGGATAGTAATGGCTTTGACTTCAAAAGTTTATAAGAAAAAAAAAATTAAAAATAAAAAAAATAAATTAATAATAATATATAAAATGAAATGAAATGAAATAAATTCATTTTATTTAAAAAAAAAATTAAAAAAATTATAAGAATAATTAATTTTTGATATTTTAATTTATAATAAAATAGCCGTTTTAATCCACTTTTTTTTTTTTTTTTTTTTTTTTTTTTTGTTTGCTTGTTTTTTGTTTGTTTGTTGTTTTTGTTTTTGTTTTAACAAAAAAATTTAATAATTTATATAAATTAAGATATTAAATAGTTTTTTTTATTAATAAATATGAATTATTGATTAAAAATAAGAATTAACAATGAGGAATAAGTTAAAACGATAAAAAATATTTGAATATAAAACTCAATAATAATAAAATAATATTATTAATATTTAAGTTATAATATTAATGAAACTTCATATTTATATTTATTGAATATAATTCTTAAGACAATTATACAAATAGTAGCATTCACTTTAATTTGATATACAATAAATTATATATATATATATATAATATTAAAAAATAATATCACTTATCAATTATCATCAAATAAAAATAATTATAATCAAATGACATATTAAAAAAAAAAAAAAAAAAAAAAAAAAAAAAAAAAAAAAAAAAAAAAAAAAAAAACGGTAATAATTTAATAATATTATATAGAAAATAAGTAAAATTACAATATTCAAATTATCCAGATGCTTTTATTTTATATTTTATTTTAATATAATTACATTATAATAAAATTTTCATGAAACAGTAATTTTATACCATAATTAATTAAATATTAAGTGATAAATGTAAAACCAAAGAATTTTTGAAAATATTATTAAAAATTAATGAAAACAAAATATTAAAAATTTTATTTTTATTGTTATTTTAAAGTCTTAAAATTGAATTTATATTTAAAACTAATAATATTTAAAAATGATATTTATATTTAAAATTAATATTATTCTAGTTAAATAAGTTTTATAATTAAAAAAAAATTATAATTAAAATAAATATTATTTTTAAATATAAATATTAATTTTAAATAAAATATTTATATATTTTATTTTATTTATAATAAATCTTTAATTATGGAAATATCATGTAAAATTTAAATTTAGAATTGAATAATATAATATATTAAATTTTTACATTTTTATGTTTCTTTTTTATGATAAGGGTAATTTTATTGGTTGAACTATTTTTATTTTTTTATATTTTATTTATTTTTTATTTTTTTTTTTTTTTTTATAAATATATATATATTTTTTTTTTTATTATTATTAATTTTTTTTTTTTATTATTTATTTTTTTTATTATTTATTTTTAAAATTTTATTTTATTTCAATCATTAAATATTTAAACATAAAATTTAATAAATATTCATAAGATAGTTTGTTAGTATTTTATTTCAAATACTTTTTTTTTTCATTAATTATTATTAAATAATATAAAAATAAAAAAAAAAAAGATAAATTATTAATTTTTTTTTTGGATTTATTTTTGTTCATTTTTTTTGTCTTTATATCAAACAAACCAGAAGGATAATTGCTAGTTATTTTATATATATATTTTTTTTTCTTTAATTGAATATATATTGACCATTATATTGAAATTAAAATTTGACCATCTTATCTTGTATTTTATTATTATTATTAAAATTTAATAAATCAAATTTTAATAATTTATAATAATTTTTATTTATATATATAATTTATATAATTTATATAATTTATATAATTTATATAAAACCTTTTCATTAATGAAATTATTAAATATATATATATATATTTAATAATTTTTTTTGATTTTTATTAATAATTTCATTATTATTTATTTACTTATCAATATATATACTTTCTGTTAAGTGGTAAAATATTTTATTTTAATATATATATATATGCTTTTACAAGTACATACTTTAATTTTATGAAAGATACTTTTAATTAAATGAGTTATTATAATAATTTAAAATATCATTATTAATTATCATAAAATTCATATATATATTCTATATTTAATATATAAAATATTTACGTCTAAATTATATACATTATATCTTTATCCTAATGAATAATATTTTTATTTTATTATATTATATCTTCTTTCTATTATGTTATATCTTCATTTTATATTTTGATTATCTTTATTCTATTATATTACCATCTTTATTCTTTTATATTATACATATCATAAAAAAAAAAAAACATAAAAAAAAAAAAAAAAAAAAAAACTTTTTGATTATATTTTAAAATATTAAAAAGAAATTTACATTAATTATATTATTTTATATAATATATTTAAAGATTTTACCAAAATATGTATATATGCTTTTTTTAGATCTTTTTTAAAAATTTAGGAATTAAAAAAAAATAATAATAATGATATTTCTATAAAAGTAAAAATAAAACCATATAAAAGAAAAAAAAAATAATAATAATAATAATATTTCTATAAAAGTAAAAATAAAACTATATAAAAGAAAAAATATATATATTTAAATAAGATTAAAATTTATTAAAATTCAATAGTTTTATTTCATAATAAAGCGATAATTTTTTTTTTTTTTTTTTTTACTAAACTTTGATATAAATAAATATATTGGTTATAGTTTGTTATTGTTTTAAAACAACTATGGTGTTTATATATTATTATTATTTTTTTTTTTTAAATATAATATATATATATTTTTTCTTATTAATATTATCTTAAACGGCGATATATATATAATATATATATAATATATTATTTTTTTTTTTTTGTATCATAAATATTATAATTTTATTTATAATTATAATTTATTGTAAAAAAAATATATATTAAATAAATATAAAAAATACTAATAATTATTAATTATTAAACTCATTTTAATATTACTAAAGTATTAATACAGAAAAAAAAAAAAAATATTAAAAATAACAATTAAAAAAAAAAAAAAAAAAAAAAAGAATTATAAAAATTAAATATACTTTTAATTAAATATATTTTAAATATTTTGTTTCACTTTTATTTTTTTTTAAAAGGAAAAATAAATGTTTAAAGAGTAAAATTAATAAAAGAATTAATTATTATATGATTGTTATTGTAAAAATGAATAAATAAATGTAAATAAATGTAAAATGTATATAATAAATTAAATGTTAAGAAGTATTTCTCCAGGTTGCATTTTGCCAAGTGGTGTAATGAGATAAATAAATGAATGAATAAATAAATAAATAAAAATTCAAAATATGTTTTTTAAAACCTTTTTTTACAATATTTATTTAATAATCAATATTATTTTAATATTATTTTTACAAAATAATATATTTTTAAAAATATATCTTTATAATTAAAAAAATTTTTTATATATAATTATTTTATTGGTATTTTATAAAGATATATTTTAATATTTTGTAAAAAAAAAAAAAAAAAAAAAAAAGAAAAAAAAAAAAAAAAAAAAAATATTAAAATAATTTTTAATTATAACAGTATACTTTTATATATTGATAACTATTATTTTTATTTTCATCGTTATTATAAAAATATTATTATTGATGTTTCTGTAATTATTACTAATATATAATACGCTATATAAAGCATCATTAGTATAACTTTATATATTCCTTGTTGATTTCTAAAATAATATTTGTATTATTAATATATAATAAATTAATAAAATATATATTTATTATTGTTGATTTCTAAAATAATATTTGTATTATTAATATATAATAAATTAATAAAATATATATTTATTATATATATATATATAAAGTCATTTTGGTGTTCACAGAATCTACAACCTTGAACAACAATAATAATAATTTAAAATTACATAGCGTAAGAATAGATAATACAGAAAATAATAATAATAATAATAATAATAATAATAATAATAATAATAATAATAATAATAATAATAATAAAAAGTGCATAAAATAATGTAATTTATTATAATGTAATTTATTATAATAGTATATTAAATATGGATTACATTATTTAATTAACACTGAATAAAAATTTAAACAATCTAAATCTAAATTATTTTTTTTTTTTTTTTTTTTTTGAAATATTTAAATATTATCTTTTTTTTTTTTTTTTTTTTTTTTTTTTTTTTTTTTTTTTTTTTTTTTTACTGCCACAATTGTTACGAACTTTTAACTTCATTTATTTGATTCTTCAGACGAATCTTTTGTATTGTGATAACCTATTAATTTGCTCATTATTGATAATGATTTATTACCACTATTCGTTCCAGGTTTATTATTTGAACTTTTACTTTTATTACTTTTAGTATTACTTAAAGAGTTTAAATAGAGTGTTTTATCATTTTGTATTTTACAACTTTTTATGATAGTATCATCTTCTTCAATCGTATCTAATTCTTCTTCTTCCTTTTTTTTTATTTCATCATAAATGCTATATTCATTTTCAATAAATTGCTTGGTTACATTTTTAATAAATACTAATTTATCCTTTCTCCTTCGAATTAATACTGTAATGACTCTATACCCGTATAATAGCATATAATTTGAAAGAACCATGGTATAAATAAGAAATTCTCCTATCACAATATTTGCAATAAAATTTTTAATTCTAATAACTTCTAACAAAAGAAATAGTATGAAAAAAATAACGGTGATATAGATCACCGTCATTATATATCTAATATTATAATAGGTGGATTGAATATTCCACTCTGCGAAACATAAAATTGATATAGCTAAAACAAGAAAAATCTTATATATTATTTCAAAATATATTAAAATTCTATCAATGGTACTATCGATTTTACATATTTGGAAATTTTGGCCATCCTTGATAATGATATTTACAATTTTAAATGAATTGATAAAGATAATAAAATTTAAAACAGTATCGATCATGAAAAAAAAGAGATGAAAAATACATTTATGCTTCTTAACCAATGAAATGAACTTATTATTATCAGGAAAGTTAATGATCAATTTATATAATATTGGTATAAATAAAAATGAGGTACCATAGGTTAAAAATGTGACTTTAAGAAAACATTTTATTAAATTTAATTTTCCTAATTTTATGAAACCGAAATATAACAAAAATATAATTCCTATATTTATCAGTAACCATGAATCCGAAGAAAAAAAGTTGAAATACGGATCATAATCCTTAATAAAAAGAAATATCAATGATAAAATAATAGTTAAATGCGTTATAGTAAATATAAATAGTATAATTATTCCAATGTATGCATTTTCCGAATGGATAGATAAGTAATGAATTTCTGTTATATCAATAATTTTTCTTAGAACTTCTTTTGCTGATTTTTTTCCATATAAAAATTCATAGAGATATTTTTTAAAGGAATTTACATATTCATATGTAGATGTCAGATGAATTGGTTTTACCGTAAATTGAGAATTCAAATATAGAGTACAATCCGTTTTTTCACATACTTCCTCATCTTCATAAAATTCATCAATACAGGAAATTCCAAAATTCTTCATTGTCATTTTTTTTTGAAATACTTTTGAACTCATATATTTTACCGCTTCAATTGCTGCTTTCACCTTTTCTGGTTTAATTTTTTTAGAAATTCCAACGTTATATCCAACAACAGTTGATCCAGTAATACCTTCTACTGAACCTGGTAATGGCGAAATTTGGTATAACGACATTATTTTATCAAGGAAATCTCCATTAAATATAAAAAATTTAAGAAATAATGCCTTTCCATCAAGTAATTTAAAAATTGTATATCCATCATCTAATAAAAATATTGTATCTTTTTGTTTTTTGATTTTGTTTTTTTATATTTTTTTTTGTAATTTTGTAATTTTGTAATTTTTTAATATATAAATTTATTCATTTATATTTATATTTTTAATATAAATATTTATTAATTAAAAATTTATTTAAATAATTTCTGATTTATATTTATTTAAAAAACATTTACCAGAGGATATTCTATTTTTTATTTCTTTTATTGTTTCTAATGCCTTAATTGCTTCATCACTCTTCAAATCAGGAAATGTTGAATTGACTGATTTTCTATGTGAGTATATTATTTCACTAAAAGAAACTATACATTCTGAATCTATTAATATTATTAATATAAATTAAATTCATATTTATTTTTTGTTTTATTTTAATTTTTTCTATTACTTTATTAATTTATTTATTTATTTATTTATTTATTATTTATTTATTTATTTATTATATATCTGTTTTTGTTTTTTTTTTGTTTTTTTGTTTTTTTTTTTTGTTTTTTTTTTTGTTTTCAGTCTTTTATTTTATTTTATTTTATATTTATTTGTTTATTTTATACTAACCACTAAACAATCCATTATATCCAATTAAATCTGTATTATTTAATTCTTTTTCCCTATTCAAAATATATTCACCTGTGTCCATCATTTCATTCCATGTTTTCGGTATTGTTTTATTGTATTTTTTTAAATATTTTATATTTGAATACAATACATTATATGCTATTCGTATAGGCTAAAATAATCAATAAATAATTATTAAATATATATTTTTATTTTATACATATAGACATATATATATATATATATATATATTTTATTTATTATATATATATATATATTTTTTATTATTATTTTTTAATAAACACATAATTTAGAAAATTAATAATATTAAATATATTTATAAATATATAATAAATAAATAGAGAGATAGATAAAGTAATTTACCATTCCAATTAATTTATTTTTAAATATACAATAGTTATTAATGATATTTGAATTATAGATGCTTAAAACTTCATTTGGAATATATTCTTTTAAATCCATTAGATAAGGTGCATAATTTAGGACATAGTTGTTATCAATGATATATAAATCATATTTACTGGAGCCTTTTTTCAAGAGATATTCTACTGCTGATCCAAAATCATTAATGGCTAATGTTGAATTGTTATTTGTAAAGAGATTGAAATTAACATCGATATCTAAATTATGGGTTCTGGTATAATTTTTAAATTCTTCTTTAAATAAATCACAAAACTTGTAATTTCTATCTATAAGATATACTAATATATTTAGTGTTATAGTTTTTCCATAATCTATATTACCATATATATATATATTATCAAATATTTTATTATTAATTTAATTGTATATATGAATAGAATATATATGGAACAAAATATATATATAGAAAATAATTAAAAAAATTATTTATAATTACGTATATTTAAAGATAGAAAAAATAAAAGAAAATATTTAATATTATATTTCATTATATATATGGAAATTTTTATTTATATAATTTATTTAATTATTTATTATTATTATTATTATTATTATTTATTTATTTATTTATTCATTAAAATCTTAAGAAAAATTATTAAAAAATATAAATAAAAATAATAGTAATAATAATAAAAGATAAAGAAGATAAGGATAACGATATATATAAAAAAAAAAAAAAAAAAAAATTTTTTTTTTTTTTGAAAGTTGATTAATTACTAAGCAATTAATATGGAATTATAGATATATATATAGTTTTTATTTATTTATTTACTATGCTATGCTATAAATTCATTTTATTTAATTTCATATTTCATTATATAAATATTTAATAATATTTTATTTTATTATACTATTTTATATGATGTTTTTTTTTTCTTTTTTTTTTTTTTTTTGAATAGATAAAAATTTGACATATATTATTTTAATTTTTTTTTTTTTTATCAAGGTTTTAATTAGTTTGTAACTTTTTTATGTTTATTTTAATAATTATAATTAATATTATAATAAATAAAGTTTAAGGAAATATTAAATTTCCAAAATCAAAAATAAATATTTAATAATGTGTTTTTCCTTAAAAAATTGAAAAAGTTTTATATTTAAAAATAAATGTAATTAAGATATTTATATATATATATATAATTATAGTTCCTATATAGTTCCTATATATATATATATTTTTTATTATATAATAATTTAAGATTAATATTTCTATTTATAAATAATTATTTTATATTCAAATATATAAAATATTTTTTTAAAAAAAAAAGAATAAAAATTTAAATAATTATTGTTATGTCAAATTTTATTATATTTCCATAATATTAGTGTTTTATATCTAAGTTTATTAATTTATTATATATAATGAAAATTTTTCTAATGTTCTTATTTTAATTCAAATCACTTTTTTTTTTTTTTTTTTAATTTCTATTTGTAGAAATTAAAATATGATGAATTGTCCCTTAATTTGATTAAAAAACTTTATTTTTTTAGTTCTTGTATAATATATAGTATAAAATCAACATATATAATATATTCATTATTAATGAAAAAACAATCTTAATTTTTTTTTTTTAAACCATATTTATTAAGTTTTACTGATATTAATTTGAAGTACATATTTTTTTTTTTGAAAATTAGTAGAATTTTATTATTATAAAAAAAAAAAAAGTTATAATGAAAGAATCATTTTTCAATATTAAAAAAAAAATAAATAAAATAAAATAAATCGAGTGTCAAAATTTCAAATCAAAATAAATATAAAGTTAAAATATATAGGATAGGATATTCATAAGCATTATATTAGTTAATAAATTTGAAATGAAAAATTAGCATACTTAACATATTAATCAATACTATATTGCATTTTTTTTTTTTTTTTTATTTTTATTTTTATTTTTATTTTTCTTCTTTTTATCTTCTTTCTATTTTTATTTTTTTTTTATTTATATTTTTATTTTTATATTTTAATATTTTTATTATTATTACTATTTTTTTTTTAGATAATTATAGACATAGATTAATATCTTATATATGTTAATTATATTTAGTGAAGTTTCCAAAAAAAAAAAAAAAAAAAAAAAAAGAAAAAAAAAATTAAAGTATGTTTCCAATACAAAAAGTATAATACTTAATCTAATATCCTACAATCATATATAATTATGTATATATAAATTATTAATAACTTAGAGGTTTTATATATAATAATCATAATCATATAAAAATTGATAAGGTATACCTATAACACTTTTTAATTATAATAGTTATAATAAAAAAAAAAAAAAAAAAAAATAAAGTTTATATAATAAAATAAGTATATAATAAAAAAAATTTTAAAAATCATAATATGTATTGAAATTATTTCAACCAAAAAAAAAAAAAAAAAAAAAAAATTATTTAATATAAATAAAGAAGTAAAAGTAAAATCCATAAATAAATTATTATTATTATTATTATTATTATTATTATTATTATTATTATTATTATTATTATTATTATTATTATTATTATTATTATTATTATTATTATTATTATTATTATTATTATTATTATTATTATTATTATTATTATTATTATTATTATCATTATTATTTTAGACTAGGAATAAACTTTATTTAATAATATTTATCAAAAAAAAAAAAAAAAAAAAAAAAAAAAAAAAATACCTGAAAATAAAATACATGAAATTTTTTTAATATCAATATTATAAAAAAAAATTATGTCATTATTTAGGAACGAAATGGCCTCTAACTCTTCTCATTCATGTAGATGATAGCTCCATGTAGATTAAAAAATTATCATTCAAATCTGTATCATAATTTCTTCTTAAAATTTACTCGACTTCCGATACTCTTAATAATGGTAGGTTTAATGATATATAAATTAATCATAGGCGTAGCATTAGTAAAGGAATACCTCAAGTCCTTCAAAATATGAAATCAGTAATAAAAAAAAAAAAAAAAAAAAAAAAAATAAAAAAAAAAAAGATTCTCTCGAAGGTGACTGAAAGAAGGATATTATTAATAAAATTGCTTTTTTTTTTTTTTCCCCTTCAACCAATTTTTAAGATTTCATATATTCAAAGTTCCTCCAAGTTATCATGAAAAATCTTCCTCTTTGTCATCAGGAATACACATAGATTTTTCATGAACAATTCGAGAAAAACTTATAAAAATTTCATCAACCAATTGAATGAAATTGTTGTCTAAATTCTTCAAATTTAGGGTATAAAAGTATTCAGTGTGTACAACTGAATATGCTGTTACTTTCACCATTATAAGGATAGTATATTTGGACAATCTTCTGAGAGTAATTTATTTTTTTATATATATAATAAGATTTCACATCAAATTTGAAATCACATTTAATTCGTTCAATCCAAGAAAAAAAAAAAATTCAAGAAAAAATTGTGAATATTTTAATGATAGATATTGAATAATTTTTTTTTTTTTTTTAAAAAATCATTTTTAAACACCTTGTATTTAATTGATCTAATCAAGGAAGTACTTGTACAACAAACGTTTTCTCAGTAAAACTTCTATTATTTCTATATAGGAAGTTTATTTTTGTGTTTTGGTGTATTGCTAATCTATGTGTCATTTTTTTTAGTCCATGAATAATGTGAGAAAGTATAGGTATATTTTCATCTAATTGAAAAAAAAAAAAAAAAAATAATACAAAAAGACTCTTTCCACTTTTTAAAGCATTTGAATTATCACATTTGTACAAATACTTAGCCATAGGGGGTATAAGTAGTTCCCTTGACATATTATAAATAATAGTATTGGAATCCTTATTTTTAATACCAAAAAACTCCAAAACAAACCTTGATTATATGCAGATTGAGCTTTTTCAGTGTTCTTTTTATTTAACCCTGGTAAAGGTTCATAGTAAAGAACTGAACTAAGGACAAAGGAAACTTGAATACGAATTTTAAAGTAGAAAGATATGTTCCTATTGGTTAAAAATCGAAAGAAAGATTTAACCTGTACAATTTATTTTTACTGTTCATCTCAGCAAATAAATAGGCTCTAAAATCTAAAAATATTCCAAGATATGTATATTGATTAATGCTTGGAAGATGGTTCATACCAGGCTTAAAATAGTCTTAAAGGTTGATTAATGTCCCATGATTCCTGAGGAGAAGAAGAAATGTTTACTATTCCTTTCCAATAATTTTCAATAAGACTGTGGCCCGTTTATATCAGAAGTAAGTTATTCATAGTATTCTGCAAGACGGTTGAGTTGACCTTCTTGATAAAGCAGGTAGTGTTCTTGAGATACTAGAGCATTACCTCGCTTTATCTCTAATTTGCACAGGTGATTAGGAAGGAAAGAGAGTAAGATGGTTTATAGATTTTCTTTAGAACAGACCAACCACATTGAGGGTCATTTTTTAAGAAACCTTCCCCTTATGGAATAAATCAAATTTTTAAATCTTTATCATCCTAATATTCCTCTTAATACAAATAATATAATCAAAAAGAACCCTGTATTCTCTGGAGAGATCACAAAATGCTTGTAGATTAGATAAGATCATTTTTAAGTTTAAATTTTTAATCCTTTTATAAAAAAAAAAAAAAAATAAATGTTTTTCATGAGATAGTTTCTTAATATACATAGGGTAATGGAAATGGAATGCTGAACTCTATAGATTTTTAGGAACTTTTGATTTAATTTCATCACCTAAATTCATTGGCTGTATAAAAAAAAAAAAAGTTTTGTTACCATTGAGTTAGGGTTCAGATTATCATTAGGTTCAAATTCATCCAGTAAATATGTAAATTTATTATGAGATAAAATTGTTTCATGTTTATCCCTACAAATTCGACTAGACTATCTGAAAGAAATGATGGTCTTCTCCTTCAGAGGCATTGGCCCTGCTAGCCTGTCTTACTGCATTTTCAGCATTGACCCTCCTGATTAATTTGCGCTCATACTTTCCGAATAGTAACCCTTGCCGAGTACTAGCCCGTGGCATAATTTCTGAAAAGAGAGCCGCAGATCGTACCAAGAATGGCGTTTTTGAATAATCACCAGAAATGATTTGGTTTTTAAACAAAATATTCCATTCCTTTTTATAATTTAAATCTATTATATCTGCATCTCTTCCACCAAGAAAGAAGTTCTATCGTCGGTACCACGTCACATATATATTTAAACACTCATTATTCAGAAAATTACTTTAAATTACCACGATTTTCACCAATTGAACGATTCACTTAATTAGTAGTAACGATATTATAATTTTCACTATCACTAATATTAATATTCCTATTTTCAATATCACTATTTCTACTATTATTAACAATATTATTAATATTATTAATATTATATACTTCGTTACTACTATCAGAATCTGAACTTAATTCTATATTATTCATATCTGTGATCACAGTATTTACATTACTATTTGATGTTGGATAGTATTTAGAAATTATATAAAATTTTTCATAAAGAATATCAACATCCTTAAAATATTTCATTCGAAATACACGGAAAAGATAGCATTTAGAAAGCCAATGTTTCAATCGAGGATTACTATATTTTCTATAACAACAAGGACAACCTTTCAGGACAGTCTTCTTCAATCATTTTGGCGGCTTTGGTAACACGAGCATCGAATTTATATCCACATCTGGCACGAAGTACCCATCGGAAGCCAATGCTAAATTCAGGATATTTATAATTTAGCTTAAGATACTCTCTAGTTTTCTCAAATTTATTTTTAATGTAAGCCTTAGCTTTGATTGATTTTAAGAAATGGGTAGGAATTAGAGAAAGAATTCATGAATAAACTATTACCGACTTCTTGAAAACAAATGCAAATAGGATTAAAAATATAATTGAATTAAAATGAGTTAAGAACGCCAATGTTTTTTTTCAGAAGTTCCAACAATTAATATTCCAACTAATTCAGAGGTTAAAATATTGAGATGAAGTAGTCTTCTATATTAATATAGTATTTTTTAACAATTCCATGGATAATTTCGATATAATTTGATATTTTTTTTTTAACTTATAAATTCCTACTGACTACCTTCAGTCCAACGTTCAAGATTATGAATGAAAATTAAAACAGTTTTTTTCCATTGTCAGGACCAAAAACGACTCAGGCCTTGATATATTCAACATTATATTAATAATAAAAAAAAATATTATAATAATAAAATAAAATAAAAAAAATAAGTAAATGAAGTAAAAAAAAAAAAAATACATGTAATAAAAAGAAAAAAGAAATAATAAAAAGAAAAAAGAAATAATAAAAAGAAAAAAGATAAAAAAAAATAAACAAAACAAAACAAAACAAAACAAAACAAAACAAAACAAAACAAAACAAAACAAAACAAAACAAAACAAAACAAAACAAAACAAAACAAAACAAAACAAAACAAAACAAAACAAAACAAAACAAAACAAAACAAAACAAAACAAAACAAAACAAAGCAAAACAAAACAAAACAAAACAAAACAAAACAAAACAAAACAAAACAAAACAAAACAAAACAAAACAAAAAAAAAAAAAAAAAAAAATAAAAAATAAAAAATAAAAAATAAAATAAAATAAAATAAAATAATGGTATAAAGTATTCTAGTTTCATTTAATTAATATCTGTAAGACTTCACAAGGGCATTATTATACTGAAGTATAATAATTAATTTTGACTTCACAACTTTGCTGTGATCTCTTCTTTCGAGATAATTTTTTTTTCTTTTCTAATATTGTATTTATTTTACTCATTCATATTTGCACCTTAATAAAAAAAAAAAAAAAAAAAAAAAAAAAAAAAAAAAAAAAAAAAAATTTTTTTTAAATTTTTGTTTTTTTGTTTTTTTGTTTTTTAACTTTACCGTTAAAAAATATCTCAAAAATAGCTATATTATTATGTAATTTACTATATATTTATAAATACTGAAATATATTACTTTAAACTCTCTATAATGAAGTTCTTTTTTAATTATTTTTGCACCTCACTATTAATATAAAATTGTTCTAAAAATTGAAATTCCCATAAAAAATAATAAATCCATTGATTTTTCTTTCAAAAATATATGATTTATATAAATTTATTTATTATTCTTTTAAAATCTAAAATTTATAGATAAAAGGAAAATAAAGATTCTTTTAAAATCTAAAATTTATAGATAAAAGGAAAATAAAGATAAAGATCTGTACAATGTTTTCAATTAATTTAATAAAAATTGAAATTTAATTAATGAAATTTGAAAAATTTTAATTCAGTATAAGCAAAAAAAAAAAAAAAAAAAAAAAAAAAAAAAAAAAAAAAAAAAAAAAAAAAAAAACTCAAATTCATCTCAATATGAACAATGTTAAGGATAATCATTTCTGATTTTAAAAGTCATGTCATAAAACGTCAAAACAAAATAACAAAAAAGCTATATAGCATTAAAATTTTGATATAAAATAATTATGAAGATAGATTATTCATAAATAGGATATTAATTAACAAAGTTAAAAGGATTAATTAGCATACTAAACATATTAATTGATACTTGAAGTCCGAAATAAAATAAAATAAAAAATAAAAAAAAAAAAAAAAAAAAAAAAAAAAAAAAATTATTTATGTGGATGTTTATAATACATAAAGTACAATATTTAATAATATCATAAAATATATATAATAAATATGATTATATGGATAGTAATTATTAATTAAGATTCCATTTTGCTATATAGTATTGGTGATGGCTTCTATAAATTATGAAAAATAATTTTTTTTAAACTATACCATTCAAAAATCGCTAAAGAAAACCACTTATGAACGATACAGTACTAGTTAGGCAATCTTCCTGAAAACTTATATACCATAATATATGACTCTATTCTTTATATTATAAAGTTCTTTTAAAAGTTTTTGTTCTATACTCTTGATATGAAACAGTTTTAAAATTAAAGTTTTTTCATATAAATAAATCTAAAAACATTTAAATATATAAAACTACTTATACATAGATTATTAATAGGTTAAATGGTTTACATATAATAATCATATATAAATTGAATAATTTATTTAAACGTGTACATACACTTTTCAGTAATAATAATTAATATAAAAAAAAAAAACTAGTTGAAAAAAAAAAATTTTTATAGTATCAGTTTGACGTTGACTCTCTTGATTATGTAAGATTTATTCTCTTCTATTAATGGTAATGTAATTAAACTAATTTATTTGCTGGAATATAATAATCTTTTTATATAAAGTTCTTTTAAAATGTCTTAGTTCTTCATTATAGAAGCGAAACACATCCAAAGTTAACTTTCCACATGAAAAAGGCAAATACATAAATTCATTGAATTATCTTTAAAAATTTTAAATTTATAAATGAAAAGAATTTAAAGTCTAATTTCCTTACTTATTAAATAAAATAAAAAAAGTCACTGATGATATCTATTGATTTCAGCAGTCTCTTATTCATTGTATATTTGAATAAAAGACTAATCAACTTCCTTTTAACATGGATTATAATTAGGAGAACTATCTGTAACATTATTACTTTTAATAGTAATAGTGACATAACTTTAATTACTTTTTATTAAAATAAAAAAAAAAAAAAATATATATATATATATAATATATAATATGAGCATATAAATAAAATTTATTTTACTATTACTATTATATTTACATATAATATTATTAATTTTAAAGTTAAAAGTTAATAATACATATATTTAATTTGAAAAATTTTATATTAATTTAATTAATGAAGCTTTTTTTTTTCTAAAAAAAAAAAAAAAAAATCTTACTATCATAATAATTAATATTTATAGCATTACTTTATACTTTTACTATTAACAATATGTAAATGTTTATATATATATATATATATAGCTTTAACAAAAGAAGAACATGAAAAGTGTAAAAAAAAAATAAAAAAAATAAAAAATAAAAGTATTTATACCAACCTCTTTTATAATGAGAATTACATAAATGAAAAAAAAAAAAAAAAAAAAAAAAAAAAAAAAAAGATTTTTTTTTAAATAAAAAGTATAATAAAATTGAATAATTAAATATTACTAACTGAATTAATAAAAACTTTTTTTTTTATGTTTTAAATTAAAATATAATGGATACCTCATGTAATTTTTAATAATTATTTTTAAAAAAGGCACAATCGAAAAAGAAAATTAAAATATTTATATAAATCTTAATTCATAGCTTATTCTACATTAACATACGACTTTTCAATTATCTATTTATTTTATCATAAATTGATGATATATGTCGCTAATACAATATAAAAAAAATAAATAATAATATAAAAAATAAAAAAATAAAAATAAAAAAAAATATATTAGAAAATAAATCTTTTATACAAATTCAAACATCTCTTATAAACCATTATAATAAAATTTAGAACAAAAATATGTTAGATTATGTGTAAATATAAAATATATATAATATAATATATATTAGATTTGAAGTTTGGCAACAAATAATAAAAAAATAATCTTTAAAATTATAAAAATAAATATAAATAAATAAATAGATAAATAAATAAATAAATAATAAACATAAAATATTGCTTATGATTTTAATTTATATATTTTTGGTTATATTTTTTATTCATTATATTTTACAATATCACAAGACATGTTGTACTATATATTAAAATAATACCAACTTTTAAAAAAAAATTAAATAAATAAACAATAGATATAAATATACATTTATTTCATTTAATAATTGTTTATTGTATATAATATATATAACGGTATATACCAAAATTATTAGTATTAGATATATGTAATTAATAATTTAATAATTAAATAATAAATAATTGAATAATAATAAATAATAGAAATTATGGATAGAAATAAATATTAACAATGTTATGTTAAGTATTAACAAAAATAAATATTAATTATTAAAATTTAAATATTAACAATGTTATATAAGTATTAACAAATGTAAAGGATGATTTCTATTCAACATCAATGGATCATCCAATATTATTAATATAACAATAATAAAAAATATTTTTAAGTTATAATAATTAATTAATATAATCATTTAATATAAAAAAATAAAAAAAAAAAAAAAAGTTAATTATTAATAAATAAATAAACAGAAATACTTAAATATAAATATTTTAATAGAATAAACAATAAGCATTATTTCTATATTTATTTATGTATATTATATTACAGTTGATTATATATGATATATATAAAGAAATATAATATAAAATACATTTATGCATAAAATGTTTATAAATGTTTAAAATTTAAAAAATCTATTTATAAAATAAAATATAATAAATTAGTTCTTAATAATAAATCTAAAATCTTTATTTAATCTAGAGATATAAACCTTATTTATTATGGAATATCAAATAAATAAAAGTTCATTTTTAGATATTATGTCTATGTTAAAGTATATATTATATATTATAGTAATTAGTAATTAGTACATATATACTCTTCAATGTTAGAAGATTAAACATTAGTATAAAATTAATAATATATTTATTTTTCTTTTTCTTTTTTAAATACATAATGTTAAAGAACCACGTTATTCTATATAGTCCGATTTAATGTTACTTAAATACTACTAATTCTATATTTATTATTTATTTAATTAAATGCATCATAAGTATCATAATTATTTTTCAAATATTTGTATTATTGATTATTATTATTATTATTATTATTATTATAAATAATTATTCAGTTAATTAGTTATTTATTTATTTATTTATTTATTTATTTATTTATTTATTTATTTATTTATTTATTTATTTATTTATTTATTTATTTATTTATTTATTTATTTATTTATGCATTAATATAAATTTTAAAATTTAATATATAAAGATTTTTAAGGCAATAATTAAATTTTTATAAAGAAATAAATTATTTTTTTTATTCATAGTGATGCCTCTTTATTTATATTTATTTTAATACAATATTAAGATTAATTTTATTAAATATGAAAATATGTATAATATAATAAAAAAATTTTTTTCAGTGTTTTTAATCTTAATATTTTTTGATTATTACTAATAATAAAATTTTACTATAATAATTTTAATTATATTAATGATTATTTCTATTAAAAATTAACATTACATAAAATTATTATTATTATTATTATTTCAAATATTATTTTTATTATATATTTATATTATATATGATTATTTTTTATGAGAATTTAATTAATATTATAGTATTTATTTATTTATTATTCATTCATTCATTCATTCATTTATTATTAATTAATTAATTTATTTATTTATTTATTTATTATTATTTATTTATTTATTTATTTATTATTTATTTATTTATTTGCTTATTATTTATTTATTTATTTATTTATTTATTTATTTATTTATTTATTTATTTATTTATTTATTTATTTATTATATAAAATTTTTGATAATTTTTTCCTATTTAAATTTAAAAATTGTGTAAATGTAATGAAATTATTATTAATAGTACAAATTTTATTGCCTTATTTTTTATATATATAGGAAATTGTAACTGTCGAAAGAAACATAAAAAAGGAATTTCTTTATATATTATTTCAAATATTACTAAATTATTAATACATATAATGCCAAGACTAAATTAAATTTTATATCATAAATTAAATAATATATGTATCATATATTATCAATATATTTCTCTTAATAATTACTAATTAGTATCTATTGAATTCCAAAAATAGTAAAAACTAATAAAATTAAAAAATTTTAAAAATAATTAAAGCTAAAATTTAAAAAAAAAAACATTTAGAATTTAAAATTAAAAAAAAAAAATCTAATAAAGGATAATAATTAATTATATGAATAATAAAATACAATAAATACAAAATCTAATAATAATATAAATTATTTCTATTTATTGTTATATAAAATTAATGCGATAACCATAAAGTATAAAAACTTTTTATTTCTGATTGATCATTTATATAACAAATAAAAATAAAATATAGTGATAGATAAAAGATGATAAAACGATCAAACATGTTTAATAGGAAAGCTATATATATTTTTTTTTAAATTGTACATATCTATTAAATATTTGATAATATTTGACAAAATAACTGAAAATGAAAATGTTTATTAATATCAAAATATTAATGGTTGATCAATTATAAAATAATACATTACATAAAATAAATTCAATCTAGTTTAATATCTAATCGTTAATCACAACAATTCGTTAAATTATTTAAAAATTATAAATTAAAATTTAAGAAATAATATCGTGTTAAAAAAAATACAAAAAAAAAATAATACATAAATTATATAATATATACAATAAAAAAAATATAATAAAATAAAATAAAAATATTAAATACAAAATATAATATGAAATATGAAATAAAACAATTTATAAAAACATAATATACCATATGTTGTATTAAATAAAATAAAATTAAAATTAAATAAATAAAAATTTAGTTAATTAGATACTATATATAATAAAATAATAATAAAATAATGAAAGTTATTTGATCAATTAAAAGTATTGTGGCATTGGAATATCAATTGGTTACAAATTAATATTAGGGTATCTATATTTAAATTAATATTTTTTAAATTTATAAAATGAAATTGGTTTAATAAATAATAAATAAATAATAAATAATAAATAATAAATAATAAATAATAAATAATAAATAATAAATAATAAATAATATATAATATATAAATAAATAATAAATGAATAATAAATAATAAATAATAAATAATAAATAATAAATAATAAATAATAAATAATATATAAATAAATAATAAATGAATAATAAATAATAAATAATAAATAATAAATAATAAATAATAAATAATAAATAATAAATAATAAATAATAAATAATAAATAATAAATAATAAATAATAAATAATAAATAATAAATAATTAAATAATAAATAATAAATAATAAATAATAAAGAATAAAGAATATTAAATATTAAATATTAAATAATAGATAATAAAGAATAAAGAATATTAAATATTAAATATTAAATATTAAATAATAGATAATAGATAATAAATAAAAAGTATATTTTATTGCTATAAGATGTAATAATGTATTTCTTATTTATAGTAGAGAAATTAAATATTTTGAATATATGTTAAATAAATATTAAATAAATGAATTAAAAAAGTAATGAATATCAAACAATGAAATAAACTATTAAATGATATATGTTAGAATATGTGAACCCCAAAATTTCTAACTCTTAACAATTTAATAATAAATAAATGAATATAAATGAATAAGTAGATAAAAATAAATAAGAAGATAATAAATAAATAAGAAAATAATAAATAAATACTAAAAATAAAAATATATATATTAAATATTAAATAAATTAAATTTATAATAATAAAAAAAAAAAAAAAAAAACATTTAATAAATAAAACTACCATAAAGTCGATAAATAAATAAATAAATATGAATACTTTTAAATAAAATGTTATTAATAGGAATAAAAGGATTAATTAAAATTGCTTATTACTAATATAGAATAAACAAAAAAGGAATGATTATTCCATTTATTAAATTTAGAAATTCAAAATCGTGGCAATTTATTTCCTTTATTTATATCACTTTTATTTCTTCTATTAATCTTCATAAAAAAAATAAAAAAATAAATAAATAAATAAATAAATAAATAAATAATAATAATAATAATAATAATAATAAAAAGACACATTTTTTAAAAAAAAAAAAATTTTATTTTTATTTATTTATTATTTTTATAAGATATATGCTTTATATATATTAATCTATATTATAATATATTATAATAGTTAAATTTCTATTGAATTAAAGTTTTTTTTAAAAAAAAAAAATTAAACTTGACTAACTTTTTTATTTATTTTTCAAATTGATTAAAAATTTATATACTCAATATATTATTCAATATATTCGAATTGATTAAATATTATCCATTCATTTATTCTTCCATATGTTAGTTCAATATAGAAAAGCATATATAATTGATTGATTGATTGTAGTATGATCCATAGAATTGGTTATTAATAATTAATTAATAAAATAAATACTAATATAAATAAATAGTTTTTTTATAATCAAAGGTATATTATGCATATATTTAAATATAATTAAAATAAATAGAAATCATTAAATATAGAAGTACTATTATTTTTGTATTATATTTATTTTATAAGTATTTATTATAATAAACATTAAAATAAAATAAAATAAAAATAAAAATTTAAATAAAATTAAATAAAATTAAAAAAAAATTAAATAAAATTAAATAAAAATAAAATAAATAAATTATAAGAAAATAAAAACATTTTATAATTGTATAATTTAATAGTTTAAATAATAATATATAATATAAATGTAAAAAAATAAATATATATTTAATTAAAGTTTTTATATTTAATTTAATTAAATTCAATAATATATAATATTATTAATAAAAAAAAAGTTAAAAAATTTTTAGTATAAAAAGAACGATTAACTCTAAAAAGAAGTAAAAAAATTTTTTTTTAAAATCTAATCTTGTTTGAATAGTTATATATTATTAGAGTAATTATTTAACAGATACGAGAAACAAATTTGTTTTATTATTTATAATTTTTTTTTCAATTTCGTGTAAAAAGAAAAATAAATATTAAAACAATTATTTGTAATAATTTTACATAGAAAAAGTAAACAAAACCATCGTATCATAATTATATATTATTCAAGTAAAAAGTCCTTATTTATATTATTTTAAATTAATAAATATTTACAAGCAGTAGTACATATTTGTTAATTAAGACAATAACTATAATATAGATATTGGTTTTTATTTTAATTGTTCATAAATGGAATCTAAGGAAAACGATTTATTATTATTGACTACTTTACCTTTACAGTCATTAGCTGTCACCAATGAAGAAAGTGGTGAACTTGTTGAAAATGAAAATATTAACAATGGATTAGAGCTTCTTAAAAAAGGTCTAACAGAAGTTAATATAGAAGGTGATGGTGGTAAAAACATTGTTAAATTTAAATTAAACAAAAAGAATGAAAAGAAGGAAGGTGAAGAAGACTCAAAAGAAGAAACCGGTGAATTACTTTGTTTAAAGGTAAAATATGATGTAGTACCAAAGGCTGGATTCTGTGGTCCTTTCGGCATTGAAGGTCCAAGAGGTCACCACTTTCATCATGGTTTTGGTCCTTGGGATAAGAAAATGATGAAAAAGATGAAAAAACATGGTATCCCAATGGGAGCTCCATGGGCTGGTTTTGGTGGTCCACATAAAGGTCCTGGTGGACCTCCACCACCAATGGGACCAGGTTGTCCACCACCACCAATGGGTAAGGGTCCGGGTTGTCATCCACCACCAATGGGTACGGGTCCAGGTTGCCCACCACCATTTGGTTGTCCACCAAAAAAAGGTCCTTGTGATAAGAAAAAAAAATGTAAGGGAAAATCTAAAGATAAAGATGACGGTTCTGAATCTGATAGTTCTAGCTCTTCTTCAAGCAGTTCTAGCAGTTCCAGTTCTAGCTCTAGCTCTAGTAGCTCCAGCAGTTCTAGCTCTAGTTCAAGTAGTTCTAGTTCCAGCAGTTCCAGTTCCAGCAGTTCTAGTTCAAGTAGTTCTAGTTCCAGTAGCTCTAGCTCTAGCTCAAGCAGTTCCAGCAGTTCTAGTTCAAGTAGTTCTAGTTCCAGTAACTCTAGCTCTAGCTCAAGCAGTTCTAGCTCTAGTTCAAGCAGTTCTAGCTCTAGCTCAAGCAGTTCTAGCTCTAGTTCAAGTAGTTCTAGCTCAAGTAGTTCTAGCTCTAGCTCAAGCAGTTCTAGCTCAAGTAGTTCTAGCTCTAGCTCAAGCAGTTCTAGCTCTAGTTCAAGTAGTTCTAGTTCCAGCAGTTCCAGTTCCAGCAGTTCTAGTTCAAGTAGTTCTAGTTCAAGTAGTTCTAGTTCCAGTAGTTCTAGTTCCAGCAGTTCTAGTTCAAGTAGTTCTAGTTCCAGCAGTTCTAGTTCCAGCAGTTCTAGTTCCAGCAGTTCTAGCTCTAGTAGTTCTAGTTCAAGTTCCAGTAGTTCAAGTAAATCTGGTAAAAGATTTGGCCATGGCTTCCCACGTGGTCGTCATCATCGCTGGCATGGTCCATACTTTGGTGGATTCGGCCATGGTCCAATGGGTCCAATGGGATTATGGTCTCACCATGGCCACCACTCCAAGCATCATGGAATGATGGGATATCCACCACCACCACCACCATTCGGTGGATTTGGTCATGGTCCAATGGGCCCAATGGGATTATGGACACATGGTCATCATGGAATGGGATGTCCACCACCACCACCATTCGGTGGATTTGGTCATGGTCCAATGGGCCCAATGGGATTATGGCCACACCATCATCATGGTCATCATGGTCACCATGGTCACCATGATCATGGTCATCACCATGGAATGATGGGATGTCCACCACCACCATTTGGTGGATTCGGTCATGGTCCAATGGGCCCAATGGGATTATGGCCACATGGTCATCATGGTCATCACCATGGAATGATGGGATGTCTACCACCACCATTCGGTGGTTTTGGATTCTGGCCACATCATAAGCGTCATGGTTGTCATGGTAAGAAGAAGCATCATGGTCCAATGGGATTCGGAATGGGTCCACTGGGATTCGGTATGGGTCCACTGGGATTCGGTATGGGTCCAATGGGATTCGGAATGGGTCCAATGGGATTCGGTATGAGTGGTCCACATCCACCATTCGGTGAGAAGGACAAGAAGAAGGACAAGAAGAAGGACAAAAAGAAGGACAAGAAGAAGGATAAGAAGAAAGACAAGAAGAAGGATAAGAAGAAGGACAAGAAGAAGGACAAGAAGAAGGACAAGAAGAAGGATAAGAAGAAGGATAAGAAGAAGGACAAGAAGAAGGATAAGAAGGATAAGAAGGATAAGAAGGATAAGAAGGATAAGAAGGATAAGAAGGATAAGAAGGATAAGAAGAAGGATAAGAAGAAGGACAAAAAAGACAAAAAGGATAAGAAAGACAAAAAGGATAAGAAGAAGGACAAAAAAGACAAAAAGGATAAGAAAGACAAAAAGGATAAGAAGAAGGACAAAAAAGACAAAAAAGATAAGAAAGACAAAAAGGATAAGAAAGACAAAAAGGATAAGAAAGACAAAAAAGATAAGAAAGACAAAAAGGATAAGAAAGAAAAAAAAGACAAGAAGGACAAAAAAGATAAAAAGGATAAGAAGGACAAAAAGGACAAAAAGGACGAGAAGGACGAGAAGGATAAAAAAGATAAGAAGGATGAAGGATGTACTGATTGTGCATGCGAAATATATGATGAAAATGTAAAAGAAGGCGCTACTAATACTGTTGCTACCGATACTGAACCTGCTTCTTCTTCTTTAAAGCCAGATAATAATGAATTTAAATTATAAATTTAGAAATTAAAAAAATAGTATATATTGAATATATACAATTGGACAAGAAAAAAAATAATCCAAAATTAAAAATATTATATATATTATACAAAAATATATATATATTTTTGTATAATGAAAAAAAAATAAAAAATAAAAAATAAAAAATAAAAAAAAAAAAAAAAAAGAAAATTCAATTTAAAAAAAAAAATATTATTAATAATATAAATAAAATGTTTATTTAAATAAATTATATTATTATTAATTAATTTAAATAATCGAAGAAATTAAAGAAAAAAAATTATAAAATTTCATTAAAGAAGATAAAATAAGGAAGTATAAATTGGAAAGTAATACAAAATTTATAATTTTAAATGTGAGTATTAAAAAAAAAAAAAAAAAAAAAAAAAAAAAAAAAAGGCAAATTACATAAATTCAATTTTTGAAGCAATTATTGAATAAATAAATAAATAAGTAAATAAATAAAATTGAAAATAGTTAATTAAAAAGTGTCAAACATTATTCTTATATGTGTGTAGTATGATTGTGTGGTTTATGAATATATTTAATATTTTTATAAAAACTGTTGTTATTTGTTCATAAATGGATAAATAAATATATATATTAATAATTCATTTAACTAATCGTAAAATGTTTGAAAGAAATTTATTTTTCTATTTTTTTTTTTTTTTTTTTTTTTTTTTTTTTTTTTTTTTTTTATTTTATTTTATTTTATTTTATTTTTATAATACTACTATTGCTATTAGAATGGGTAAAGTTTCAGAAGATTGTCCCAAGTCTTGCCCCTGTTGTGGCGAAGATAAACAATCTTTTGAACATTGGATTTTTAAATGCGATACTCTTGCAATAAAGAGGAAGATTTTGATGATAATATCAATTTTTACGTGCTGTGTCTCCTTCTTGGCGGAAATGCAGTATTTGAAATCTTTAAGATCTGCTCGGGGGAAAGAAGGCGATATATTAATAATATTTTTCAATCACCTTCGAACGAGTCTTCTTTCCCGATTTCATATTTTGTGGGGCTTGCGGAATTCCTTACTAACGTTATGCCTATTGTGATTGGTGATTTTTACACCATGATCGATTTGTATAGTGTTAGACCTACCGTTGTCAAGAGCGTCGACGTCGTAACGATAAGGCAAAGAAGAAATTCTGATACAGATTCGAATGATAATTTTCATCCACATGGAGTTATCTTCGATGAATGGGAAGAGTTAGAGACCTTTTCGTCCTCGAATCTCATAACGTAGTTTTTTAATATTAATATAAAAAAAAAAAAAAAAAATTTCATGTATTTAAACTTCAAGTATTTTTTAAAAAAAAAAAAAAAAAATATTATTAAATAAAGTTTATTCCTAGTCTGAAAAAAAAAAAAAAAAAAAAAAAAAGAAAGATACTCTTGCATCTTTTAGATGGAATTCTTTTAATTTCATCGATGATCTCTATGTTTTATTCCTTAGGAAGATTAGAGCGTTTAATCCTCTTTCTTCCTATGACTCTATTTCTAATTTTGAAGATTATATCCATCATTATATATACTTGTTCCTTCATGGTGGGACTTTAGTTTTAAATGAGCTACATTTCGATAGTGGGGAACAGAGACAATTAAATGAACTACTTTTCAAAGGTTCATCTGAGTCACCTGTTCCAAAAATTGTGGGCTTGGCGGAATTCTTAACAAGTGCAATACCTATCATAAGTAGTTCGTTTGAGCTATTATTTGATAGGTATTGCAAAATACCAAACTTATCCAAGAGCGTCGACGTCGTACTGATAAGGCATAATGATAATACAGGATCAGCATCTATTTCTACGAAGGATGAATCTTGCCCTAGTAGTTCAATAAATGATGAATCCGGGGAGAGTTTAGTGGACACCACACTATCTATTTTAAGGATGTTACTTCTAAATTTTATTTCTTTTTTATTTGATAGGAAGGGTAAAATTCCCGCATAGTACAACTTGCCGAAATACATAGTATTTTCGAGCTTTTTTATTTTTTATTTTTTATTTTTTAATTTTTTATTTTTAATTTCTAATGTACTTTTCACCTACATGTATTTTTTAAAATAAAATTTAATAAAGTTTTTGGAAGTGTATTCTCTTCCCTGTCTAAAAAAAAAAAAAAAAAAAAAAAAAAAAAAAAAAATTAAATGCGATACTCTTGCCATAAAGAGGAAGATTTTGATGATAATATCAATTTTTACGTGCTGTGTCTCCTTCTTGGCGGAAATGCAGTATTTGAAATCTTTAAGATCTGCTCGGGGGAAAGAAGGCGATATATTAATAATATTTTTCAATCACCTTCGAACGAGTCTTCTTTCCCGATTTCATATTTTGTGGGGCTTGCGGAATTCCTTACTAACGTTATGCCTATTGTGATTGGTGATTTTTACACCATGATCGATTTGTATAGTGTTAGACCTACCGTTGTCAAGAGCGTCGACGTCGTAACGATAAGGCAAAGAAGAAATTCTGATACAGATTCGAATGATAATTTTCATCCACATGGAGTTATCTTCGATGAATGGGAAGAGTTAGAGGCCTTTTCGTCCTCGAATCTCATAACGTAGTTTTTTAATATTAATATAAAAAAAAAAAAAAAAAATTTCATGTATTTAAACTTCATGTATTTTTTAAAAAAAAAAAAAAAAAAAAATATTATTAAATAAAGTTTATTCCTAGTCTAAAAAAAAAAAAAAAAAAAAAAGATACTCTTGCATCTTTTAGATGGAATTCTTTTAATTTCATCGATGATCTCTATGTTTTATTCCTTAGGAAGATTAGAGCGTTTAATCCTCTTTCTTCCTATGACTCTATTTCTAATTTTGAAGATTATATCCATCATTATATATACTTGTTCCTTCATGGTAGGACTTTAGTTTTAAATGAGCTACATTTCGATAGTGGGGAACAGAGACAATTAAATGAACTACTTTTCAAAGGTTCATCTGAGTCACCTGTTCCAAAAATTGTGGGCTTGGCGGAATTCTTAACAAGTGCAATACCTATCATAAGTAGTTCGTTTGAGCTATTATTTGATAGGTATTGCAAAATACCAAACTTATCCAAGAGCATCGACGTCGTACTGATAAGGCATAATGATAATACAGGATCAGCATCTATTTCTACGAAGGATGAATCTTGCCCTAGTAGTTCAATAAATGATGAATCCGGGGAGAGTTTAGTGGACACCACACTATCTATTTTAAAGATGTTACTTCAAGGTTTTATTTCTTTTTTTATTTGTTAGGAAGGGAAAAATTCCCGCATAGTACAACTTGCCGAAATACATAGTATTTTTGAGCTTTTTTATTTTTTTTATTTTTTAAATTTTTTTTATTTTTAATTTCAAATGTACTTTTCACCTACATGTATTTTTTAAAATAAAATTTAATAAAGTTTTGGAAGTGTATTCTCTTCCCTGTCTATAAAAAAAAAAAAAAAAAAAAAAAAAAATAATAATAATACTGTTACTTCTAATTTAGTCTATTTAGTTAATAATATTCCAAAATCTAGAAAATATACATGGACGAAAGAAAGTAGAACTCTTAAACGTAAACTAAAGAAAAGAGGTAATAATGATAATAAAATCAAGGATTTTTATTGGAAAAGAAATATGAAAATCAATTCTATTAAAGCTGAGTTTTATGACAAAAACAGATTCGAGGAAACATCAAATTTTATAAAACTTTGTTATGAATATCCTGATCTTTTATATGGTTTCTATTGGCTATTGAGAGCACGAAGCGGATATAGATTAGATGCTAGAATTGATAAAGCTGCAAAAATAATAGATCCAATGTGTCCTAATTTTTGTCCCTGTTGTAAAAGTAATAAACAATGGATAAGGCATTGGGTAATTGATTGTCCATTTATCAATCATATTTGTAGTAAAGTTAATGATAAAATTTTATTTTTATATAATGCTTTTAACCGTGACAACCTAACAAATGATATTGCTAATAGTAATAATGATAATAGCAACAGTAATAATAGTAATAGTAATAATAGTAATAGTAATAATAGTAATAGTAATAATAGTAATAGTAATAATAATAATAGTAATAATAGTAATAGTAATAATAGTTATAGTAATATTAGTAATAGTATTATTAGTAATGTTAGTAATAGTATTGAAAATAATGTGTATGTTGATTCTAGTGTGTGTGAAAAAGTGTTTAATTTCCTTCTTGGAGGCAGAAGTATTAATTACAGTACAAGGGAATGGAAGGATCTATTTAAGTGCCAGATGAAATCAGGTGCTTATTCTGATACTCCATTCTTGGTGGTTACTGCGGCTCTTCTTCAATCGATTATACCTATTGCTATTGGCCAGCAATGGTCTTTGTTCAATAGGTTCAAATCGAATCGTACAACTACTACCAAGAGCGTCAATGCTGAAGAAACAGTAAGATAGGCCAGCAGGGCTAGCGCAACCAATGAAGATCATAATTTCGTATCTAAAAATTATGATTAACATTATGAAGTCAAAAATTAATTATTATACTTCAGTATAATAATGTCCTTGTGAAGTCTTACAGATATTAATCAAATGAAACTAGAATGTTTTATACCATTATTTTATTTTATTTTATTTTATTTTTATTTTTATTTTTATTTTGTGTTTTTTTTTTTTTTGTTTTGTTTATTTTTTTTTATCTTTTTTTTCTTTTTATTCCATGTATTCTTTTTTTCAAATATTTAATTAATTAAGATGAAATAAGTTTGCTTTGTTAAAAAAAAAAAAAAAAAAAAAAAAAAAAAAAAAAAAAAAAAAAAACTCATAATTAGTAACCATTTTATAAAGACTATAATTGTGGTTGGCGTAATCTCAAGAAGATTTCTAAGTCTATATATTAAGCTTCTACTCTTCATCTTGTTAAATCTAATTCTGGTCAAGATCTATTTGATCCCAATGATCAACTTAAACTGAACATTACAAGGATTTAGAGTCTGATTCTACTGGTTATAGCTTAAACCAAGACTATTGGACAAATGTTTTCCACAATAATCCTCGTAATCCAAATATCTGGAATATAAATGATCCTATTTCTCTCTCTGATATAAGAAATACAGTACTTTCTATGAAGCGTAACTTTTATTTTTTTTACTTTTTTTATTTTTATTTTATTATATATATATTAAAAAAGTTATCTATTTTTATTATTATTATTATTTTTTATTTTTTACTTCTTTTATTTTTTATTTTTTTAGTATTTTAAGAAGTATTATCCATTTCTTCGAAATAGATAATACTTCTTCATATACAGCAACTATATCTGTTTTGTTGCGAGGCCTTCGAAGATTCGATATTCAGAATAAAGATTTCATTCTTATCTTTATTCATGATCTTCAATCATGGTCTAGTAGTAAACTTTGGGAATTTCTTAGTATTTCGCCAAAAGTTGAATTTCGTCCAGTTGAATTTCGCCAAATTCTTGGTGGCTTATAATCTTACGTCATAAAATATCACCACAATTATTATTCACGCCATATTGTGAATATATGACTTTTTAAAAATTGTAGAAAAAAAACACAATATTATGATACAATTAGATATACGCCCCACATAAGATTACGTGTTTGAAAATTTTTGAGAATTGTAATTTATTTATTTAATTAATTAATTATTATTCATTAAAATTTTAATATTAAGTGGCTTAAAATTAAAAATATTTAAGCCATACAACAAAATACAAATTTTTGTAATAAAAATTTTCGAAATGCACACTCCAAATATGACATATTCTATAAATTAATAAAAATAATAAATATGCCACAAATGAAAATAAGCCATAAAACATCAATCCAAAAAAGACAGATTTAGAAATACAAAAGTTTCGAAATGCGACTCTCCCAATTTATTGAATAATTAAATGAATAAAAATTAAATAAATAAATAAAAATTAAATATTATATTGTAATTAAAAATAAAATTTTTTGGTAAAAAATTTTTAAAATTAATTAAATAATTAAATAAAAAAAAAAAAAATAATAATAAAATAAGTAAATAATATTTTATTTTTTATAAATATTTTATACATGTTAAATTCAAAATTAATTATGTAATAAATTATACATAATTAATGAACTTTTTGGGTATGAAACCGAGCATAATTTTCAAGATCGTTATTAAAAATAATTTTTATTTAATTCTATTAATATCATTTTATATGTTTTTTATTAATACTATTTTATATTATTAAATTATATTATTAAATTAATCTAAATTATTACCTTTATATTTTATTTATAATATTGATATTGATAAAAATGATAAAGTAATAATATTAAAGTTTATTATGTTTTATAAAAGAAATAAATTATATTCTAAAATAAAAATTTTATTAAGTAAATATATTTAAATAAGAAGTAATATTTATTTTAGAAATAATTATTTCTTTATTTTAGTTAAAAGCCAAAAATTTTTAATATTTTTAATATTGTTATAATAAATAAATAAATAAATAAATTATAAATAATAAAATATTAAGATGTTAGGAAGTAATTGTAAATCCGAGATTAGTTATTAATACTTAATAATAAACATTTATTATAAAACCCATTTTTACCTTCTAAAATAAGGTTATTTTTTTTTTTTTTTTATATAAAGTAATTAAACATTGAAATATTTTTGGTAAATAAAAAACTACTGAATAAAAAATAATTTATTCAAAGTACTAAAAATATATTTTCGTAATTTTATTATTTTATAAATATTACATTAAACAGAAAAAAATAATTTTTATTAATATTTTATTAATATTTAAAATAAAATCATTATTATTATAAAATTATTATCTAAGCAATTATATAAAAAAAATAATAATGAGATCCACTTTTTGTAATATAGATTTCATGAGATAAATCCTATATAATAATTTTTTTTTTTTTTTTTATAGACTGAAGACTTTGGTCTTCCCCATATAGTAATATGGGTGTATGATTAACTGCCATACCGGTACGGCGTCGACGCTCTCAACTCCCCATAAGCAAAGAAACTCCATATAGAAGCACCCTACGCGATCCTCGAGGGAAAGCAGAGCCAACTATAGGTGGCGTCCTTGCCATCCCAGAGGAGCTGGACACTGTAAATCCTCTCAGACAAGGCTTACGCAATGGGATTCTTATAGTGTTAGAAATATAGAAAACTTAGAAAGTATACCTACCCGAGTATCGTTTAACCCCTAACCTTTCACGCAAAACCCAAAGGGAAAAATCGTGAAGATATGATACTTGTGGGGGTCGATCCAGAGACCTTTGGTATGATAAGCCAACGACTTAACAACCCAGGATAAGAACTGGATGACATCCTATATAATAAAAATATTATTTGAAGCAATTTTTTATATTCATTTTAGATAATTTTATATATAATAATTATGTTTTTATTTTAAATATTAAAAAAAAATATTTTTTTCTATTTAATTCAAAAAATATGTTATTTTTTGGTTTTATTGGCTTTAGTAATATTATCAATAAAAAAATTATAATGAGTCATTTTATTATTATTATTTTTTTTTTTTTTTTTTTTTTTTTTTTTTGTGTACGTGTGTGTGTTTTTCGAATTACTTATTTTCATAATTATATTTCTAAATAATATGATATAAAATTATTCTTAAATTTTAGTTTAGTCTAATTAAAGTACAAATTATAAATCATAAACTTACATATATATAGTTTTGTAATGAAATTATTTCATTATTTGTATATATTTGAAAACTACAATTTTATTGGTTTATTTTTTAATTAATTTTTTTTTTAAAAAAAAATCCAAATTAAAAATCTATTATAAAAAAATTAATTTAATATATAATATGTATAAATATGTATTTTTATTTAATTTTTTTAATTTTTTAATTTTTCTTTATTTTATTTATATTTAACATCAAATATTTTCTCTTCTTTTTTATTATAACTTTGTTTATATTTGAATTTCTTTTCAATTAAGATCTAGATTAGATATTTCTACTAATATAATAATGTAAATAAAACAAATAATTATTTAATAAAATTTTATTATTAAATTATTAAAACTTCCTTAAAGTACTATTTTTAATTATTTGAAATTCATTTGTTCATAATTTTTTATTTTTGCATTAAATAATAATAATAATAACAATAATAATAATAATATATTATTATTATTATCAACTTAAAGATATTGAAGTGTGGATAGAGCATTAGTTATAGTAAAGGCTAAAATTAAAATGATTTAAGTAATTATAAATGATATTTTATTAAAAATTTTCACTCATAATTAATGTTTATGTTTGAAACGATTAAAGTAATTTAATAAAAAATATTATATTAAAAATTTACCTCATAATTTGTAGTTTGTTCGAATTTTGATATTAAGTACTTTTTTTATTTAATAAAGTTTAATTGCATTTTAATATATATATATATATATATTTTTTTTTTTTTTTTTTTTTTTTTGATTTTAATATAGTAATAACAAAAAAGTTGATAAAAAATAATATACATTTTATATATGTAATTAACGGAAAAATAAAATATAAATATATAATATAAAATTTAATCTATAATAATAAAATATTATTATGTACAAAGTATAAATACCGCAATAATTCTTTTAAATTTAAAAAACAAAAAAATTTAAAAACAAATTTTAGAGATATAGTAAATCTAAGACTATATAAATATATATATAAAAAAGATTAAATTATATTTAATAAATAATAAAATAATAATTATATATAAAAATTATAAAATATAAAAATATAGTAATGATAATAAATATATGAAAATGGTATATTGGAACAAATATTTATTAATATACTTAAATTCATAATAATGTATTAAAATTATGAAACTAATATATATATATTATATAGGGTGGAAGTTATTATTTTAGTCAATTGAAAGCTTTAATTAAAAGAAACTTTCTTTTAAAAAAGAAGTTGAAAATTCAAACATATACGGAATTATTGACTCCTTTTATCATATGTGCAGTAATATGTGAGTTTTTTATAATTTTATGATTATTTAAAAAAAAAAACTAAATAAAAAAAAAAAAAAAAAAAAGTTAATAAAAAAACAAAATTTTTTTCCTAATTACGATAAATATTACATATTATTGTCATTTTATATTATATTTTTAACCTATTTATTATCATGAGATATAAATATAGTCTATTAATATATATATATATATATATATATATTTTTATTTGTAATTGTTATTTTTTATGCTATGATATGAATATATATTCTATTTAACATTTAGATTTTATGAATAAATCATCTGAAGTTAAAAAATATGGTGAAGTAAGTTCAACACCTTTAATAAATTTGAAGGATATATTTATTAATAATATTGCCCCATATAATACAAAAAATCCTACAATTGGATTTATTTTACCTGAAAATAACTCTGATGATAAAATCATTAATGAAGTAATGCAGCATGATATATTTTTTAATAGTTCTATTAAACCAGTTCATTTTCAAAATCAACAAGCGATGACGGATTATTTTAACGATAATCGTAACTTTCTTTTGGCTACTGTTATTTTTGAAAGTGATAATTATCTCCATTATACTATTAGAGTAAATAATACCTGGACTCCAGATTCTAAACTCGAACCTATAATGGACTATGCAAAAGGTAGATACTTCGAAGATCAAGCAGGAATAGCTGAAGGAGATAAATATGAATATTTGTTTTCACCAATTCAAGTAGCTGTCGATCAAGCTATCATTCGCTTAAAAACTAATGACCAAACTTTAAAGATGGATTATTCTTTTGGAAAATTGGTGAAGTCTTCCACTGAATATAACGAAAATAATTCTAGCGGTATCGTAGGATCTTATGTTGCCATGATGTTTTTATTGTGTATTGTTAATATTGTAATTTCTATTGTTAAAGAAAAAGAATCTGGAATTAAAAATGGTTTATTAATGGCAGGTGTCTATCCTTCAGTTTTTTGGCTCTCTTGGTTAATATTCTATTTATTTGTTATTTTTGTAGTTTCAGGGGGTATAACTATATTTTTCTATTTCTTTAAAACTCTATCTAATGTAAACTCTTTATTCATATTTTTGAGTATTTTCTTTTACGGAATGAGTTGCTGTTCATTAAGTTTCATATTTAGTTACTTTTTCAAGAATACTAAAACAGCTGGACCTGCTGTCAGTATCATATCTGTTATCATTATTATGGCAAATATGGCTACTTCCTATGTAAGTTTGAAAATCAGAAAATTAATTGCTATTTTTTTGTCACCTATTTCTATTGGTTCCTTTATCTATGAAATCGATAAAATGAAAAGTCACAATGAGAATCTCACTTTTAATAACTTTATTAAAAGTGATTCCGGATACTTTTTATTGATATTATTAGCTAATAATATTCTTTATTACGTATTAGCTATCGTTTTGGATATTATCGATAATGCTGGTGGTTTTAAATCTTTCCTTTTGAAATTTTTCCCTTTGAAAGGTAAAAATGAATGTAATATAGGATATCAAGATGATTATCAAAAAGATATTCAAGATGACGAAACAAATAAAAATAAAAAATGTATGGTGGAAGTCAGTGGTATTAGTAAGATTTTTGAAAAAAAAAGCGAAGATGATTCTAAATATCAAAATAATTCCAATTCCAAATCGCAAAACCTTTTCAATTTCAAATCTCTAAATATTTTCAAATCGACTAAAATGTCTAAATTTATAGCAGTGAATAATGTTAGTTTTAATGTTTATCAAGATGAAATTTTCTGTATTTTAGGTAAATAAAAAATTCAAAATTTTTTTTATTTAATAACTGATTATCATCATTATAATTTTTTCATGTAATATTAAATTAAAAAATATTCGTTGTATTAATGTTTTGTTTTGTTTTTTTATCATAACCTCTCATTTTAAATATTTTTATTTAAAATTATATAAATTTAAATTTCTTAAATTGGTTATATTCATAAAGGTCATAATGGAGCTGGTAAAACTACATTGATTAATATAATGGTAGGTCTTTTAAAAGCAAATAAAGGTGATGTCTATTACAATGGCATGAGTATAAACTCAGACGCTTATAATATTAGAAAAGATTTTGGTGTCTGTGCCCAAGTTAATATTATTTATGATGAATTGACTGTAGAGGAACACATTCAATTTTATGCAGGATTGAAAAATACTAAAGTTAATGTCGATGAATTATTGATGGATATTGATCTTAATCATCAGAGAAAAACAAAAGCTTCTAAATTGAGTGGTGGTCAAAAGCGTAAACTGTGTATTGGTATGTCTACTATTGGTAATCCAAAATATATCTTTTTAGATGAGCCAACCACTGGATTAGATCCATTGTCTAGAAGAAAAATTTGGGATTTTCTCATGAAGAAAAAGAAAGGTCGTGTTATATTCCTCACCACTCATTATATGGATGAAGCAGATATTCTTGCGGATCGTAAACTTATTCTTAATAAAGGAAAAATTCGTTGTCTTGGTACTAGTCTTTATCTCAAAAATCATTTTAATATGAAATATAATTTGGAAATAGAAACAAATGATAGAGCACGTGTTCATAAATTAATTCAAAATTATGTGCCAAATGCAATTTACGTTGAAAATAAAGAAAATAATCAACAGAACAATAGAAGAGAAAGCTTCAAATACCATACTTGGAGGTTACCATTAAAGCTTTCTTATAAGTTTTCAGCTCTTTTAAATCATTTGGAATACTGCTCTGATAATAATAATTTCATTAAAAAAATTGCTTTATCTATGCCAACATTAGAAGAACTTTTTATTCGATTAGAAGATGAAACGTATGATAATGAAGATTATGATAACAGACATACCGATAATGATAGATATATATTAAACACTGACAGTCATTTACCAAGATTGGATCCAGTTGAAAAACCAAGTAGTCTTAAAATTCTATACCATCTTATATCTAATCGATTAAATATATTTTTAAAAGATAATCAATATATTTCTAATGCTATTCTTCAACCAGCAGTGATCAATACTCTATTATTATATATTATGAATAAGTACATTAATAACAATAGTATGTCTTCCTCATCGTCAAAATTAATATCTATTAATTCTATGTATAATCAAACTATTTTAAATATGGATCCTCAATCTAATCTTGGAAATATCGTTAATACAATAGGTATAAATAATGATAACTATAAAATGTCTACATCTTTAAGTAGCATAAAAAGTCCTCAGTATAACGAACACTATTATTTAGCTTCAGTTGGTGGTCAACAAAGTCAAAATTATTATCAATTCCAAATTAACTACAATGATACAATGATTCATTCTATACCAGCAATAATCAATTTCATTAGTAATTCTATTTTGGTTTCCAAAAATATTAATGGAGAAATTGAAGTTAATTCTTATCCGTTTGATACAAGTAATAATGTATTAGCCCTTATTTTGTCTTTATCTGGTTTTCTTATTGGTTTCAGCATTGTCTCAGGTTTGGCTAAGTTTACTCCATTGGTTGTTCGTGAAAGAGTTCAACATCTTTTACAACAGTTACAATTGAATGGAGTATCAAAAATGAATTATTGGTTATCCATTTTTATCTCTGATTGTATTATTTTCTTTATTTCATATCTCGCTATTACTACACTTGCTGTATTAATTAAATTTGAACCTTTACTCGATAAAAGAGTATATTTAATGGTAATCATAAGTAGTGTGCTTTGGAGTATTCCAACCATTCTCTGGCAATATCTTTTTAGCTTTATGTTCAACAAAGAGGAAACTGCCATTACTATAATGAATCCTGTCAATATATATTCATTATTGATTGGTTATATTGTTTTAATCTTCATCAATCAAAACGTAAATCAAACAGATGGATTCGATAATTATCTATACAGTACACAAAATGTTTGGATTAATATTGCTATTACATCTGTTGCTCCAACTTATGGTATTGTTGCGCTTTTACAATCCGTATTTGATATGAAAAATTATAATCAATTATTTAATTATCAATTTAATGTTGCAAATTTCCTAAAATTTAGAAACGGATTTATGCCTATCATTATTGTACTTCTGGTTTTAACTATCATTTATTCTTTAGTATTATATTTCTTGGATAGCTACAAAAATAGGGGAAATAAAAAGAATATTTATAGTGTGTCTCCAGGAATTCTTCAAGAAAATGAAAAATATTTAAGTCAGGGTGATAATGATGTTAAAAACGAATATCATTATGTCAAAAAGCATCTCAATGAATTACCATTAAGCGTTGTACAACTCAGTAAGGAATTTAAAGTATTACCACCTTCTGATAGAAAAAAGCGTAATGAATTTATGAGCAGGGATCCAGAAAAATTCACATATGGTGAAGTACATCCATCCATTTATACAGGAAAATTGGTTAAAACAGCTGTTATTGATGTGAACTTTGGGGTGAAAAACCATGAATGTTTTGGTTTATTAGGACCTAACGGCGCAGGTAAATCTACAACCTTAAATTGTATAACATCAACAATTTCTCCAACTACAGGTAAGGTTTGTTTCAATGGTATTGATGTCTATTCTAATTATGCCAATAAAATATCAATGGGTTATTGTCCTCAAGAAGATATCTTGTGGAAAGAAATGACTGTACGTGAGCATATTGAGTTTTTCTTGAAGATTCGTGGTTACGGAGAAGAAGAAGCCAAAAACTATGCAACTCAGTACATAGAAGCCTCTGGTTTAGAAGATCATCAACATAAACGTACAGATGAAATTAGTGGAGGTACAAAACGTAAGCTTTCCATTCTCATTGCTATTTGTGGTTATCCCAAACAGATTTTACTTGATGAACCTACCGCTGGTATGGATCCTTCTACACGTCGCTTTGTTTAGAATATTATTAAAGAAACAAAGAATATGAATAATTCTGCTTTAATAATGACAACTCACTCAATGGAAGAAGCAGAAAATTTATGTGATCGCTTGGGTATTCTTGTTAATGGACGTATCATTTGTATTGGATCACCAGAGCATTTAAAGATGAAATATGGAGAAGATTATATTTTAGAATTACAATCCAATAATATTGAAATGTTCCATAAGAAAGTAGTTATACGTGAAAGATTATTTGGTGATTGCAATTATAAGGTAGAAAAATCTTCTTTTAATCGTGTTAAATATGAAGTACATATGACTAGAAATCTTGGTAAAGTATTTGAAGTTATGGAGCACTATAAATCTTTAGGTTTAGTAATTGATTATAGTTTTAATCAAGCCTCCCTTGAGCAAATATTTATTAAATTTGCAAAAATGCAAATTATCAATACTGAACACTAAACATTAGATTTTAAAAATTAATTAAAAATAGATATTATAAACATTAGAAAAATATTTATACTAAAGTTTAAAATATTTATAAATTAAAAAGAAAAAGCAAAAATTTTAATAATTTATTTAAAATTTATAATTAAAAATTATTAATATTTTGAATACACATAAAAGTTAAAAAAAAAAAATCAGTGAAAATTTTTATTTTAGATAATGAGAATATATTTAGAAATATCTATTATTTAAAATAAACAAATAAAATAAATTTGATGTTAAAAAAATAGAAAAAAAAATGTAATAGAAATAAAAAATAAAAATAAAAAATAAAAAATAAAAAATAAAAAATAAAAAATAAAAAATAAAAAATAAAAAATAAAAAATAAAAATAAAAAATAAAAAATAAAAAATAAAAAATAAAAAATAAAAATAAAAAATAAAAAATAAAAAATAAAAATAAAAAATAAAAAATAAAAAATAAAAATAAAAAATAAAAAATAAAAAATAAAAAATAAAAAATAAAAAATAAAAAATAAAAAATAAAAAATAAAAAATAAAAAATAAAAAATAAAAAATAAAAAATAATTGAAAAAAACTAATTTTCATAATAATAATATTTATATTATAAGATTATAGTAGTATGAATTATAAAAGTAAAAACTCAGTTTAGTTATGATCCTTATGACTCTAATATAATAAATAATAATAATAATAATAATAATAATAATAATAATAATAATAATAATAATATAGAAAATGGAAGTAATAGCTTTAAATTGAATAATAATAATCATAGTAGTAATATTATTAGTTTAGGAAACTCTAGTTATAATATTATTAATAATTTGACTAAGGGTATTAATAGTCATTCAGATAATACATTATCTAATTGGCAAGAGGTATATATTTCCTTCTTGGTGGAGAAAAAATTCAATAATATAGGGAATAAGGATTGGAATGAATTTGTAAATGCCAGTTAGAATCCTGTTCCTTTACTGACGTTCCACTTTTGTCTCGAACACCCGCTCTATTAAATAAGATCATGCCTATTGTTTCTGATTGTTTAAGATCTTTATTCAATAGGTTTATAAAAAACCTATCAAAAAAAGAGAGTCAATGCTGAAAATACAGTGGGACAATCCAACAGGGATAGCGCAATTAATAATAATGATAATAACTTTATTACTTAATTTTATTTTGTTTATTCCTATCTATTTAAAGAAAATTTTTATACTTTTTAATATTTTCTATTTATATTACTTGTTTTTTTATTAATGTGTATTTTAAATGTAATATTAATATTATTACATGTATTATTTAAATAATTAAATTAATAAAGATATTGAAATTATTTTGCCATAAAAAGAATGAATGAATTAAGGAATTCACAAATGCAAAACTATGGTTATTCTCAAAGATACTCTAGAATACCAAAATAAAAAGGTTTCTACCTTTCATCTATCTGGACAACCACTTCCAACTACCGATTGTTATACCTATCTTGGCATACCTTTTGATAAGACTTTATCATTAAGAACTTTTATTATAGGTTTCAATGACAAAATATTCATGGCTCTTTATTCTGTGAAAAATTTTTTAAAGAATCTTTGGATTCCTATTCCTTTTAAGAAAACAATCATTAATTCCTATATTATTAGTAAGGTATCATATTTTGCCCTTATTATGCTCCAATAAGGTTAAGACTAATAAAGGTCAAAAACTGTTAAATAAAGGATTGCGTTGGGCCGCATGTGATGGTAACTGCGGCACTTCTTCAATTGATTATGCCTATTGCTATCACCCAGCAATGGTCTTTGTTTAATAGGTTTAAATCAAAATCTACTACCAAGAGCGACAATGCTGACAACTCAGTAAGACAAGCCAATAGGGCCAGCACAAACAATGAGGATCGCAATTTTATTACATAAAACTATGCAAATCATTGCGAAGTCAAAGATAATTATTGTACCTCGGTACGATGGTACTTTTATATAGTCTTTTATATATTAATTACTGATACTAGAATATATTATACCTTATTTTTTATTAATTTGTGTTTTTTATTTTTTATTTTTATCATATTGTATTTTTTATTTGTATAAATGTATTTTATAAAAATTTAATTAATAGAATTATATAATCTTTGCTGCCTTTAAAAAATAATAAAAAAAAAGAAAAAAGAAAAAAAAATTAATACATTGTACTTTTTTATTTTATATAAGTATATTTTATTTTAATATTATTCAACAAAGTTTAGAAGTGTATTGTTTTCCTTGTCAAAAAAAAAAAAAAAAAAAAATATATATATATATATATATAATATAATATAATATTATTTAATAAATAAATAAATAATTAATAATAAATAATAAATAATAATAATAAGTATATCAATGATAATTATTATAGTAATAATTAATTATGATAATATTTATTCGAATTAAATAAAAAAAAAACTAAAGTTGTGGTGGAAGATGCAAAAAGATTACAATTCAATAGCATGTAAAAATCACTAAACATTCATGATAATTTGGAGAATGCCGATCATGATTAGTGATATTTACAAATTGATCTCTATTTATATATCATTATTTCTACTGTCACTGAGAGCATCAATGTCGAAACGACAAGGAAAAGAAGAAATTCTGATATATATTCGAATGATGATAATCCACCTGGAGTTATCATTGATAAATGGGAAGAGTTAGAGGTTCTTTCACCCTCTTCACTCACGTAGTTTTTTTATTTTTTCTTAATATTTTTCAAATTCCATGTGTTATTTATTTTATTTTATTTTATTTTATTTTATTTTATTCAATCTGTACTTTATATTTATATTTCAAATAATTATTTTATTTTATTTTATTTTATTTTATTTTATTTTATTCAATCTGTACTTTATATTTTTATTTCAAATAATTATTTTATTTTATTTTATTTTATTTTATTTTATTTTATTTTATTTTATTTTATTTTATTTTATTTTATTTTATTTTATTTTATTTTATTTTATTTTATTTTATTTTATTTTATTTTATTTTATTTTATTTTATTTTATTTTATTTTATTCAATCTGTACTTTATATTTTTATTTCAAATAATTATTTTATTTTATTTTATTCAATCTGTACTTTATATTTTTATTTCAAATAATTATTTTATTTTATTTTATTTTATTTTATTTTATTTTATTTTATTTTATTTTATTTTATTTTATTTTATTTTATTTTATTTTATTTTATTTTATTTTATTTTATTTTATTTTATTTTATTTTATTTTATTTTATTCAATCTGTACTTTATATTCATATTTCAACTATTTATTTTATTTTATTTTATTTTATTTTATTTTATTTTATTTTATTTTATTTTATTTTATTTTATTTTATTTTATTTTATTTTATTTTATTTTATTTTATTTTATTTTATTTTATTTTATTTTATTTTATTTTATTTTATTTTATTTATTTATTTTATTTTATTCAATCTGTACTTTATATTTTTATTTCAAATAATTATTTTATTTTATTTTATTCAATCTGTACTTTATATTTTTATTTCAAATAATTATTTTATTTTATTTTATTTTATTTTATTTTATTTTTTTTTATTTTATTTTATTCAATCTGTACTTTATATTTTTATTTCAAATAATTATTTTATTTTATTTTATTTTATTTTATTTTATTTTATTCAATCTGTACTTTATATTTTTATTTCAAATAATTATTTTATTTTATTTTATTTTATTTTATTTTATTTTATTTTATTTTATTTTATTTTATTTTATTTTATTTTATTTTATTTTATTCAATCTGTACTTTATATTTATATTTCAAATAATTATTTTATTTTATTTTATTTTATTTTATTTTATTTTATTTTATTTTATTTTATTTTATTTTATTTTATTTTATTTTATTTTATTTTATTTTATTTTATTTTATTTTATTTTATTTTATTTTATTTTATTTTATTTTATTTTATTTTATTTTATTTTATTTTATTCAATTTGTACTTTATATCTATATTTCAACTATTTATTTTATTTTATTTTATTTTATTCAATCTGTACTTTATATTCATATTTCAACTATTTATTTTATTTTATTTTATTCAATCTGTACTTTATATTTAATATTCTACTATTTATTTTATTTTATTCTATTCAATCTGTACTTTATTGGTAAAGGATCGATCTAAAGTGCGATGATCCATGCAGTGTCAAAATACAAAACTATAAACTTTTCTTTAAATAATGGACTACTCTTTACCTGGAAAGAGAGTATTATATTTTGGTCTTTAAAATGTCAAACATCCTTTGAAATAATTCTATTAATTTTATTTATATTTTTTCTTTCTATATCTTCAGTTTTTGGAATAAAATAAAATATTAAATTGGAAATGTATATATACCTCAAAAATGTTGTACTATGAATATGAGACATAATAAAGTTGAAGTCCATGAGTGGTTACATAACCATTAATTCAATTCTCCAATTCTAGTTGGTGATTTCAATTTCTCTACTGCAAAATTATCGGAATGGGCTAGTCTTTTTGATGACTGGAAATTCTTTCGCTTATTCGCACCTTCATCTTAATGGAAATAGGTCTTCTTAAATTAATTATGTTATTATTAATTCCAAAATGAAACACTTTTAAATTTCAGAATCATTTATTGATTTTTATCCAATCTAATATTATAAGTCTTTTCTAATTGAAGGAATATCCATTCCATCAGACAAATTCATTATTCTTGAAAGATTTATTAGATGGGATAGACTAAAATCGCTTGAATAAAAGGAATCAATTAATAATAATTACTTTAAATCTCTTTAAATTAAAATTCAAGATCCCAACATTTCATCTAATAATCTCTCTAAAGATTTTATCACAACTACATTTTCAATTGCTAATGATTTTCATATTACATCATATGATGATATAGTTAAAGGTTTGTTTCATATGTCACAAAGTATCGTTAGCCTCCAGAAAACTAAGATTAAAATGTATAAAGATCTAATTATTAATGATTATTTAAAAAATTTAAATAAATATATAAAAAATTTTGAGAAGTATCAAAAATTGTGTGCTATCATTCATAAAAAATATTATTATATTCTAATTGGACAAACAATATTTATTTTTCTTTTTATTAATTCCATATTTTTTTTTGTAATATAAAAAATAGTCATGTAATTAATAAATAAATAAATAAATAAAGATTAAAGTTCGCAATAACTGATACTATAAAAAAAAATAAAAGAAAAGAAAAAAAAATAAAATTTAAAATATATATTAATAATTTGAATTTTTTTTTCTATTAGCTTAGTTTTTATTTTGAAAATGTTGGATATATATAGAGGTCAAAGACGTTTTGGTCTTGATAATAAAGAAAAAAATTGTTTTAATTTTCATTCATGATCTTGAACTTTGGACTGAAAGTAAACTATGGAAATTCATAAGTAAGAAAAGAAATTAAATCGTAAAAGTTATTCATGGAATTGTTTAAAAAACACTATATTAATATGGAAAAGTACTTCATCCTGTTAAAAAAAAAGAATAAATTGAAAGATTCGCACATTTAACAGTATAAATCATAATAGAATCAGGTATTCTAATTCCTTCTTAAATACTCAATATTTTAACCTCTTCTGAATTAGTTGGAATATTAATTATTGGAACTTTAAAAAAAAACATGACGGACTTACTCATTTTAATTCAATTTTATTTTTAATTCTATTCGTATTTGTCTTAAAGAAGTCGGTAATAGTTTATTCCTGAGTTCTTTCTCTAATTCTTATCTATTTCTCAGTCATTAAAGAACAACTGAGAGATGTGCAAACAAGGAAATCTCTGGTATGCGTGGCCTTTATATTAGTATCTACAATTCCTGCTAAGTTACTAATGATAATTTCGAATATAGATATACCCTCAGTAAATATAATTTCCTTTTTGGGATGTTAGATATCTATTAGAAAACATTTACATCCCCAGCGAAAAAAAAAAAAAAAAAAAAAAAAAAAAAAAAAAAAAAGACTCTTGAAATAAAGCGAAAATAGATTTTGTAAATTAGCTCAATATTAACCAGAATAACCTTCTGTTATTGTTGGTGATTTGAATATGAACAAAATAGCAACTTAAAGATCATATTCTTTGAATTTTTTATTCTTAGAATTTCTTCTCAATAGTCTGTTATGGATATGGTTGGTCACCAATTTACTTGGTCTAATGGAATGGTAAAAAGAATTTTTTATATTAACTTTTATTGTTGTTAATGATAAATTAAGAGATTATCTGAATGTTGCTTCTGTATGCAACTCTTTTAATGATATTTCTGGCCATTTACCAATTATTTTCTCGTATAAAAAAAAAAAAAAACATCTCCTGATGGTTTTTACTACCCCACCTCCTGATAAAAGAATTATATGGTCTAATCGAATTTGTAGGGATAAATATGAAGCAATTTTCTCCCATAATAAATTCATATGTTTACTGGACGAATTTGGACATAACAATAATCTGAACTCTAGCGCAATGGTAAAGAAACTCTTCCTTTTACAGACAATGAATTTAGGTGATGTAAGTGATAAAGTTAACAGAAAATTGTACCAAATGGTGTCCAGAGGTTGTAGTAAAGATGGATGGTCAATCATTAATCCATTAGATATTTGAATGTTCCACTATTTTCTCCTATTAAAATGAAATCATCAAATTTCATCAAGGAACTTTTTTTTTTAATTTATTACTAAAATAAGGAAAATTGCCTTTATTTTTCTTCCTATTTCCATTTAATTTTATAATATGAAAAACAAAACAATAAATATATATTTTTTCGTATTTCTTTCATTTCTTCTTGATGGAACTAAAGCTTTAAATGAGCAATAATTCAATATTGAAGAACAAAGATATTATGTAAAGAATTTCTATTAAAAAGTTCTGAATTTAATATTCCTATATATATAGTTATCATTGCGGGATTACCTTAACAATACTACATCTGCTATTAATAGGTCTCATGCGTTCCTTTTTGATTGATAATATGAAAAAAAAAAAAGTCCTTCACAACTAAGAAAATCAACGTCGAACCTATATGGAAAAAAAGAACCTCTATTACTAATCCTTCAAATTCATTTAGTATAAATAGTAATAATCGTTCTTCACACAACTGAAATTGAATCATTTAATAGCATTTCCCTTAGCTCGAGAAGAAGAAAGAATTTATTAATAGACATCACACTATCCACTATACATATGATACTTTTTTTTGGTTTTATTTTATTAAACTTTTTTTTAGTTGAAATGATTTCAATTCACATCAAAATACTTATAATTACTTTAAAATTTTCACTTTATTTTTATGGTACAATCATTGACTTTATTTTTATATAATTTTATTTTAAAATAGATTATTCTTTCTGTTTTTTTTTTTTTTTTAATATATTCATAATATTTTATCATTTATAACTTATTTAATATATTAATAATTTTTAAATGAAATAATAAAAGTGTACTCTCTTTCTAGTCTAAATAAATATATGTATTTAAAAAAAAAATATATTAATCATTAATAGTTCCCTTGAGTCCTTTTTTTTTTTTTTTTTTTTTTTTTTTTTTTTTTTTTGAAAAAAAAGTATTGTATAAAAAAAATTTTTTTTATATTAAGGAAGGTATTTGTTGTAATAATAATTTGAGGTTATAAATTTTATATAATTCATTAAAATATTATTTAATAATAGTATATGTTCATTTAATTTTTTAATTTCACCCCTTTTTTTTTTTATTTAATTATAAATAAAATATATATATATATATATAATGTAAATAATAATAGTAAATGATTTTATATATATTTATAATGATATTCATACTTGTTTTATTATATTAAATAAATTAATTATTACATATTCAAAAAAATGTATATATCTCATCAATATCATCAATTAATTATTATAACAAATAAATAAAATATAATATTAAAATAACTTTATTTTTAAGAATTCATTTCAATTATTCATTAAATAATTTAATTACTTAATATATAATCTAACTATTAATCTAATAATTTTTTTTATTGATATAATTATTATTTCATATTGATTTAAATTTATATGTTCTTTTTTTTTCTTTTTTTTTTTTTTTTTATTGATATAATTATTTCGTATTGACTTGTATTGTATTTATAAAAAAATTTTTTTTATTGAAATAATTATTATTTAATTTTTTAAATTTTTATTTTTATATTAGATATAATTATTTCATATTGATTTTTATTTTTTTAATTTTTTTTTTTTTATATTACTTATAAATGAGGTTTTAATAATTCAGTATAGGCTCGATAAAATGTGGTTTGATAATTATTAGCCTCTAAGGTGATTGGAGTATTAGCACCAATAAAGAAGATAGAACCTTTACAAGCTTCAAAAGTGTTATTTTTATAAATAATACGGCCATTACCTTCCGTAACAATAATGATACTTGGACCTTTAATTCCATGGAAAGATTCCCTCTGTCGAGTTACGGGTGATAAAGTGGTACATAAAATAGAAAATTCTTCAATTGGTGGATTGTAGAGAACTGTTGTAGTAGATTGCAAATAGGGAATACCAGAAACGATTTGATTGTCCGCTGATTTACAAGTATAGGTTAACATATTTACTAAGGTATCAACATCTTTAAATTTTGGTGTTAAACCAGCACGTACAACATTATCACTGGTAGCCATACATTCAATACAATCACCAGAAATATAAGCATGAGGCTCATCAGCAGCTAAATATAAACCTTCTCCCTCTTTTAAGGAAACATAATTTAATAAAATAATAGAAAAAACTCCTACATCCCCTGGGTATTGAGCTTCAATTCTAACTAAAACTTCATTTAAAGTACCTTTTGCGGGATTTGGATCTTCTTGTTTAATACGACTAATTAAATTATTAATTTGAGTCCTTATAATTTCTTGATCTTGTTCCATTAAAGACTTATAGAGTTTTTTAAGAGATTTTTTAGTTTTTGTATTGGTTGTATTACTATCACCAATAGTTTCAATAAAATCAGCAACCTTATCCTTACCGATTGCTTCCACAATTTCTGGAAATTTATTTAAATTTTTCTTAATATCTTGAAGTGGTCTGAAACCACAGAGTCCCTCAAATGGAGTTAAGGCAATTGCCATTTCTGGTTTATGATTATCATCCTTATAAATATTTGGGTATTTTTTATATAATTGTTCTGCCAATTTCTTATCTGGATGAGCTTGAATAGAGAGAGCCTTTTGAATAGAGAGAACCTTAAATAAGAAAGGTAGATCCCCATGATATTTAGCAGCAATTCCAGTAGTAAGTAAATCAGGATTAGATGAAACAATATCTTTTAAATTTTCACCAGTACTTTTTTTGAGAGATGGAGCATTAGGGTGAGTACCCATCCATAACTTTAATATATAATTTTTTTAATTTTTTTTTTTTTTTTTTAAATGATTAAATAAAATAGATAGATATTTAAATAAATGAATTATATTTACATAAAAAAAATTAATAATCTACTTAATTAATGTGAAAGTAAAAAAAAAAAAAAAAAAAAAAAAAATAAAATAAAATAAAATAAACTAATTCTATTTATTTATAAGTTCTTTTCTAATGATATAATACTTTCAATATATATACATATAATTATTATTTTATATGATTATATATATATTCATGATAAATTGTAAGATAGATAGACGGATTTTACCTCTGCATAAGTTTTATTATTATCAATTCTAATTTCTTGATAAGCATTCGCTACCAATTCAGCAACTTTACTTTGGGAACCAAGTTTACCCCAAGCATAGTTTTGAGCCTTTGGTATAAGTTGGAAAATTCTGTCAGACATTTTTTTTTTTTTTTTTTTTTTTTTAATTTTTATTTTATATTTATTCCTTTGTTTGTTTGTTTAGTTTAAATTATCGCAATTTTTTTTTTTTTTGCCTTTTGTTTTTATTTATTAATTTTTTCATAATTCATTTAAATATTATTAAAATGTTTAAATATTATATACAAAGAAAAGAAATTTTAAAAAAAAAAAAAAAAAGAAAGAAGAAATATATTAATACACATATTATAATAAAATTTTATTATTATTATTATTATTATTATTATTATTATTATTATTTATTTATTTATTTATTTATTTATTTATTTATTTATTATCATTTAATTGAAATATTGAAAAAATAAAAAAAAAAAAAAGCTTTTTTTTTTAATTACTACCTTATAAATATTAAATATATTATAAAAAAAAATTTTTTTTTTTTATAACATTATATAGTTTTGTTTTTTTTATTTCTTTTTTATATATTAATTTTTTTTTTTTTTTGCTATACCTTACAAATTATGAGTATATGGTTTTAATTTATTGCTTTTTTTTATATTTTTTATTATATTTTTTATTACTTATATATATTTATATATATATAATATTTATATGATACTAATAATACTTTAAAAAGTTTTAATAGATTTTTGTTGAGAATTGAAGATAAAAAAAAAAAAAAAAAAAAGGAAATTTTTAAAATATTTATATATTTTTTATTATTTAATATAATGATAAAAACAATATATAAATTATATATTTTTTATTAAATTCGTAACAAATGCGGTTTTAAAAAATATTAAATATTAATAAATATTAATTAATTTTAATTTTATAAAAGAGTTTATAATATTTTTTTTTTTTTTCTGTTTCTGTTTTTATATTTTTTTTGTTTTTTTATAAAAATGATACATTTTGTATATTTCATAATTTTTAAATTTTAATTAATTAATTAAATATTTATTTGGAAATATATATTATTTAAAGTTTATGATGATTATAATAATAATAAAATTTACTATTATTATATTATTATTTACATTTGTTATGGAAATTTATATGAAATATTTAATTACTCATCAATATATTCATTTAAAAAAAAAAAAAAACTTTAACAATATTTTATATAAAATAAAGTTCTCTTATTCATCATATAATCACAATTTTATTAATTTTAAAGTTATATAATAATTTAAAAAAATATTAAACATATGGAAAATAGGAAAAAAAAGTAATATTCTTTTTAATTTAATATATATTATTTTAATAATTGAATTACATTAAATTAAAATATTGTGAGACAAAAAAACAAATATAAAAAGAATATGGTTTTAATTATTAAAAATATATATATATATATTACAATAAAGATAACATCCTCCATTTTGCCACCTCTTTAAACTTCTGGCACTTTGCTCCCCTAAAACCCATCTTATACAATCAGAAATATTACTCTTACCACTCCCATTAGGCCCTACTATACATGTAACACCAATGTTTAAAAAAAGAGAAAAGTAAAATAATTTAATAATAAATAGGAAACAAAGAACCAAAAAAAATAAAAAAAATAAAAAAAAAAAAAAAAATTATTTTTATCAATTTAATTATTTTTTTAACTTTTTTTTATTTGTTTTGGTTTATTATAGTATTATATATATATATTTTTATTGTTAACATTTAAAGATTTTTTTTTTTTAGTGTAATATTTCTTTGTAATATTATATAATAATTTTTAAAATTTCGTTTATTTTTTTGTTCAACAACAATATAATGTCACTTTTTTTAAAATGAATTTTGAATATCTAAACCTTTTTTCTTTTTCAAAGAGCACTTAAAAAAAAAATCGTATAAAATTAAATATAATTTTAATGTAGAATAAAAAAATAACACTATTATATATTAAACCAGTTAAATTATTACAATAAAAAAAATAAAGATACTTAATATTTTTTTTTTTAAATTTTGTTATTAGACTTAATTATTTAATATTACATATATATATATATATCTATTTATTTTTTTTCTCATTTTAACCACATTTATACAAATTATATAAACTTTTTTTTTTAAATTACTTGGATAGTTATATGTACTATTAAAATAGAATAATAAAAAAAAAATTTTTTTTTGTAAAGATATATTTCTATTTATTTATTTTATTTTATTTTATTTTATTTTATTTTATTTTATTTTATTTTATTTTATTTTATTTTATTTTATTTTATTTTTATTTTTATTTTTATTTTTATTATTTTTTTTTGTGTATTTTTAAATACCCCAACCCTAATATATTATAATAGGGTTAGAGTATATATAAAATATTTAGGGATTGTGAATTTCACAATGTGGCGCATAATATTTTTAAAATAAAACCATACATTTTTAAGATATTCTATACAATCATAAATAAATATATATTATAAAAAAAAATAATAATATATTTTTTCAATTAAATATTATTAAATAAGTATTTCAAAAGAAATAATAATATACTCTACTAAAAAAGAATTATAAAAAATTTTTTTTACAATTTAATAATATTAAATTATATATATAAAAAATGAATATTTATTATTTATTTAATTATTATTTATTTAATTATTAAAAACACGCCACATTATGAAATGCACAATTGCAAGATGCAAGATTCTAAATATTTTTAAATGGAATTTTTAATTGTATTGAATAATTTTTTAATAAAAATATATATATATATTTGTATAGAAATAATGTATACAATATAATAAATACATTTAATATAACAAAAAAAAAAAAAAAATTAAAAAATATTTTTTTTGTTTTTTCGTTTAATAGATCAAAAAATTTAATTAAAAATTGAAATAAAAATAAATAAATAAATAAATAAATAAATAAATAAATAAATAAATAAATAAATAAATAAATAATAAAAAAAAAAAAAAAAAAAAAAATTCGGTAGACCCCATCAATAAAATGAAAGAAAGGAAGTGAAAATATATTTATATATATATAATAAAAAAAATTTTTTTTTTTTTTTTTTTATTTTTAAACCATTTATTATTTAATTTAATTACATTTATTTAAATAATATAAAAACGATAAAAGAATATAAGTTTATTATTTTTATTTTAAATTATTTTATTTTTCAGTTTAAATTTCTGAAATATCAAAATTTAAATATTGTAATAAAAAAAATATATATTTAAATATATATATATATAAATTTATTTATTAAAAACAAAACAAAGTTAAACAAAAAAAAAAAAAAAAAAAAAAAAAGAAATTTATAAAAAACTTAATACTAAAGTAATGAAAACATTATTGAATAACATAATAATATTTAATTACGTTTAAAAAAAAGTTAAAGATAAATTAATAAAATTTTAAAAGTAAATTTCATTTCAATTACTAATTTTTTTTTTTTTTATTTAATTTTTATTAAATGATATACTTGATATATATATTATTTTTTATATAATATTTCTAATTTCTCAAAAAAAAAAAAAAAAAAAAAAAAAGAAGATATATATATAATATAAAGAAAAAACGAAACAATAAAAAATAATAGAAATAAAATAAAATAAAATAAAATAAAATAAAATAAAATTAAAAAAAAAAAAAAAAAAAAAAAAAAAAGAAAGAAAAATGAATGACGTTCAAGTTCAATTTGGTAAAATTTCAAAAAAATATGATGAACAACGACCAAAAATTATTCCTTGTTTTTTTGATTTTTATTATTTACCTTTAATTCTTATGGAAACCAAAGAAAAAGAAAAAGAAAAAGAAAAAAGTTCAGCTCCACGTATTCTTGATGTGGGAGCAGGAACTGGACTTTTCTCAAGTATTGTTTTAACGAAATTTCCACAAGCAAAAATCGTTTTAATGGATATGACCGAGAAAATGTTAGATATTGCTAGAGATAGATTTAAAGGAAATGAAAATATCACCTATTTATGTAAAGATATGACGAATATTGATGAGGAAACCTCAAAAACCTTTGAAAATCAATTTGATTATATTATTTCAGGACTTGCCATTCATCACTTAACAAGCCATGAGAAAAAATATATTTATGGTAAATGTCAGGGATGGCTTAAAGAAGGAGGTCTTTTTATTAATTGTGATCAAGTCATCAGTCCCGATCCAATACTTGAAGCTAAGAGTATTGAACTTTGGCATGATAAAATTAGAGAATCAGGTATTGGAGAAGAAGCAATTGATATGCTTAAGGAAAGAATGAAACTTGATAAATGTGATACCATTCAATTACAATTAGAAATGTTTAAAGAAGTAGGTTTTAAGCATGCTGAAATTCTTTATAAATACCTTGTATTCTGTGTATTCTATGCCTATAAATAAATATAATTAAAAAATTAACTTTTTAAATATAAATATACATTAATTTAAAAAAAAAAATATTAATAATAAAATAGTAATAAAGTAATAAAGTAGTAGATAATAATCAAATATATAAAAAAATATATATATATTTTTTTTAAAACTATTAAATAATTTTGAAGTTTATATAAATATATATATATATATAAATATATAAAAATTATATATTAAGGCCAAATAAAAAAAAAAAAAAAAAACTAAAACTATAACAATTAAAGTTAATTAGATTAATAGATAATAAATAATTAAATAAATAAATAAAAAAAAAAAAGCAAATAATATTATTTAAATAAATCCAATATATATTTTATTTAAATTTTTTTTTTTTTTTATTTTATTTTTTTTTTTTTTTTTTTTTCATTTTTAATTTAATCTTATTGTTATTAAATGTTATATTGCAATGTTTTTTTTTTTTTTTTTTTTTTTTTTTTTTTTTTTTTTTTTTTTTTTTTTTTTTAGGAAAGAAAAAAAGTAACAGTAATATAAAAAAAAAAAAGGATGAACTCTTTTTCGATGAATATCAATATAAATTATCATGATATGTTAAATAATAAACAAACAAACAAACAAAAAACTGATGAATATATATATATAAATTAAAATTAAATAAAAATTTATATTAAATATTTATTAAATAGTTCAAAGTAAATGTCAAAATATATTAAAAAAAAAAAAAATAAAAATATTTACAAAAGATTAAAATATTTTAAATAATTATAATAATAGTATAATATAAAATAAATTATATACATATAAATTAAAATAAAACAAACAATAAAATGGAAAATAAAAATTAATATAAATAAAAAATAAAAAAAAAAAAAAAAAATTATATATAAAAATAATAAAAAAAAAAGATATAAATTAACTAAAATATATTTATCTATAAATGAATGAAGAGGAAAAAAAAAAAATTATTTCGGAAAATCTTCGGGAAATGGTAATAAAAATAAGATAATAATAAAATTAAAAATTCTTTTCGTAAAGAGTAACCAATAATCCTTTTTAAGAAGTAACATAAAACAAATAAATAAATAAAAAAAAAAAAAAAAAAAAACTTTTTTTTATTTTTATATTTTTAATTATTTTGTGACCATTTTAAAAATTCAAATTTTAATAAATTTTAATATATAAAAATAAAAATAATAAAAATAAAAATAAATATAAAATAAATATAAAATAAATATAAATATAAAAAATAAATATAATTAAATAGAGAATATATAATAATATTAAATTAAAAAATATAATAAAATATATAATGAAAATATATATTTTTAATAAACAAATAATAAAATGTTATTTTTTTTTATATATATCTACTTTTTTATAATTCTTGTTCTTATAATTTTTTCATTTTCATTTTTATTTTTTATTATGATTATTTCTATTATATTTATTGTTTTGTTATTAATTATTAATTTTATAATTTTATAATTATTTTTAAAAAAAAAATGTTACACAAATCATTTTAATTAAAAAAAAAGAATTCATCCATTTATATTCATTTATGGAATAATTAAAATTTAAAAATTTTAGGATAAAGTTAAAATATACAGAAAAATTAAAAAATATTTTTGGTTAATGAAATTATACTAATACTAATACTAATAATAATAATAATAATAATAATAATAATAATAATAATAATAATAATAATAATAATAATAATAATAATAATAATAATAATAATAATAATAATAATAATAATAATAATAATAATAATAATAATATAATAATAATAATAATAATAATAATAATAATAATAATAATAATAATAATAATAATAATAATAATAATAATAATAATAATAATAATAATAATAATAATAATAATAATAATAATAATAATAATAATAATAATAATAATAATAATAATAATATAATGTATTAATTTTTTTTATTATTAATTATGTAAAATATAGATATTATATATATAATATGAATATAAAGTATAGATTGAATAAAATAAAATAAAACAAAAGAAATAGTAGAAATATGAATATACAGTACAGATTGAATAAAATTAAATAAAATAGAAAAAATAGTAGAAATATGAATATAAAGTATAGATTGAATAAAATAAAATAAAACAAAAGAAATAGTAGAAATATGAATATACAGTACAGATTGAATAAAATTAAATAAAATAGAAAAAATAGTAGAAATATGAATATAAAGTATAGATTGAATAAAATAAAATAAAACAAAAGAAATAGTAGAAATATGAATATACAGTACAGATTGAATAAAATTAAATAAAATAGAAAAATAGTAGAAATATGAATATAAAGTATAGATTGAATAAAATAAAATAAAGCAAAAGAAATAATAGAAATATGAATATAAAGTACAGAATGAATATAATAAAAGAAATAGTAGAAATATTAATATATAGTACAGATTGAATAAAATAAAATAAAATAAAAGAAATAGTAGAAATATGAATATAAAATACAGATTGAACAAAATAAAATAAAAGAAGAGAAATAGTAGAAATATGAATATAAAGTACAGATTGAATAAAATAAAATAAAATAAATAGTAGAAATATGAATAAAATAAAATAACATTATATATTTATTTTATATTACTTCAAATAGAAAAAAAAAAGGAAATTAAAGAAATATTAGAATTTAGTATATTGATTTTAGTGACTATGGTGGATGTAATAATAATAATAATAATAATAATAGTAATAATAATAATAATAATAATAATAATAATAATAATAGTAATAATAATAATAATAATGATAATAATAATAATAATAATAATAATAATAATAATAATAATAATAATTAATAATAATAATAAAAAAAAAAACTTTGTAAGATTGAAGAGGAATTCCAATCTGTATTTAGAACCTAAAAGACAACTAATAAGAATGATAAGAGTATTGATAGTAAGATATCGGGTCAATATTAGTTCATGAAAGAAAGGAGAATATTGTAGTAAATATGAATAAGTATTGTAAGATTGAAAAAGAATACCAATTTGAGAACTTGGAGATTGAAAGATCAATATAAAAGCAACTACTATTAAAAGTAGTAGTACTATAAACTATAAAGATTGAAACAATTACTAGAACAAAGAATGATCAAGTTAAGAGCAATGATAAATATAGTAAGAGAAAAACATTGAAAATATATATTTATTCAATGTTATAGTAAGTATGACTATTATTATGACGAGAACTAAGATATCAATTGGAATTAGAAGAATCTTATAGGAAATCTTAATTTAAAAATTGTTATTATTATTATTATTATTATTATTATTGTTATTATTATTATTATTATTATTATTATTATTTTTTAATAAAGAAAAAATTAAAATAAATCATAATGATTAACTATTTCTTTTCATTTTCATATTCTTTTTTTTTTCTGTATTTATATTTCGTTTTATTCTTATAAAATAAAAAAAAAATGATTCATTATAAAATATGTATTTTTTATTTCATTTTTTATCTTTATAATGATATATATATATATTATTTTATGTTTTATTTTGTATATTATTTTTATTCTGTATTTTATTTTAATAAATATTAATAAATAAATTATAATAAATCTCTTTTCCTTCTTTATTTTCTTTTTTTTAATTCTATCTATATTACATTAAGTAATTAGTTGTAAAATAAAAAAAAAAGGTTATCATTTATCTTCTTGGCAATAATGATAAAGAAAAAAAAAAAGAAAGAAATGGATAAACCTATTATATATTATATATTATATATTTTATATTAATTATTAATTATTAATTATTAATTATTATTATTATTATTATCATTATTATATAATACTTTTTTTTTTTAAAAAAAAAAAAAAAATCAACTAATAAAATATTAATACAAAATTTGATATATATATCGTTAAATTTTATTCATATTACGTTATTGAAGTATCTATTTTTGCCAAGTGAATTCTTATCTTTATTAATAATTTCATACTAATGTTATTATCAATAATTTCAATATGAATTAATATCATTATTAACTCATATTATTATTTTCAATAATTATATTATTAACTCTATGTTATTTTCGATGATTATTCAATTATAAACTAGTATAATTTTTAATAGCAGTATTATGATTTCAATATAAAATTTAGTTTTATTATCAATATAAATAGTATTATTAATTTCATTATAAATATCAATATTAATTAAGAAAAAAGAGGATTATATTTTTTTAATTACATTATTAACATGAATAGGAGGGAGTATTTTATTTTATTATTATAAATTTTTTTTTTATTAAACTTATAAAACTATTTTTATTATAAACCTATAATCCTAATTATAAATTCATAATAAAAATAATTTAGGAATATGTTTTTATTTTCAAAAAAAAAAAAAAAAAAAAAAATAATAAACATTAATAGTAGTAATAATAATAATAATAAATAATAATAAATAATAATAAATAATAATAAATAATAATAAATAATAATAAATAATAATAATTAATAATAAATAATAAAAAATAATAATAAATAATAATATATGATAATAAATGATAATAACAATAAATATATAAATATATGAAGTAATAATAAAAAAGAATACAGTAAAAAAATTAAATAAAATAAAAAAAAACAATTTTAATTATAATAAAAATAAAATAAAAATGTATTACAAAATAATAATATGTAATTACATTAAACTATTTTTTTTTATCTTCTTTTAGAGGTATTTTTACATTTAGTCATATGAATTTAAATAATAAAAACAATTAGATAAATAATATAAAATTAAATGAAATATTGATTAACATTTTTCATCCAAAAAAAATTATTAATATCGTTATTATTTTTTCAAATGATAAGAGTATATATAAAAATTAATGATAAATTCATGATTATTATCATAGAATTCGAAATTATGATAAGAATATAATTATATAATTATTATATCTTTAACTATATATGAGGTTAGTATAAAATTAAAGTTTAAAATAATAATACTGTTTTATCTGTTATTTATTCAATTTTTAATTAATTTTTTTTTTTTTTTTTTTTTTTTTTTTTTTTTTTTTTTTTATTTAAAGAAAAGAATTGAGATAAAACAAATTAACACAAAAACAAAACTAAATATCTATATATTGCTATGTTATGTGTTTATATGTAATATATACTCATCATATAATTACATTTGAAAGATATATAAAATGAATTTTAATCCAAACTACTGCAAAGATTAATATATTCAAATCATTATATTTTTAATTTTTTTTTTTTTTTTTTTTTTTTTTTTTTTAAAAAAAAATCCAAGTTAAATTTAAAAATTTAAAAATTAAAAAATTTAACAATTTTTGAGATAAGTTAATATTCATATAAAAATAAATTAAAATAAATGATAGATAATAAATGTATTATTAAAATTATTGAACTCATGATAAATATAATAATGATAATAATAAAAGGTTTTTATTATATATTATTAAAGTTATAATAAATACTAAATTTTCATAGTTAAAATTAAATTAAATGACTATCCAGATAATTAGGCATATGCTTTTATTGATAAAAAAAATAAAAAAAAAAGTCTATTATAAATAAATAAATTAAAATATTTGTTGATATTATTATTAAAATAAAAATATTGTACTATGAATAAAAGGTTTTTTTTTTTTTTTTTTTTTTTTTTTTTTTTTTTTTAAAGATAATTCTAAATAACAATGTTAAAATTAAATAATTCTGGAATATTAAAGTTATGTATTTATATATATATATATTAATTTATCTATTCATATATATATATATATTAATTTTTCTATTCATATATATATATATATATTTTTTTTTTTAAAAAAAAAAGCATTTATAAATCCTAAAAATTATATATATTATAAAAAAATAGATACCATTTAATATATATATGTATATATATATCTTTTTAATATTCTTTTTTTTTTTTTTTTTTTTTTTTTTTTTTTTTTTTTTTTTATCTTTTAAAAAGTATAATAATTTTAAAGTGTATAATTTCATTTGAAATGGATAAATTATATAAAAAAAAAAAAGAAAAAAACTTTTTTTTATTAATTATTTTGTGACTAATATCATATATATGGATATCACCTGTATATGAAGATAAAAGGATAAAAGTTAAAATGCTTAACAACTAAATCTTTTATTTCGTTTTTATTATCTCTGTCTATCTATATTATTATTATTTTTATATTTAAATTTTTAAATTCAATGAAAATGTGAATTACTAGAGTTTCTATTATGAATAATAATAATAATAAAAAAAAAAATAAAAATTAATGAATACAATAAAAATAAATAATAGAATTGTTATTATTATTATAATATATATATATTCTAGAATAATTTTTTTTTTGAAACTAATGTTTTCTAAACAAACCCATATTGGTAAAATTATTAAAATAAATTATTAAAAAAAAAAAAAAGAAGTTTATAAAATAAGAAACATTAAAAAATTATAATTAAAATACTATATATATATTTTTTATTTTTCAAATAATGTTAATGATAATAATTCATTAAGGTTAAAATTTAAATGCTATATATATACATTATTTTATTTTTCAAATCATGTTAAGGATAATAAAAATATCTATATCTACACTTATATTATAGAGTTATCATTTTGAAGGGATATTAATTTTATTATCCTAATCAAGTCCATCAGTCAGGCATTCATCATTTTCTTTATTGCTAAATTTTTTTTATCTATTATTAATTAATAATTCATATTTAAAAGTCATTGATAATAAATGCTATGATAGAATTAAATATATAATTTCTTACGAGGGTATTAATAAAAAATATATATTATATATATATTATAATATAAATTAAAAACTTTTTATTTAATCCTTTAAAATAAGGTTAAAATCTATTTTTTTTTTTTTTTTTTTTGGTTTAATTCTTTATTTTAATTTGACCTTTCAAAATTTATATTTTATATCTAAATTGTTTTTTATTTATAATATTTTTGTTATTTTTAAATTTTTCATATCTAAAAATTAAACTATTTTTAATTAAACTTATAAAAATTTATTTATTTATTTTTACTTTATTTATTTATTCTATTTATTTATTTTAAATCTATTTATTTAAAATCTATTTATTTTATTTAAATATAATTTTTCCTTGAAAAATGGAGAATTTTTTTTTCTCAATTTTTTAAAATTTTCAAATTTAATAGTAACATAATATATAATAAATAAACTATATAAAAAGATAAACTTTATAATAAATAAATTATATAGAAAATTATATAATAAATAAAATTATATAATAAAAAATAATATTATAAAAATTAAATTAATATTAATTAAAAAATAAATTTAATTAATATTATTTATTAAAATTTTTATTTTATTTATTTATTTTAGTTATTACATTTATCTCTTCTAAAAAATAATTTATATACATTCCAGTAATTTTATTTATTTATTTTTATTTATTTAATTTAATTATATTTATTTAATTATATTTATTTATTTAATTTAATTAATTTTATTTAATTATATTTATTCATTTAATTTAAATATATATATATTTAATTATATTTATTTATTTAATTTATTTATTTTTATTTATTTATTTTTATTTATTTATTTTATATAATTTTTTTGATAATGCCTTATCTTTTTTTTTTTTTTTTTTTTAATAAAATTAAAATTGGTTTTATGTATCAAAATTTAAAAAAAATTATCTTTTTGATAATAAATAAATTATAATATTATTTTTATATTTATCAATAAATATTATTAATAAAAAAATTTTTTTTATTTTAAATTTTTTATTTTTGATAATGATATTAAATAAATAGAATACAGAAATTTAAAATAAATATTTAAATATTAAAATTTTATATCTTTCATAAAACTTTTTTATTTTATTTAATTGTCCCTTTTTCTTTTTTCTTTTTTTTTTTTTTTTTTTTTCTCTTCTCTATAATAAATAATAAATAATAAAATAATAATTATAATAATAATTAAAAATTATAATTAAAATTAAAATTATTCTATATATATATATATATTTTTTTTAGAAAAAAATGAATTTAATATTGATAGAGAGAAATAACATATGAGTTAAAGTAAAAATAAGTAATAATAAGTAATAATAATAATAATAATAATAATAATAATAATAATAAAAACACATTTATTTTATCTATGAATTTATAAATGTAAATAATTTAAAGATAATCAATAATCTTATATATGCCTTTTTTTATTTATATTTGAGAATGATATTAAATAAAAACCATTCATGATAATCATCCATAAAAGATAACATAAAATAATATTATAACTATATAATTATAAATAAATAAATAAATAAATAAATATTTTTTAAAATAAAATTTTAAAATTAAAATTAAAAAAGGTTTAGTTAATTTATTATCTTTTAAAAGCAATTATTATAAAAATAACTATTCATTCTTTTAATATTCTTTTTATATGAATTTTTTTTTCTGATAAAATTTATATATATATTTTCTATTTAAAAAAAAAAATAATTAAAGTTACAAAAAAATAAAGTAAAAAAAAAAAAAAAAAAAAAAAAACTTTATATATATAATAGTTTTGATATAAATTTGACTTTCTGATAAATAATAAAATAATTGTATTTTAATTATATTTTAATTTATATATGAAATATTATCATTAATATTCATAAACTATTATTTAAGTAATATTATATTAATGTATTATATTTAAAAAGATAAATAAAATTTTAATATCAGAAAAAAAAAAAAAGACTCCCATCAGTTTAACAATAAACAATTTTTATGGATAGTAATAATAATAAATAAATAAATAAATAAAAATTATAAATTTCAATATATATATAATGAAAAAATGAATTTAAAAAAATTATTTTATTTTTTTTTTATTTATTTTTTATATTTTAATATTCTTATTATATTAATATGTATATATTAATATTTTTTTTTTTTTTTTTTTTTTTTTTTTTTTTTTTTAAAAAAAAAATAAAAACTTTCTGCTTTTTTTCTTCTATTATCATAGTTATTAAATAAATAAATAAATTATATTTATATTTATAAGATAATATTTTATTTAGTTTAGTTAATAGGTAATATTTTTTATTATATAAAATAATTTTTTTTTTAATTTTTTTACTTTCTTTAATTATAATTGAAATTCAGTAAATTATAAATAAATAATGTATGCTTTTTTATAGTTATTTTATAGTTATTATTATTATTATTATTATTATTTTTCTACCTTTTATATTCTATTAAAAGAAATAATACTTTTATTATTTTGTATAATGAATAAAAGTTGGTTGGTAGATATTCTGTATTTTTTTTTTTGTTTTTAAAAAAATTAAAAAAAATGAAAAAAAATTTCATTACAATTACCATATATTATTTTATATATTATTTGAAATTAGATATGATTACATGTTATTGTATTATATGAATCTATGCTTATAATAATAATTTATCAATAGAAAAAAAAAAAGGTATATTTAAATAATTAATAAAAAAAAATTTATACTATTTTTTGCTTATTATTATGATATGTTTATCATTAGAAAAAAAATATCTATTTTTTTTTTTTTTTTTTTTTTTTTTTTTTTGCTTTTATATTTATAATTATGATTTAATAAATTATTATTATTTTATATTTTAAAAATTATTTTATGAATAATCTTATTTATATTATTGCTTTTAATTATAGAAAGTGCTCTTTAAAAAAAGAATTACTAATAATAATAGTTCTTCTTTTCCACCTGTTGTGACATTACAATTCATTTACAATTTAATACATTCTACAATCATTATATTTAAAAATATTTGTATAATATCTATTCTTATTTTATTCTTATTTCATTTATTTATTTATTTACATTTTCCTTTTTTAGGAAATTTTAAAAAATTTATATATAATGAATTAATAAGTAATAATTATAATAAATATAAAAAAATATAGTTAATAATAAAAAATGGTTTATGACAAATTTGTTAAAATAATAAAAAATAAAAAATAAAATTAAAAAAAATTATAAAGACAATTTTAAACATAATACTATTGCTAAATATTATTTTATTTTTTAAATTATATATATAATTTTTTTTTCATTAATATGTAATATGAATATAGATTTTATAAGATTGTATATAAAATATAATATATATATTTAAAATGAGATAAATAAATAAATAAATAAATAAATAAATAAATAAATAAATAAATAAATAAAAAAAAAGAATTAAAAAATAAAATTAAAATTTATGGTAAAAAAAAAATAGATTTTTAATTGGATTAAAATTTTGGATTAAAACAAACAAAACAAAAAAAAAGACTCTAATAAGGATTTGAACATATAACACTATTTAAATTATAATCATTCATTATAATGAAAATAATTAATTATTATTTTTTCATAAATAAATAAATAAATAAATAAAGAGATATGAAAAGGAATGAATGAATAAATAATGAAAAAAAATAATAACTAATATGAAATATCATATTTTATATATTTATAGTCATTATAACAGTAATTTATTTATTATTTTATTTTATTATGATTTAAAATTTTAAAATTCAAAAATTTTAAATAAAAAAAATATATACATATTTTTTTTATATATATAATATTTAAAATTTTAATTATTTCCTTTATTATGGTAAAACATGTCAATGTTTAAAAATTTTATTTATAACTATTTATAATTAATTAATTTAATATTATTTATTTATTTAGTATTTATATTTATTTATTATTTATTTATTATTTATTTATTTAATAAAAATATATTTATTTAATTTTTATAATATTAAAAATATCATTATGTATTCACCAATGAGATTATTTTATTTAAAAAATTCTTCCAACCAATAACAAAATAATTTATTTTGTAATTTTTAACCAATAGTAGGATTAAAATTTTCATGGATAAACTAAATTAAAGTTTTTTCATTAAATTAATTATTTTTTTTTAAAAATTAAAAACATTATAAAAATGTATATATTAATAATCGATTGGTATATATTTTAATTTATATTTATTTGAAATAGACACATATAATTTTAAATATTTGAAATATTTAATCTACAATACGAATTAATAGTTTATTATGTTTTTTTTTTTTTTAAAATTTTTAAAATTTAATTTATAATTATTATTTCTTTTTTAATTATGTCTAATACTATATACTTATTTTATTATATATATATTTATACGAATAGAGACAAATGAATTAAAAAAAAAAATAATGAATAGTATAATGAATAAATAATAAGAAATTAATGGGATTTTCTTAAATGTAATAATAATAAATAATGAGAGGAGAAGTATTTATAATTCATAAAACAATCTATTAAGTGATGATAACTACAGTTATAATAGTCAATAATGAAAATGAAATAGATTTATTATGAAAATCAAAATTAAAAACTAAAACTATTATTATTTAATCATTCATTGATGAATAGTCCATATAAACTCATTTACTTTTTACCAACTACTTTTTTTTTTTTTTTTTTTTTTTTTTTTACCTTTTCTACTTTTTATTTTTACACCATTTAATTTAAGTAAAAAGGAATTTCTTTTTTTTTCTTTTATATTTAAAAATAAATCCAATTTCAATTTCAAAAAAATTATCTGTAATTTAATAATTATATACAAATAATACTGATATAAAAAAATATTACAAAGTATTATTTATTTTATTTTATTTTATTTTATTTTATTTTTTATTATATATCATAATTATATAATAAAAATTAGTTTATCAATTCACCACTCTTTGAAAATTTAAATTACCATTGTGTTACTTTTTTAATAAGTTGTACAATGAATAAATAAATTGGTGATATTAATATTTTTTCTTTATAATTTTTAATAAATAATTATAATAATTTATAACTTGATAACTTAATAATTTAATAATTTAATAAATAAATAAATAAATAAATAAATAAATAAATAAATAAATAACAAATAAATAAATAATAAACAAATAATAAAATATCATATAAATAAATAAATAAATAAATAACCAATAAATCAATAATAAACAAATAATAAATAACATATAAATAAATAGATAAATAAATAAATAACAAATAAATAAATAATTATTTAATAATAAGTAATAATTAAATTTTAATTAATAATTAATCATAATAATAATTTTTTTATGGTTTTCTTTTTTTTTTAAACTACTAGTTTTAATAAATTTTATTATATTTATTATATTAAACATAATTGTTAAAATAACTTGTTCATTATTATTATTTAATGAATAAGTTTTAAGCGGGGAAATTTATAAAGATGAAAATTATTATAAAGATAAATAAATAAATAAAGAATTGACTTACCAAACCTTCTTTTTTTTTCTTTTTAAAATTTCTCCTCAAAAAAAAAAAAAAAAAAAAATAAACATAAAAGAATAAAAAAGCAAAAATACAAAAATATATATATATTTTAAAATTTCTCCTCAGTAATAAAAAAAATATATATATATAAAAAATGAATAAACTTTTTTTTTTTTATTGTTTACTTATTTTTTTTTAAAATTTCTCCTCAATTATCAATTATAAAAAAAAAAAAATTTCAACTCTAAATTTGAATAGAAAAGATAAATAATATAAGAATTTTATAAATATACATCTTTATTTTTTAATAAAAAATTTAAATAAATATTAATGTTCTCTTCTATAAAAGAATATGTAACTATTAGGCAATAAATTAATAAAAAAATTTTTTTTTTTTATTTTATTTAAATTGTTTTATTGTTCATAATTAAATAGTAAAAAAAAAAATATATTAACCCTATGAAATGTAATATTGAATATATGAAGAAGAATATTAAAATAAGATAAAAAATATTTAAATAATAATAATAATAAAAGACCAACATTAAAAAAAAAAAATTGAATAAAAGAATTTTATTTTAAAACTTCTATTTGGTTTCATCATCTATAGATAATAATCATTGATACTATTATTTTAGTTCTTTCGTTTTAAAAGAAGATATTTATATATAATGAAATAATAGTAGAATATATTTTTAAAATAATATATAAAGATAAATTCATTACAAGAAAATTATTTTTTCTTTTTCAATATGTTTAATATATATAAATAGAAAAATGCATTGGATTATCTAATTTTTTTTTTTCATAAATTTAATGACTTTTTTTTTTTTTTTTTTTTTTTTAAAAAAAAATTATTATTATTACTTTTTCTATATAAACAATAATTAAAAACTAAAAACGTAGTAGGGAATAATATAATAAGATAAAGCAACCAAATTCGAATTAAATTTATTGATAAAGAAGCATGAAATTAATAGATAGAATTAAAAAATAAAAAATAAAAAATTAAAAATAAAATATTAAAAGTATTTTATAGTTTTATTAATTGAATGGTAATTCATGAAGATAAGGCATAGAAATTAAATTTATTTATTTATTTTTTTTAATATCTGTAATTATTAATTATTTTTTTTTTATTAAATATTCAAGATATAGAGTAGTTATATAGTTAGTTAGTTATATTTATTAAATAGATGGGTCATATGTACTCTCTTGAATTATTAGTTAATTCCTAATCTTATTAGAACATATATATATTAGTTAATACTTTTTTTTTTATTCATATTCATATTTATATTTATATGGCAATATTTATTTATTTAATAATAATGATTAATTAAATATATATATATTTATATAAAGCAAAGTCTTATAATACTTTTTAGTTATTTCTTTTTTTTTTTTTTTTTTAGATAAGTCAATATTAAAATTTTAATTTAATTAATTAAATTTTATCTATCTCTCAAGAAAAAAATTATGTTTATAGTCATATCAATATTAATTTTATTTATTTATTTATATAACATTTATTTATATATATACTTTTCATTCATTCATTTATTTCCTGTTAATTATTGACTATTTTACTTTTTGTTTTTTTGCATATTTCCCCACTATTGATAATTTATCATATGTCAATTTAAAAGGTTATTGAAAAAAAAAGACAGTTATATTTATTTCTATTTTAATATATTAAATATATTAATGTGGAGAAAGCCAATCATAGAACATATTTATATATTTAACACTATATTTTAATTTTCATTGTTTGAGCACATGATCTAATCTAATATTCTTAATTAATTAATCCATAGCTTTGATTTATAGTACATTGAACAAAATATATATAAATATACATATGTATATAAATGTAAATAGAAATATTAATATATATAATATATATATATAAATAAATAAATATAGAATATTAATATATATATTTTTATTAATAAATATTTTTATATCTTATATTAAAAAAAAAGTATATGTAACAACTAGTCAACATACTTTTAAATATTTATATTCTTATAATAATGATAAATATTATTTTAGTATTTATTTAATTATTATTTAATTTATTTCTTTTGTTCTTTCTTTCTTTTTTTTAACGGAAAGCAAGTTTTTTTTTTTGTATGGAGTTAAGTCATAATCATATTAATAAAACTTTTTTTATTTTTATTTTTTATTATTTTTTTTAAAATTTACATTATTATATTTTTTATTTGCCATATCATACGCAATAAATGGAAAGGATAATTTATCAATATTTTTTTTTTAATTTTTATTTTTATTATTTTAACTTTTCTATCAAAAGATACATTATTAATTTTTTAAAAGTTTTGGTAATATTTAAAAAGGCTTGTTAATTTGTAATAATGATAACTGATAATTAATTATATATTTATATATATATTTTTTTTATATAAAATATAATTAAATAATTAAATAATTAAATAAGTAAATAATAAATATAAAAAATATAAAATTTATAATTATTTTAATAACTTATTGAGGTATTTATTTATTAATATTTATTTAAATTACATTTATATCCAATGGTACCAAAATATCTACAAAATGTATACAATATCTTATTTTATATTACATAATGTATCTATTATATATAAAATATTTTTTTTTATATTCATCAACCATTTTTGAAAATGTTGTAATTAATTTTAATTTTAAATAATTTTATTTATAATTAAATGATAAATAAAGTTTTTTTTTTTATTAACTGTATATTCATAATATTATATTCATTTTATACTACATATCATTAAATTATATAACTATATAGAATAAATAAAGTGTAAATCATAATAAAATTAATTTTTATTTTATTTTTATTTTTATTTTTATTTTTATTTTTTATTTTTATTTTATCCTTTTTTTTTTACATTCTATAAATTAATATAAATATAAATAAATAAAAGAATTGTAATAAATTATATTTATTATTAAATAAATAATATATTGCAATATATTCACAATTATATATTGGTTGTATTGATTGATAATTATTTTAAAAAAAAATAATAAATTATTATTTAGTTTTTGATTATGGACTTTATCTATTTAATTTAAATACAATATAAAACAATATATGATATTAATATATTACATATATTGTATACATTATCAAAAATTAAACTATTGTATACATTGTTTTATTTTTAAAATTTTTATTGAATATTCAATTAATTATATACTATAGTGTATTATAATATATTACACATAAATTAATCATATATTACAATATAATATAATATATATAATTATATTAAATTGTTTATCTCTTAAAAATTTTTAAAAGAAAATTATTAGCAATATAAAAATAAATAAATAAATAAATAATAGAATAAATAAATAAATAATTAAGTAAATAAATGAATAATAATTTTTAAAATTTAAAAAAAAAAAAAATAAAGAAATGATATATATATATATAATTTTTTTTGCTTTATAAATTTTTAATTAATTATTTAATATATATATAAATTTTTGGATAAGAAAAAAAAAAATAAACATTTTTATTATCAAAAGAAATAAAAAATTTAAAATAAAAAAATTTTATATTAAATAAAATTTTTTTTTTTTTTTTTTCAATTATAATAATTCATAATAGTTTATATTTTTATTTTATTATTTAATATCAATTTTTTTTTATATTTTTATATTTTTATTTTTTATAATTTTATTATAAACTATTTTATATCAAAAAAATTTTTATAATCAATACAACACTGATAATATATGGTATTAATACATTAATATATCTAATCAATATATTACAATACTATTTATTTTCTATGCCATATAATCAAAAAAAAAAAAAAAAAAAAAGATTAAAATAAAAATATATATATAAAATTATTAAAACTAATTTAATTTAACATAATTAATTTTCAAAATTTCAGAATTTTCATATATATATATATATATATATATATTTTTTTTTTGATAATGAAAGGCATATAAATATAGTTTAATTTTACCTTTTTTTTTTTTTTACTAAATTTTTTTTTTATTTTAAAAAATTAAATAATTTTTTTTATATAATTTTAAACTTCTTTTTTTTTTTTTTGTTTTATAATTGATGATTGATAAGGACAATCAAAAAACAAAGAAAAAAAAAAAGATTATAAAAGTTAATATTTATAAATTATAAATTTAATCAACTTATTAAATTAATTAGTTATGAAACGCTTTATAAAATTGAAATAAGAAAAAATTTTTAAAATATATAACTTTATATTATTTTTTTTGTTTTTATTTTTAAAAAAGGTATTCATTTTTATTAAATATATTTTTCTTTCAATTTAAAAAGGAAATATATAAAGTGAATATTATTTAACGAAAACAGAAATTTAGTATAATATATATATTCTAAAAAAAGTTTAAAAAAGAAAAAAATTATATGTTAAAATAATAATCATATATATATATAAAAAAAGAATAAAAAAAAAGAATATTTATAATTAATTTCATTTATAGTCAAAATTTAAATAGTCAGAAATATTTAAAATTAATATTTTCCCCCCTCTCTCTTTTATTTTCTTTAGTAAAATAAAATAACAAAAAAAAAAAATACAATAATTA
>JACVTC010000019.1:385000-682500 GCA_016946835.1 Neocallimastix lanati (nom. inval.)
ATTACTTAGTCCGGGAATAAAGAGTAATTTCGTATTCTTCATTTGGAATACCGTGGCATCTTAAACCTCTTAGAATGAAAATTTTATATTTTATATATTGGATTTCCATAATAGTAATAATTAAACTGAAAAAATAATAAACTATAAAAAAAAATTTTTAAAAAAAATTTTTTACCAATAACATTACCATAGCCCATAATGGTATTAATTAACAAAAAATATAACTTTACTCCTTTTTCATACCAGTACTGTGGATCCACTTTTTTATAAGAGTAAAAAGTTGATTATCCTTGCAGGCGATTTATTATACATAAATCGAGTACACTCCTGCTCGGAAAGAGGAATAGGAACTAAAGATATTTTTAGATAGTTCCAACTACAGATTATATGAAACAGCTATTTTATTTATTTCTAAAAAAAAAAAAAGAAATTAAAACAATTAGCTCTTAGAAAATTAATTAAAAAAGGTTCCATGTGATAAAGTTAGTGAAGAAAAGAAAAAAAAAAAAAAAAAAAAACATTAATTTTAGTTGATGGAACAACAGATTTCTGATGAATGTAAATCAAATGATAATTATTACAATAATAATAAAAGAAATAAAAACCAATAAAGGTGAGATATCTACAATAAAAAAAAGATTAATATCATTGAATAAATTAATTAATTTTAATATTTAATAAATTATTATACTCTATTTATTTATTTATTTATTTTAATTTTTTTTTTTTCTTTTTTTTTGAATATATTTTTATATGCTGGAATTAAGTCTATTTTTTTTTCTTAATAATAAATAGTTAATTAATAATTTTATTAATTTTTTTTTTTTTTTTTTTTTCAAGTTGTTGTTAGTTGATCACAAAAAGTTGTAAAGTTTTTAACTACTTGTGCTGGTATTGACTTGTTACACTTTATTATACGTTCAACGGTTTCATAATACCTAATATGAAAGGGGGGTAACATCTTTAAGTATCAAATCTTGTGTTTTTTTTTTTTTTTTATTTTTTATTTTTTTTTTTTTTTATAGATTTATTTTCAGAAAGGGTAGAAGTAAAAATTGCAGCACCAGAGGCAACAGTCTCATATGGATTTATACTATTGTTTAATTTTTTTCCATGGAAAAATTCTTGAACTATGTCTTGTATTTTGGGTATATTAGTTGATCCTCCAACCATAATAATTTCATCGATTTCGTCTTTTTTTAAATTGGCCTTCTTAAGAGTTTCTTCCATTAATGTAATAATCCTTTGAAATATATCTTCATTTAATTCTTCAAATTTAGATCTTGTAATTTTGATTTCCAAATCTTTATCTTCATATAAAGAACTAAGGATATCATTGAATTCATTTTCTTTGGAAAGTGATTTTTTAATTTGTTCACTTTTTGATTTTAAACGACGTTTTACTATATTCGTAATTTTATCAATTTTGATTTCATTTCTATGCATACTTCTAAATTCTTTTAAAAGATAACATGTTAATCTATTATCGAATTCTATACCACCTAAATGATTATCACCACCTGTTGATAATACTTCGAACAAACCTTTATTTATTTTTAATATTGATAGGTCAAACGTTCTATCACCAAAGTCAAACACTAAAACAGTTTTTGGTAATTCATCTTCTTTTCTATCAAGACCATAAGCCATAACAGCAGCGTTTGGTTCATTAATGATACTTAATACATTTAATCCCGCAAGTTCACCAGCTTTCTTTGTAGCTTTACGTTGTTCATTATTGAAACGAATGGGAACCGTAATTACAGCATCAGTAATTTCTTGACCTAAGAATCTTTCAGCATTTTTTTTTAATTTTTTAAGAAGTAAAGCAGAAATTTCTTCTGGAGAAAATTCTTTTGATTCTTTTTCATGGTTAATTTGTACATAAGGTTTTTCATTATTATTAATAATTTTAAATGGCCATAATTTTTTATCTTCTTGAAGTTCTTTATCATTATAAGGTTTACCTATGAAACGGTTTACTTCATAGACTGTATTCCCTACGTAGATATTAGAATTCATCTTGGATTCATTACCTATAATAGTTCCATTTTCTTTGAAAGTAACAAAAGATGACATTTTACTGTCAATTCCGTATATATAATCATCATCATCATCATCATTTTCTTCTAAGATTGGAATAACCATTTCTTTTCCATTTTGATAAACAGCGGAACAACAGTATGTTGTCCCAAGATCAATTGCTAATACACTATTATCAATGACAGCCATACAAATAATATTTTCTTTTAGTTTTTAATAATTATTCAAATAAAAATATTTAAAAATAAAAAAATAAAAATAAAAATAAAAAAAATTATATATATATATATTATATATATTATAAAATTATTTTATTTTATTGGTTTTTGTTTTGTTTATTTATTTTTTAATATAAATTTAAATATATATTAAATTATTATTTAAATATAATTAATAAATTTTAATATTTAATAATGTATTTTATCTTTTTATTATGTCCTTTTTATTTTGTTATTTTTTATTATTATTATTATTATTAATTATTTATTTTTTTTTTTTTTTTGAATATATTTTTATATGCTGAATCTCTATTTTATTTTTCTATTTCTATATAAATTTTAATTTTTTTTTTTTTTTTTTTTTTTTTTTTAAGTCTAATTTTTAATATCAAATATTTTTTTTTTTAACTTTATAATGAATTAACAATAGATAAAAATCCAAAAGTATAATGAAATTCATTTTTATAAGACTAATATAATATATATTATAGAAATTTTAAATATATAAAAAGATTAAATAATCCGAAAATTCTATTTCATTAAATATATTATACTGAAAATAATGTTAATTTTTAATTTTATTTTGCTTTATTAATTAAAGATACTCTTTTTATTAATACTACATAAATTTTTAGTTTTATATTCTAAGCCAATACATTATGTATATAATATTATGATATAAAACAAATTTGTGTAGCAACATATTTGTATATTTAATAATAATTATTAAATATTAAATTTATTAATTTCTTCTACATATAATTATAATTTATAATTCATCTCTATATTATAATATAATAAAATAAATTATAATTACTTATATTATATTATAATTAAAAATATATATAGTTGATTTTATTTAGTTGATTTTCAAATCGATATCTCTTTCTTGTATTCACATCATTACTACATTAGTTTGACTGTCCTTACAAACTAAAATGAATCTGGCATTATACTTTTTTTTTTTTTTTTTGTATACATATTATATAAATATATATGTTTATAAAAAGATATATTAGGAATTATTTTTATTTTATTTTATTTTATTTATTTGTTTTAATTTAAAAATTATATATATAATATCAAATATTCAATTTATTAAATTTAAAGTTCTACATTAAAGTTATATCTTACTTCCATTTTTTTTTTTTTCCTTTTTTATATTTTTTTATTGGATATTTTTTATTATAAATTTAATATATTATTTTTTATTGGATAAATTATTGGATAAATAAATAAAATTTAATATAAAAATTGTAATGATAATAAATGATAATAATAACAATAATAAAAAAAAAAAAAAAAAAAAAATGGAACTAAAGTTGTGTCTAAATTTCTTTTTAAATATTATTTTTGTTATCATCATCATCATTATTATTATTATTATTATTATTATTATTATTATTATTTAATATTTAAATATTATTTTTCAATATTTTTTTTATATTTAATTTTATTAATTGATTATTATTTATTAATGTTTATTATTATTATTATTATTAAAATGCTTTATATTGAATAATAGAGTGAATAACAGAGTGAATTTATTAATTATTAAATATTTTATTCATTTATAAATTAGATTTTCAGAAATAAAAAAAAAAAAAGTACAAAAAACAAAAGACAAAAAACAAAAAGATAGAAGAAAAAATAATGTATGGAATTAATATTAAAAATATAATAATTTAAAAATTATTTTTTGAAAATAAAAAAAAAAAAAAAAATGTACATAAAATATTATTATTATTTTTTTTCTACTTTGTAATAGTCTTTTTTTTTTTTTTAAATATATATTTTTATATCTTTTTAGTCTATAATAAACAATATTTCTTAATTATTAGTGATTGTAATTCTATTACAGTTACCAGTTTCTGTTTCAGTGGCAGAAACATTTAAAATACCGTTTTCATCAACATCCATAATAATCTTAATTTCTAGTTCACCTTTTGGAACTTGTGGAATATTTTCTAAATAAAATTTACCTAATAAGTTATTATCTTTTGCGAATAAACGTTCACCTTCATAGATAGGAATTAAAGCAGTTTTTTGTTGATCTGAATAAGTTTTAAAGTTTTTAATTCCTCGTGCTGGTATTGGCGTATTACATTTAATTATAGGTTCAACAGTTCCATAGGCTGTTTTAATACCTAATGTGAAAGGGGTAACATCTTTAAGTACTAGATCCTGTGTTTTTTCAGATTTATTTTCAGAAAAGGTAGAAGCAAAAATTGCAGCACCAGAAGCAACAGCCTCATCTGGATTTATACTATTGTTTAATTCTTTTCCATGGAAAAATTCTTGAACTATGTCTTGTATTTTGGGTATATTAGTTGATCCTCCAACCATAATAATTTCATCGATTTCGTCTCTTTTTAAATTGGCCTTCTTAAGAGTTTCTTCCATTAGTATAATAATCCTTTTAAATAAATCTTTATTTAATTCTTCAAATTTAGATCTTGTAATTTTGATTTCCAAATCTTTACCTTCATATAAAGAATTAATGATAACATAGACTTCATTTTTTTTGGAAAGTGATTCTTTAATTTGTTCACTTTTTGATTTTAAACGACGTTTTACTATATTCGTAATTTTATCAATTTTGATTTCATTCCTATGCATACTTCTAAATTCTTTTAAAAGATAACATGTTAATCTATTATCGAATTCTATACCACCTAAATGATTATCACCACCTGTTGATAATACTTCGAACAAACCTTTATTTATTTTTAATATTGATAGGTCAAACGTTCCACCACCGAGATCAAACACTAAAACAGTTTTTGGTGATTCATCTTCATTTCTATCAATTCCGTAAGCCATAACAGCAGCGTTTGGTTCATTAATAATACGTAATACATTTAATCCGGCAAGTTCACCAGCTTTCTTTGTAGCTTTACGTTGTTCATTATTGAAACGAATGGGAACCGTAATTACAGCATCAGTAATTTCTTGACCTAAGTAATTTTCAGCATTTTTTTTTAATTTTTTAAGAAGTAAAGCAGAAATTTCTTCTGGAGAAAATTCTTTTGATTCTTTTTCATAATCAATTTGTATATAAGGTTTTCCATTATTATTAATAATTTTAAATGGCCAAAACCTTTTATCTTCTTGAAGCTCTTCATCATTATAAGGTTTACCTATGATACGCTTTGCGTCATAGACTGTATTCCCTACGTAGACATTGGAATCCTTCTTGGATTCATTACCTATAATAGTTTCGTTTTCATTGAAAGTAACAAAAGATGGAATTTTATTGTCATATTCATGATTATCATTATCATCATATTCATCTATTATTGGAATAATAATTTCTTTTCCATTTTGATAAACAGCAGAACAACAGTATGTTGTCCCAAGATCAATTGCTAATATAATTTTATCAATGACAGCCATACAAATAATATTTTCTTTTAGTTTTTAATAATTATTCAAATAAAAAGATTTAAAAAAAAAAAAAAAAAAATAGATTTATATGATAAAATTATTTTATTTTATTGGTTTTTGTTTATTTATTTTTTAATATAATTTTAATATATATTAAATTATTTTTAATGTTCAATGTTCAATATAAAAAAAAAAAAAAAAAATTTAATATTATTGGATAAATTAATAGATTTAAATACTTAATAATTAGGTTTTGTCCTTTTTTTTTTTTTTTGTCTTTTTTTTATTTTGTCCATTTTTTTTTTCTTTTATAATTTTTTTCGAATAAATTTTTATATTTTATTTTTCTTAATAATAAATAATTAATAAATAATAAATAATGCTATTAATGTTATGTTATATAAATATATATATTTTTTTTCACTATTAATAAAAATAATATAAATATTTATATAAAATATTGATTATCTGTTCATATAAAAATATGCTTTTTTTTTTTTTTTTTTTTTTTTTTTTTTTTTATTTATTTATATTTTTAAAAAAAATTCGTTTATTGTATTTAATTAAATGAATATAATTATTTTCGATAATAAAAATATATATATGATATTATTTTAATAATTTTTTTTTTCTCAGTAATTCATCTATTTTATACTTTTTATAATTTTTTTAATAAATATTTTAATTAATTCTTTTGAATAATAATTCTTTATCATTAGTTATTGTCATTTTATTACTGTTATCTTTATCTACTTCTATAGATTATACATTTAATCTACTTATATTCTAGCACTGTTTGCTTTTTTTTTTTTTTTTTTTGTTTATTTTTTGCTATTTGTAAAATTCATCTATTATATTTTTCTAATATATCATCTTCATAAACAGATATTAAATTAGCTGAATGGCTATTACATATAGTTAAAAAACATTTTCCTTTTTACTTTTCTTTGTTAGAATTGATATATTTATATATATATATATATATATTTTTTTTTTTTTTTTGATCTTGTTCCAAATAATTTAGAAGTAAAAATTTCAGTACCTGATGCAACAACTTCATTTGGGTTTATATTATAATTTATTAAAAATTTTTTTCCATGGAAAAAAATTTTTAATTAGACTTTGTATTCTCGGTATCTTTAAGCATTATTTTTTAATTTTTTAAGAAGCAAAGAAGAAATTTCTTCTTCTGGAAAAAATTCTTTTTTATTAATTTTTTTTTTTCATAATTAATTTGAATATAAGACTTTCCATTTTTAGTAAACTACTAATAATTTTTTTTCTTTTTATCTTCATGAAGCTCTCTATCTATATAAGCTTAACCAATGATACTGTGATGTCTATTTGAATAATGGATTATTTCTTAGAATCATTATCTCTAATAATTTTATCTTCTAAGAAAGTAACATAAGATAACATTTTATTATTTTTTCTAATCATCATCATGACCTTCTATGATGGGAATAAAAGTTATTTAGTCAATGCTCAATTTAAAAATTTTAATAAATAAATAAATAAATAAATAAATAAATAAATAAATAAATAAATAAATAAATAAATAAATAAATAAATAAATAAATAAATAAATAAATAAATAAATAAATAAATAAATAAATAAATAAATAAATAAATAAATAAATAAGTAAAAAATAAAAAAATAAAAATAAAAAATAAAAAAATTAAAATTAAATTATAATTTAATTTTTATTTTTATTAGATAAATCAATAATAGTTTTTAAATCAAAAATTGAAATGATAATTAAAAAAAAAAAAATAAAATAAAATAAAATAAAATAAATAAAAATAAAAAAATTAACAATAAAAAAAAAATCTAATATAATAATATTTCCCTTTTATTTTCAATTTCAATTCACATATTCTAGAATATTTAATAATTTGGATGTAACAAGGTTTTTCAAAATAATATATATTTTTAATTATTTGAATTATTATCTATTTAATGTTATATTTTTAAAAAAAAATTTATCTATTATTATTGTAATGTTAATATTATGAAAAAGTATTTATTATATATAGATAATAGTTTTAAAAAAGATATACTAATTTCAACCTTTAATAAGAAATTTAATAATAAATTATATTTTTATTTAATAGTATTATTCATTAATTAAAACATAGTTAAATGTTATATATTTTATTATGTTTTATATTTTATTTCTAAAATTATACATCTTTATTGCTATTACAATTAACTGATAAAATACAAATAAATAATTATATATAAAATAAATTTATTTTTAATTTTCACTTATTATGAGATATCAAATAATTGTTATATTTTTAGTTTATTAGTATGCTCAAAAAAAAAAAAAAAAAAAAAAAAAAAAAAAGTTTATTTAGAATATTAATAAAAATTAAACAGAATTTATTAACTATAAAATATTATTAAATTACTCAATATAAATATTAAAAGTAGATAACAAATATATTTAGTTTCGATTAAAATTAAATTTCCAATTTAATGTTTTAGTTTATAAATTATTTTTTGTAAATTTATTTATTGGTAATTATTTTAATTTAAAAAGATTATTATTATTAAAAAAAATCTTTTTTGATAAATACTATCATAGTTATAAATTAATATATTTTCATGGATGTTATTTTATTAAATCAAATTTTTTCTTTTATCAGAGAATTTTTTTTTTAATTATTATTAATTTAAATATATATATATATATTATTATTTTTTTTTATAATTTTCTATTTTTTTTATATAGATAATATTTAAAAAAAAAAAAATAACTAAAAAAAAAAAGAAAATACTAATATTAATAGAATTTATTATTATTGTTATTATTTTATATCAAACTTTTAAAAATTATATTGCCATCTAATGAAATGTTAAATTTAGTATATATTAATTAATAAAACAATAAATCTATCAATATATTAATAAACAAAAAAACATGATAAAATAAATAAAACAATAATAGATAAATGAATGAATAAATAATTAAGAATGAATATATTAACATATTAACATTTTATATTAATTAATAAAAGATAATAATAATAAATTATACCTGACAAAAATTAATTATTAAACTTTTATATAAATTTAATAATTAGTTTTGAATATAAATAAAATTATTTTTTTTTTCTTTTCCGTCTTTATAATTATGAGCTGTAAACTATTTTAATTCATTTAAAGTTTAAAAAAAAAAAAAAGTTATAAATTATACCAACTTTTTTTATTTATTGAATGTTACAATTGTTACATAACACAACTATATAAAATAAGTTTAAATTCAAGAAAGTGGTCTAATAATTTAATAGCAATTTATTTTATTAAAAGTTATTTAATTTTTATTATGTGTTTTTATTCTAAACAAATAATAATAAATAAATAAAAAAAAAAAAAAAAAAAAAAAAAAAAACAGATTTTTTCGGAATTAAGATACTATTTAAAAAAGAAAAAAAAAAAAACTTTTTTTTTTCTTTTTTATGAACTATTTACTAGTTAACCGACCATATTATATGGTGTTTAAAGAGTTCAAAAAAAAATTTTTTTTTAAAATAATATCTAATAATTCTATTTATTTAAACAAAATAAAATTAAATAGTTAATAATAATGATGATTAAATTATTATAATAATATTGAATATATATATATATATAATATTAAATAAAAATTGAATAATATAGATTAAATTAATTAGTACAAATTTTTTAATTGTTTATAAAATATCTAATATAATATAATAAAAAAAATAACATAAAAATAAAGTATAAACAAAAAGATACTCTTTATATAGAATAAACAATATATATATATATATATATATAAACATCATAAATAATTAATGATTAATAAAAAAAAAATAATATAATTTATAAAAAATAAAGCGAAACAAACAAACAAAAAATTATTATTTAAAAGTTATTAATATTATATATTTATAAATTCTATAGTGTCAAAAGTATAATATATAATGTATATTATATTATTATTATATAATTTAACAAATAATAAAAATTAATACAGGAAATTAAAGTATTTTTGATTAATTCATAAATATGTTAATTTATATATAAGGATAAATTTAAATTAATTAAAAAATATTTTAATATATTAATTTTTTTTATATCATTTTTCTTCATCACTTTTTAATCTATTAAAAGTGATGATGAAAATTTATAATTATCATCTATCATACATAAAAGGGAAGAGCATAGAAGTCTGCCTTCTATACTCATTATTTCCCAATCTAAAAAAAAATTCTTACATCTTTTCTTTTGTTCAATAATAATAATTAGTATTTTTAATAATAATAAAATAATAAAAAAAAAAATTAAAAGAAAAAAGAATAATTTCATGCTAATGCTATATGTTTCAAATAAAGACTCTTCCTAATATTTGTTAATCAAAAATAGAAAAAATCTTTAGGATGATTATCACTCAAAATAATAAATAAATAAATAAATAAATAAATAAATAAATAAATAAATAAATAAATAAATAAATAAATAAATAAATAAATAAATAAATAAATAAATAAATAAATAAATAAATAAATAAATAAATATTGTAAAGAATAAAAAATTAAAAAAAAAAAAAAGAAATCTATATAAAATATTTTTTTTAATTATTTAAATTTTTATTAATTTAACTAATGATTGTTTTATTTTTTAATTTTTAATTTTTAATTTTTAATTAAAAAAATTTTTTTTTTTATTTATTAATTTTCCTTTTCTTTTTTATAATATTTATTTATTTATTTATTTATTTATTTATTTATTTATTTATTTATTTATTTATTTTTATTTTTATTTTTAAATATTTAAATAGAATTTATAATTAATAAGTATAATTTTTGATTTTTTAAATTAAATTATCTATTTTAATTTTTTTTACTTAATTTTTATATGGATATATTAATTAATTATATGCTGTATTATCATCATATTTTATTTGTAATGACAAAAGTTTATATTTAATAAAAAAAAAGTGCTTTTATTATTATTTAAATAATGCATTCCCTTATATATATATATTCTGCTCCTTTTAATACATTTAACCTTTTAATTTAATAATTTTTTTTTTATTTTGCCTTAATAAATTCATATTTCTAATTAATATTATAAATATATATATGTATACATATTTATGTTTTTAATGTCATTTTTTTTATTTTATTTTAAAAAAATATATAAATATATATAAATACTTAAATTTTTATATTCATTTTATTATTTAGTCTTAAAGAATTTTATATATATAAGTTTTTTTTTTTTTTTTTTTTTTTTTTTTTTTTTTTTTTTTTTATATTTTAAATAACTATATTTTATAAGATATAGTTTCAATGTTATTTATATACTTCTTATATTTAAATCATTAAAAAATAGTTTAAAGAAATTTTTTTAAAAAAGATTTTAAAATGATTTTATATAATACACGCTTTTTAAAACTAATTTATTAATAATATATATATATATTTTTTTTTATATCTAATGTTTTATTTTTTTTAAGTAGTACTATTCATTTATAATATATCTTCATTAATAGAATATATATATATTTTTCCTTTTCAAAGAAAAAATAATGAAAAAAAAAAAAAAAAAAAAAGCAAAATAATAATATGAAATAAATAACAATATAAAAACTTCACAACTTTGTTCAAAAAAAAAAAAAAAAAAAAGAAGAAAAAATTAAAAATAAAAAATAAAAAATATTAAAAATATATTTTTATATGAATACTATACTTTATCAGTTTATAAATTGAAAATAAAAACAATTAATATTAAAACAATTATATATTTATCATAATTAATTATTGTTAAAAAAAGCATACTTCAAAATATATTCTGTAAATTTGTAATATAATAATTCAATTTATTTTTTGTTTTATTTCATATTTAATTTTAAACGCAACTAAGATATTTAAGTTAAAAAAAAAAATAAAAAAAAATAAAATAATTTATAAAATATATAATTATTACTATTATTTATTATTACTATTATTTATTATTATTATTATTATTATTATTATATAAAATTTATAATTTATTATAATTTTTATAATAGATATATTCATTCAAGTTTATAATTAAACATTTATCAATAATAATAAAAATTAAATAAGATAATTATTTTTAAATAATAGAATTATTCAAATTCTGTAAATTTTATTATATATATATATTTTTTTAAATTACAAAGTCTATTATTATTTCATACAAAAATTAAAATTAAAAATAAAAAAAATATATTAATAATATATTTTTTTATTTTTTAATTTTATTAATATAATATATAATACTTAAAAAATATTTGTAGATACAATCACCTATTTAAAGTAAAAGAAATATATTTAATAACCATTTTATTTATAAAGTTTAAACTTTTAGAACAAAATTAATTATTTTATTTATCTTTAAATTCAATATTTTCATAATTAGATATCTGGATATAGCTTATTTTATTTATTTATAATTTAAATAGTTATTTTATTTCCATTCATATAAATTAAAAAAATAATCATAATCATAATAAATATTTTATTTATTTTTTTTTTTTAAAAAGATATATATATAAATATATAAAACAAGCATTAATAAAATAAAATAAAATAATATATAATATAATAGTAAAGAAAAAAAAAAAAAAGGAGTACAATATATATATATTATAGTTTAATAAACGAAAGCAACAATGACCTATAAAGTAAAACCAAATTTAAATTTATCACTGTATTTTGATAATGACTACTTTATCACCGGTGACTTATTAAATGGAACACTGGAGTTAAATGTAGAAAACGAACTGAATCTAAGATTAAGGGAAATATGTGTAGAATTAAATGGGTTTGAAGGTATTTCTCATTCTAACTATATAATACTTATATAATACTTAAATATTAAAAATTTTTATTAATTTTTTTTTTTTTTTTTAATTGATATTTTCATTATTAAAATGTTATAATATTTATATTTATATTAATTTTTATTTATTTATTTTTTTTATATATAAATATATATATGTAAATATAATTATATTAAATAAAATATATAATAAATATAATATATATATAATATAATATATGTTATATTTTAATTTTTTTTTTTTTTAAATATTTATTATATATATTATTTACAAAATTTTATTTCTACAGAAATTAATTTTCAAAAAGTCAATGCTTCTAAAGTATTTTTTTCAACAAAAATATATTTTCAAGGACCAAAAATAAAACCATCTCCTGCAGTTAGAGGACCAGCAGAATATGATGGATTTTGGAATGCAGTTCAAGGAAAAACATTATTTAATTTTTCATTTAAATTACCTCATAATGCACCAAATTCATTTTCTTTAATGAATAATAATGCTAATGTTAAATATATAGTAACAGGGTAAAAATCAAAAGGAAGAAAAAAAAATATATATTTTTATTATTATTATTATTATTATCTTTTTTTTTTTTTTTAATTTAAATTAAATTAATTAAATGGTTAATAATTTTTCTTAAATATAAGTCATTTTATTATTATTATTTTTTATTTTATTTTATTTCATTGATATATTACTAAACTATATATATTTTTAATTTTTTTTTTCATTTTTCATTTTATATTTTATATTTTATACTTTATTTTATTTTATTTTTTACTTCTTCTTCTTCTTCTTCTTCTTCTTCATTCTGTATTTCCATTTAGAACTGTGCAATATCATCAAGATAATATATATGATTCATTATATACATCTGAAGAAGTTTTAGTACTTGAAAATATTGATCAAGAATCTATGCCATCTGTTCCAGTTCGTGCATTTACTAAGAAAAAAATGTTATTAGGAAATTCTGTTCGATTGGAAGGAATTGCGTTACAATCGTATTTTTGTTCAGGAAAAAAAGCACAAATCGAAGTGCATGTAGAAAATGATACAAAACATAAGGTAAATATATTATTATTATTATTATTTTTTTTTTCTCTCTTATGTTTCTTTACTTTTTTTTAAAAAAAAGTAAAGAAACATACAAACAAAAAAAGACAAAAAAAATTAAAATGAAAATAAAAAGATATTAATAAACTAAAAAAGTTAAACAGAACGAAACAAAACTAATTAAATTAACATTTAATTAATTTGTTTTCATAAAAATTTCCATATTTCGACTATTTCTAATTATTTTTTTATTTTTTTTTTTTTTTTATTGAAAATAAAATATTTAGATTCATGGATTAAAAGCTAATTTGTATAGATCTGTTATTATACCCGGAACTGTTACAAAAAAAGATAATAAATCCATTATTAATTCAATCTCTGAAATTAATCTTAAATCAAATGAATATGTATTTAATTCTAACGAAGAAAAATCAGTTTTTATTCATATACCTATACCTGTATGTTAATAATGCTAAATAATAAAATAGTTTAATATGAAATTTTTAAATACAAAATTTTAAATAATAAAAAAAAAAAAAATTAAGTGATAATATTTTTTATTAATGTAAGTAAATTAATATTTTTATTTTTTATTTTATATAATTTTTTTTGGTTTTTTATCCATTTGTACAGGAAAATAATATTTCAATGAAAAATACTTCATTATTTATTGTTCAATATTATATAACACTTTCTTTAAATCAAGGAATGTTTAGGTAACTCTTTTTTTTTTTTTTTTTTTTTTTTTATTTTAATAAAATAAATTAAAAATTTATTAAAATAATTTAAAACTTAATAATAATAATAATAATAATAGTAGTAGTATATATATATATATATTTTAAAATATCTTTTAAACTAATTATAATCATTATTATTATTATTATTATTATTGTTGTTGTTGTTGTTGTTGCTTCCAAAAAATAAAATTAAATAAAAATAAAAAAAAATTTTTTTTTAACTGTATATTTTATTTTTATTTTAATTTATATATTATTATTTCATAAATTTTTCATTAAAAATTAGTAAAAATGTTTCTGTTAATTTACCAATCAGTATTTGTCATTCAAAATTATATAATTCTATCAATAATCCAATTAAGAAATCTAATACAAATAAAAATATGTTCTTAACTGTGCCCAAACATGCATTAGCTCCAAAAAAGACATTTTTAAATAATTTGAGAAGTCTTTCAAGAAAAGCATCATTATTAAAAAATAAAGCTTTACTATCAAAATTATGTATTTCAGATAGTGATGATTATAGTAAGGATTATTCAAAACGTAAAGGTAGTAGTCGACTTTCAGAAGTTAGTTTTCCATCAAATTATGATAGAATTAAACGTCAAAATGATATGCATTTGAAGAATGTAAATAATAATTTAGAGAAAGTGGATAGTTATTATGATAGAAATAGAAATAATAATGATTATAGTAATAGTTATTCATTAGATACCACCACCACTGAATTTAATACCATAAGTAATATGAATATTGGTATATCTGGTAAAGAATATAGTTCATCTCTCTATAATTCTAATGTTAGTTACTATACTAATTATAATAATAATAATTATAATAATAATAATAATAATAATAATAATAATATAGAAACAGAACGAGATACCAGTTATGAAGATTCAAATAATAATAGTAATTCCTATATTCAAAATGAAAGTATAAACATATATAATAGGGATGGTGATGATATGGATTTAGATGAAAATATATCAGATTCAGAGGTTACCGGAACCGAAAATACTTATAGTAGTGATATTGATAAATTTTCAAAATATTTTTCCAATAATAAAGTATTTCGATCATTATCAATTGATAATCGTAGTAGTAATAATAGAGATAATAATAATAATAATAATAATAATAATAATATCAATAGGTGTAATAAGAATGGAAATAAAAGTGATAATAAAGGCAATTTCAATGTCTACAATAATTCGAAAATGAATAATTCTATTACCTATAGTAATAGTTATAATTATGGAAAAAATTATCGGTCAAAGACTTTCGATACTTCATCAATAAAGTCTAAAGAAAGTAGTAAATCAACTCAAAATATGTCTTTTGGTGAAATTAGGTCTTCAAATATCTACAGAAATAATAAATTGAATAATAAAAATATACCTATTAAACCAAAAATATCTTCCTCAAATTTGAAAAAAGTAACTTCTATTGAATCCATGAATGATGATGATGATGCTGATGAATTAGCAGGTAAATTATATATATAAATTGATTAATTTATAGAAATTTTAAATAGAGATTTATTACTATAGAATTTAATATTTTTAAATAATGAATCAATAATCAATAATCAATAATCAATAATCAATAATCTATAATCTATCATCAATAATAAATAGTAAAAAGAGTATTTATTAATAAATAGTAAATAATAAATAATAGATAATAAAAAGAATATTTATTAATAAATAATAAATATTAAATATTAATAAAATAGTAATAAAAATATTAAAAAGATTAGATTTTAATCATAATATTAATATATTCAAAAAAAAAAAAAAATTAATATATATATATATATTTTTATATATAATTATTAGATCATTTAAGTAATATAACACATGATACAACATTCTTAAGAAATTTATCTTATCCATATGCTCAGCCAAATGAAAGTAGCTATAATAAATCATTCCAATCAACTAGTTCAAAAATGATAAGTTCTCTATCCAAAAATTATAGTTTTAATAGTTCTCATGACAAGATTAATGAAACCTTTGATGCTATTTTCAATGAATCTGCTGAAATAGGTGAACCTATTAAAAATCAGAATTCTATTCTTTCATCTATTTATTCAAATAAAACTTTAAATAGAAATAATTCATTCCATTCTAATTCTTCATTCTCAAATAGAAAAAGAGAATTAGAAAGTTCATCAATATCTTCTCTAAATTCTCAATTTGCAAGATATAATAACAATACAGATAATATTAATAATATGTCTTTTGAAAGTAAAGGAGAATCTCTTTATAATAAATCTTCTCCATTACAAAATACAAGTCTCAGTACATCTTTTCATAAAAGCTATTATAATGAAGTTAATATGAATAATCTTAATTTTACCCAAAATTGCTCATTTAACAATAGTAGTAGTAGTATCATTTCCAACAGTAGTAACAATAACATTAACAATAGTAGTAATAACGACAACAACAACAACAATAAAAATAAAAATAATAATCATAAACATAATCATAATTATAATCATAATATATCTTTTCAATCTCCTAGATCATTACCTGCTTCATCATCACCATCTTTTTCAAAAATTCATATTAATGGAAACATAAATCACAGTTATAATTCATCTTCTCCCATGACCCCAACGATAAAACATAATTTCTCTAATAAATCCATGAAAAGTGCTCATAGTGTTGATGGATATCTTTATAAAAATAATAATCATCAATTAAATGCAAATAAAAATTTATATCGGTCGAATACTGTTAATAATAATAATAGTAGTTTTATGAAACAAATGAATTCATCTCCATCAGCAGTTATACCAATAAAATCAAAATCAAAAATAGAAAATTATGGTTTTGATAATCAAAACTATTATAGGTCATCTTCCTATTCCACTCCACCACTATTGAATCCATCGTCGCCATACACTATCCCTACTTTATCTAATTATATTAATCAATTTCAGAGAAGACCATCCTTAAAATATCATTAATAAAAAATAAAAAATAAATATTTATATATATATAATAAAAAATAAATTTAAATAATATTAATATCGTAATAATTATAGTAATCGAAATAATAAAATATTATAATAATAATAGTAATAATAATAGTAGCAGTTATAACAGTAACAATAATAATAATAATATAATAATAATTATACATTATACAAATATTAAATAATATTCATTTTAATAATAAAACCAAATATTAATTATCATAATAAATAATACTTTTTTTTTTACAGTAATACGAATTATCATAAACAATATTTAATTATCATTTATCATTCATACTAATAATTAATAATATTAATAATCATATAATGACAATACTAATTATTTATAATAATAATAAAAAAAAAAATAATTATAAATATTATAATAAAATGAAGTAATAAAAATGAACATTTTTAATAAAATATTAAAAAGAAAATTTTTTTATTATTTATTTTTTAAATTTTTAAATTTTTTTAATTTTTATTTTTTATACATAAATATATTTAATAAATAAATAAAAATCTTTTTGTATTAAGAAAAAAAAAAAATGTTTTTTAGATTTATTTCTATAAATGAATGGGTTAATTAATGTTAAATATATATCAATTAAATATATATAAAAAAAAAATAAAAAAATAAAAAAATAATAATAAATGTAATTTAAAAATATCTTAGATATTTAAATTATATTTTCTTTTTTATTTAAATATTTTTATGTATTTTATAAATCTATATTAAATTATAAATTTCTTTTAAAAAAAAAAAATTATTTTAACAATACTATAGTTTTAATATATATATCTATGTTTTTATTTTTATTATATATTTTTGAAAACCAAATAAAAACCAAATTAAATAAAATAGAATAAAATAAAATAAATAGTAGAATATTAAATATAAAGTACAGATTGAATAAAATAAAAAAAAAATAAAATATTTTCATTAAAAACAATTCCTTTCTATTACTACTACTATTATTACTATTATATTTTCATAAAATATACCTTTTTTTAAATACAAATAACAATAATTAATATAAATTATATTAATCAATCATTTTAATAATAAAATAACAGAATAGACTTAAAAAAATATGATTTTATAAAAAAAATTTTTTTATTATTTTATATATATTTTTTATTTTTTATTATTATTATTTTATTTTTTTAATTTTTATTTTAGTACCTTCATGTTGAAAAAAAAAAATTTTTTTTTGTTCTTAAATTGTTTTTTATTAATTCATTTAAAGCTTACTGTTTGTTTTGCTAATTTATATGATATTAATAATAGATTATAAAATAATTTATTAATCAATTGAAATAAATTTATTAAATAAATATTATATATATATGAAATATTTTAAATACATATATAGATTTTTTTTCTTTTAAATAATATTTACTTTCTTTCACTGAAAATAGCTTGCATTTGAGCCCAAACGGCAGCTGGTGGTTGGGAAGCATCTACACCTCTCCAGATACCCTTCTTCTTGTAGTAATCAGCAACTGGAACAGTCTATTTATATACAATATACAATTAAATGAATTTTATTAATTACTTAACATTATTATTTTTTCAAATATTTTTAAATAATTTTATTATTATTTAAAATAAATTTTTTTTCATAAAAAATTTTTTTACTTGTTTGTGGTAGGCAACAAGACGCTTCTTTAAAGCGGCTTCAGTATCATCAGAACGTTGAATAAGTGGTTCACCAGTGATATCATCTTTACCTTCAACCTTTGGTGGATTGAAGATCTTGTGGTAAGAACGTCCACTAGCTGGGTGAACTAAACGACCAGTAATTCTCTTGAAAAGAAGAGAGTCATCAACAGTTAATTCAATGGCAGTATCTAACTTTTGGTTTCTTTGTTCTAACATTTCATCTAACTTTTGAGCTTGGGCAACGGTACGTGGGAAACCTATTTTTATTTTATTTAATGGATTTTAAACAATTTTTTTCAATAATATTAATATTCCCAATTATTACTTTTATTATTATTATTATTATTTTTAAATTATATTAAATTTTTAATTCCAAATACATTAAAAATTCTAAATTTAAAATTACCATCAAGAATGAAACCATTTCTACAGGCCTTAGTGTCAAGATTTTCCTTAATAAGGTTAACAACAATTTCATCACTAACTAAACCACCGGCATCCATAATTTTCTTAGCTTCCATACCAATTGGAGTACCAGCTTTAACAGCAGCACGAAGCATATCACCAGTGGCAAGGTGACAGATACAGTAAGTGTCCTTGACCTTTGGAGCTTGAGTACCTTTACCAGAACCTGGTGGACCTATTTACCATTAAATTTATTGTTTTATTTTTATAATAATAAAATTAAAATTACATTTTTAATTATTAAAAGTTTTTTTTTTTTTTTTTTTTTTAATATATTTAATTTCATTTTATTTTTTTAATTGTATTTATATAAGAAATCTTATATCCATATTAAATAATTTTATTTTAACAAAATATATGTATATATATATATTTTAAGATCATTAATACAATCTTTTTTTTTAAATTTTTTTTTTTTTTAGAAAAAAAAACTTATATACTGTTATTAATTTATATTTTTAAATTTTCAATAAAAAAAATTTATGTATAGATTTTAATGATTATAAATATCTCTGTAAAAAATTTGTTTACCCATGATGACCATTCTAAGAGAATTCTTTGATTGTGCACAACCCATTTTTAAATACTTTTAATATAAAATACTACAAAATAAAAGCAAAGTGAAAAAAAAAAAAAAGAAATAAAATTTTTTCATTACTATTCTATATAACTTTTTTTTTATTCCTAATTTTAATTAGGTATAATATATTTATCCAATATATATTAAGTTTATTTTAATATATTTTAATATATTATAATATAATCTAAATTTTTTTAGAAATCTTTTAATTAAATAATATAAAAATTATTTCAATTATCCATTATATATTATGATCCCTTATAACCAATCACATTAGTATAATTTTTAAAAATTGTTAAAAATGTTATTTAAATAATATAAATAAATTTCTAAAAGAAAATAAAACATAATTATTACTTAAGCTAGTAAATAAATAAATAAATAAATAAATAAATAAATAAATAAATAAATAAATAAATAGATAAATGAATAAATAAATAAATAAATAATTATATATATATATATATTTAGGTGTTAATCTTAACATAAAAAAAATAATAATGGTAGTGATAAAAATAATAATAATAATGATAATAATAATAATTATAATAATAATAATTATAATAATAATAATTATAATAATAATAATTATAATATGAGAGTCATGAATTTAGGGAATTATTTTAACTGATACACTTGATTCTAAAATAAATGATTTTATATAATATATTGTGGCTTATATATTATTTGCATTACATTACATTTTATTACATATAATATATATTATTTCATATAATACATAAGACATAAATATTATGGTTAAGAGAAAAGTGGATAATATATTCATGATATTATATAATATATAATTCATGAATATACGTTTATTACATAATTACTAGTTACACAAAATATTTAAAATGTTTGATAACATAATTTCATGAAACATAAAATAAATGTATTAATTTACATATAATAAATATACAAGATTATTAGATAATATGAATAAATATAATTATTAAGTAGTTATCACACATCCTCAAATGTGATTTTTATATAAAACTATTATTTGTAAATTTAATATTTTCTTATCATTTGAAATGAAATGATATCTGACATTTATATGTTTTAATATAGTATTAATTTCACCATTTTCCATTATACATTTATTTTCTTGATTATCAATATAGATTGCTATATTTAATATTTTATTTAATATTTCTTTAATAATGTTCCTTTACCATTGTATTTTCTTGACACTTTCTAAAGTACTTGTATATTTAGTTTTGGTGCTAGAAGTAGCAACATATGATTCCTTTTTAGATATCCAGCGTAAGATTTTTTCTCATTAAAATAATTCTACAGGAAGTAAACTTTCTATTAGTCTTATCACCTGCGAAATATGAATTCGTATATGTAATTAACTCCCCCTTTCCATCATAATTGATTTTATAATCTTTTATGCTATTTATATATTTTAAAATGTTTATCAATTTGTTCCAGTCTGAAATTGTTCACTTTTCCATGAAGTTTTATTTATGGCAAATGAAATTTCCGGTATTGTACATTTTGATAAGAAGTCAAAAATCTAATTTTATTTTTATATACAGTTTTGTCAAACGTTTTTTTTTATTTTCAGATATATCTTTGTCTCCTGTACAAGGGATTTTTATTTTTTCAAGTATATTGTTTACTTTGAATTTATCTTGCATATTTTCAATAAACCTTTTCTGAGAAATTATATATCTATCATTTTACTTTTTTACTTTAATTCCTAAAATATATTCGCTTGGTCCTCAATGCAATATTTAGAATTTTCTTTTAATTTTGTTATTATTTATTTAATGTATTTTATTTCTCCATTATTAATCATATCATCAATGTAGTATCCAATTATCCATTTAGTTTTATTACATACTGTATGTTTTAATATGCATAGCTTGGCTTTTATTTATTTAAAAATATTATTTATTAAAAATTTTTTATTGTTTCATACCATAAGTTTATCTGATTGCTTAAGGCCATATAAGTCTTTGTTAAATTTCCAGTATCCCTTCCCAAAGTTTATATCACCTTTAGGAATGGTAGTATAAATATCTTTATTGAGAAGAGCACCAAGACAAACTATCTTAATATCAAGTTGGAAAATGTCCCTGTGAAAAGCAGAAGATAAAACGAAAATTAGTAAAGACTATCAATATTTAAAGTAGTACATGGCTGCCAGTCTTTAAGGAGTAAAAATTCTTTTTGAATTAGGAAAAATGAATTTTATTACTGATGCTTAATCAAAAAATGAAAAGTGATTGAATTAATTAATTCAATTATATAAAATCTTTGTAGAGTTTGGATATAAAGGGTAATAGGCAACATAAAATAAAGATCAAAAAATATTAAAGGAAAGTTACTTAACAGATTCTTTGTGCTGATTATTTAAAATCATATATATTTTGCACATGAATAAAATAACCTAATAGAGAAAATTAATAAAAATTAACCTAGAAGAAGAAATTAACTGAAATATTGAATTTTAATCAATTATGAAATAATTTATATTATTTACTAATGAGTTTAAATGACTAGAATAATATAATTAGTCATAAACGAAATTCAATTTTAATACCTCAAGATTGTAGTTTATCAAGTACACTGATAAACAATAATGAACAATTTATTTTAATAGTTATCGCTAAAACTACAAATCCAAAATATGTTAAAGTTAGCACTAATCTATAAAATGTTGTATAATTAAAAGTGATGAAAATCCCAATATATAAGAGTTATTCAGTATTCACAAACTGAGACGGTATAATATCACCCTTAAGAAAAAGGTTCCCATCATATAAAAGATACATATAAACTATATATTATATGAGATGTCTTAAATACATTTGATATTAATTATTTATTAATATTAAGTATATAGTTTTAGGGGGGTATCATTAAATTACAAATATATTTAAAAATTATTTTAATGATATTTAGTCTAATTATCGAATTTATATAATTTTATTTTTGAAAAATTAAAATTAGGTTATAATAATTTATAGTTTAATAATAGCAAGTATATAATATTATATAATACTATAATTTTATATTCAATTTATTAATTAATGAATAAGGGGTAATGATTATGTAAAAGAATCTAGTGTATTTCGCAATGTGGCGTATTTCGTATATGGCTTGTTTTTAATAAATAAATAAATAAATAAATAAATAAATAATAAATATTCTTTTTATATATATATATATAATTTATTAATATTCAATTATAAAAATAATTTTTTATAATTCCTTTTAAATAGAATATATTATTATTTCTTTTAAAATAATAATTATTTATATATTTATTTATGATTGTATAGAATATCTTAAAAATGTAGGGCTTTATTTAAAAATATATTTACGCCACATTGTGAAATATACGATCTCTATATAAAATATATGAAATATGTGTAAAATGTATTTAAACTTAATGTGATATTTTAATATAAAAGCCACAATGTATAAATATATAATCATTTAGTTAGAATAAATTAAGTATAATTTTACATAATTATAAACCATAAAATACATAATAATTTTATTGTTCAAATATTCAAAATAAGAAAAAAAAATTTAATAATAGCTTAAAAAAAAAAACTCCAATTTATTAAGCTATTTTTTAAAAAAACAATAAAATATTTAATATTAATATTTTGACAATAAAGTATATTATTATATTATTATTATATTATTATAATTGTATTATCCAATAATAGAGTTGAAATTATTGTGAATTTTTTTTTTATATGTCAAATTAATATCATATATCATATATTTTTAAAAAGGGTTTTGTGTATGTTAAAATTTGATAGATAGAAATTATACTATAATATAATATTTATATATTTTTTTATACTTTTTATTAAAATAAAAATTTTAATTAATAAATATTATTGTCATATATTAAATATATATTTAATATATACTTTTTACTATAAAATTGTAAAATGTGAAATGCATTTAAATTATACCCTATAATTTATAATTTTTATATGTATAATATATGAATATAAAAGATAATTTGTTATAAATTTAAAATATGACTTCATTAGAAATTTCATTATCAAAGGAAATAATTTCAGATCATTTTGGTCCAATAGTGGAGGTAATATATATTGTTTGTATGCTATTTAAATAATTATAAATTATTTTTTTTTTTTTTTTTTTTTTTTTAATCAATATTATATTATTTTATTAAAATTTTAAATATATATAATAACTTTTTAATATTTTTATTGTAATAAAAAATAATAATTTGCATTAAACAGAAAGTATGTACATCACTCATATCAAAAGGTCGATTATTAATTAGTCAACTTATAAATATTACAAAATTAACAAGACGTCAAATAGAGGAGGCTTTATTTATTTTAATTCAACAAAATATAGTAAAATATGCAGAGAAACCAAGAACTCAATTAAATTATTATTCAGTAGATATCAATGAAGTGTTAATGAGAATTCATTTTCCAATATTTATTAATACTATTAAAGAAATTTTTGGAAAGGATGTAAAGCAATTTTTATTAGAATTTATGAATAAAATTAAATTAAAAAAAAAAAAAAGTTTTTTATATTGATTTCATATAATTACTGTTTTACTTTTATGTTTAAAATTATTTATTTTATTAAAAAAAAAAAAAAAAAAGGGTGAAGAAATTGCAAAATTATTGTTATTACATGGAAGATTATCATTAACCTCACTTTTAACATATGTTGAAGGTAATATAAGCTAATATGGAATTATATATATTTAAGTGAAGAATATAGAAAATTTTATTTATTTAAATATAATTCAACATATATAGATATAGATTCAATAAAAAATACTTTCTGTAGTATGGTTGCTGCAGGTTTTATTATTGCTGTTAGACCTGAAGATTCAATATCAATGATTGATAAATTATTAGCAGAAGAAGATATTGAAGTTTCAAAGTTAGGTGCTTCTTTAAAGGCTAATGATGTTGGTAGAATTCGTGTTTCTTTAGCAGTTAGGGCTGAAAATGAATATGATAATAATGTAGCTACTGGAATGGTAAATTAAAAACAATAAAAAATAAATATGTTATATTTAAAATCATAATTATAAATATAAAATTATATTTAATTATGATCTTTTAATTAAATTGTACTTTTTATATTTATTTTATATATAATGTAGAAAAGAAAAGCTATATCTAATTATGATGATTATCCATCAAAAGTAACTAGTTGGATATGTATATATTTAATTATATATTTAAACTGAAATAATTTACTAATTTATATATATTTTTATATTTTAACATAATGAAAATTAAAAGAGTGTTTATAATTCAATTAATGATATTGATGTAAATAATATATATATTTAGAATAATATTGTTTTAAATATTATCATTTATAATAGTTTATTTATTTTATTTTAATATTGTTTTATTTTATTATGTTTTTATTTTTATTTTTATTTTTTGTTTTGTTTTATTTTATTTTCTAGGAAAATATAATATCAAGATTAAATTATAATAAATTATTAGTTCATTGCAGAAATAAAGTAATTATATTGAAACATATAATAACTATAAATCATAATAATTTTCATATATAAAGTAGTCACAAACTTATAATTTATTTTATTAACAATAACAAAAGTGTGTTATTAATTTAGTAAAGGAAAGATTAACACCTTCAGCTGCCGAATTAATGAAAGAAATATTGAAAATATATACTGAAGAATTTAATGATTGTAAAAGAAATTCAGTTGCTGGTATATATATTATTTTACTGTTTTAATATATTTAATTTAATTTCATTTATTATAATAATATGTATTTCTAATATGTATATATTAATAAAAAAAAAAATAAAATAAAATAAAATAAAATAAAATATAATTTTAAAGGACCATTTTCAGCTGCACAACTTTCATATAAAATCCATGATATAAAGCTAAAAATTGATTATTCCAAGGGTGGTGGCAATAAAAATCCAATTGTTGATTATTTAGAAACATATAGATTAGACTCAGTAAAATTTTTAACAAAAGATGTTGAAAGAGGCAATGGAGACTATTATTTAAATATCCTTTTATATTATTATTAATTGTTTAATTATTCTATTTCATTATCATTTTAAAATAATATATATATATATTTATTAAACGATATACATAATGTTAATATTCTTAACTTGTTATTATTATTATTATTATTTATATTTGTTTTGTTTTGCTTTGTTTTGCTTTAATTACATTTCAAGCAAATTAATAATCATATGAAAGTTGATCTAATTGGAAATACAATAAAGGAAAAGTATGGTAGTAATAGTATGAGACTTTGGAAAATTTTGTTAGATAAAGGAAAATTCGATGAAAAACAAGTAATTTGAAGTTTATATTAATATACTATAATTTTATTAAAAATTAATTCTTCCTTAATAAATGATAATAATAATAATATTATTATTATTAATATTAATAACATCAATAATATTAATAATAAATAAATATATATATTTAAAGATTGCAAAAGTTGCGTTAGTATCACATGTTGAAGCTCGTAAATGTCTTTTTGAATTATTAAACGCTGGCTATACTTACTTACAAGTAATATATAATATTATAAATTATTTTTTAATAATTTAATATTATATATTTATATATTATATTTTATTTTGCATTAATGATATTTATATATTAGGAAATTCCAAAAACTGTTGATAGAAATACTATGAGATCTACTTTTTTATGGTATACAGATATGAATAAGGCTGAAGAACAAATAATAAGTGAATGTTATAAGGTTTTAATTAATTTGAAAAAAAGAAGAAAATTAGAAACTGAAAAATTAAGTAAATTAATCGAAAAATCAGAAAGGGATGATGTAAAAAAGGATAAAAGTTTATTAAACGAAGCAGAAATATACGCTTTAGAAGAATTAAAGAAAATTCTTAATCGAATTGATATATCAGAAGTTGGAATTGGAAAAATGTTATTAATATTAAAGGAGTTTTAATCTAAATAACAATAATATATTTCTAATATATTATATATTTAATTTTAGTATCATATAATTCAATAATATAATTAAAAAATTAATAGACTATATTAATCGATATATCCTTTTTATTGTTAATATATATATATATATACATATTTTTTTTTTTTTTTTCTCTAATTTATTATAATTAACAAATTAATTATTTATTTTTTATTAATTTTTTATATACTAATTTATTATTTTTATTTTTTATTTATTAATTGTTGAAGTGATAAAGTATAAGTATTTAAATATTTTAATTTAAATAAAATAATAATTTTTATAAATCTATTATTTATATTATTGAAATTTTATGTTATTAATAAATATAACAATAATTTCGAGTTATTTTGAAAAAAAAAAAAAAATTAATGTTATCTTGATTTTTATTATAGTTAATTATTTCAAAATTTCTTTGTCTTTATATGTAATATTAAATGATTTTTTAATTAAACTACTATCATAATGTGGTGATAGATAATCACCTGGACCTGGTGATTTATTACTTTTATATTTGAATCTTTCTGCCTAAAAATTTATATAAATTAATATAATTTATTTATTCCGTTTAGTTTAATTTTTTTTTTTTTTTTTTTTTTTTTTTTTTTTTTTTTTTTTATTTATTTAAATATTTTTATTTTTTATTTATTTATTTATTTATTTATTTTATATAAAATGTATTAATTATATATTATTGATTTAATAATTATTTATTTGTTTATTTATTAATTTTTAATAATCTATGTTATTAATATATTATTACTTTTCCCATGAATGTATAATCATGCATTGGCGAATGAAAACTTTTCTTTTCAGGTAATGATAGGTCATATAAACCTGGTGGTAGACGATTATTATCTTATAAATTTTAATTATTATATTAGACAATTTTGTGATTTAGCTTTTTATTAATTATTATTATTATTATTATTATTATTTATTATTATTATTATTATTATTATTATTATTATTATTATTATTATTATTATTATTATTATTTTTATTATTAAATATAATTTAACCTACTTATATTAAGATCATATCTTTCCTTTAATGTTAAACCAATTTTACCATGTGATTTTAGCATATCAAATGCTTTACCTAGATCATAGATACCAGGTGAAGGATTTCCTTTATTTTTTATATTATATTTTGTATAATAATAATATAATTATTATTAATATATATATTTTTATAGAATATTAATGTGAATTATTATGGTATTATTATAAAAATTATCAAAAAAATTTTTTTAAAATTTTACCATTTTCACCATATTTAGAAAATCTATTATACTTAGAACCAAAACCAATTTTTAATGGTACATTAGTTGTATTGCTATTTGTATTTTTAGAAGTTCGGTTTGTACTTCTTTTATTTGACTCATTTTCATTTTTATTAGCCATTACTCCATATTTTAATTTACTTTTATAATTTATTACTGGTTTTTCTTTTTCTATTGGAAAAGTTTTATTGATACTATCATCAATATCTTTATATTGATTTAATTCAGGATATGGTAACTAAATAAAAAAAAAAATTAATGCTAACTATTTATTTATGTTTTTTTTTTATAAGTATTTAAATTTATATTCTTATTTACATTTTCAATTGTAGGAAATCTTTTTGAAGTAGCTCCAAAACCATATGTTTTTGTAGATGGTGCATTATGATATATTTTTGGGTCATAATCGATTTTCTGTTAATAAAAAATAATTAATAAAAATTTCATGTATTTATTCATACAATAAAATATAATTTAAAATAATTATAATTTTTAATTGAAAAACAATTAATTAGATGAAATCTTTATAAATTAATATATTAATAAAATATAATATACAATATCATATTGTCCAGGTCCTGGTGTTAACTGATTTTTTGTACATTCTTTAAATCTATCTTCTTTTGAAAGTGTATTCTTTCCATTTGATATAGTTTTATATAGATAATCATCTTCTGAGAAATTTTGTTCAATATCATAAGTACCTGGTCCAGGTATACTTTTATCTTTAATATTCTTCTGATTGTTACAAAGTGTATTGATCGACTGGAATCTTTCTTCTTTTCCACCTTTTTATATTGAATTATATATATTTTAATTTTTAAATAAATATTTATTTAATATTAAAATTTCTTTTGCAATATTAAGGAAAAGATCATTAAATAGTATATAATAATATCTCAAAATACCAAAAAGAAATAAGTCTTTTTTTTTTGATGAGGAATTTGATAGAGAAACATCAACTTTATATGTTCCAGGTCCTGGTAAATTCTTTTTTTTTTTTTTTTTTTTTTTTTTTTTTTTTTTTAATAAATTTAAAAGTTATTTAAAAAATTAAATAATTTAAATATTTTTATTTAAATATAATAATTTAATCCATTTTACTTTTTTAATTTCCTGTTTATAAATAGCTTCACTAAATCTAATATTGGGTGCATATTTCATTAAAGCGGTAACTTTATTTCCCTTTTTAATCCCATATGAATCAATGTTTTGTATTAAATTATATTGTCCTGGCCCGGGTATATCTTTATTAATTTTAAATGTTTCTCTTTCCTTTACTCCATTACCAAATGAAAAACCTCCTCTATATACATTATTACTTTGTGTCACATTATTTTTTATATTATAATATGCCGGTCCAATCTTAATATTGATACCAATTACAATATTATTATTTATTTTATTATTTAAATATTTAAATACTTAATTAATATATTTTTTTATTTTATATTATTATTTGTTATTTTAAATGTCATTATATTTTGTTCTAAATATAAATTATATAAATAAAATTGATATATTACTGTATCGTCATTGGGTGGAGGCTTTCTTGGTACTATATCTCCATCTTTTAATAAAAATTATATATTAATATAATTATTAATTAATATTCTTAATAATTCAATAAATTCTAATAATTAATAAATCAAACATTAAAATATTAAAACATTAAATTCTTAACATAAAACCTTCATTTTCAACAAATCCATATGTAAAACTTTTGTAAGGAATACTAGGTGTTATAAATTTTTTTTTCCATACTAGATTGTGTTTTTCTAAGTTATTATTTTTTACTTTTTTTTCTTTACTTTTATTATTACTTTTTTTAGCTTTATTTTTAATCATCATTATTCCATCATCACTTTCTTCCTCTGAATCTATTATTGAATTAATATATCTATTACAAATGTTTTCTTTCCCTTTACTGATATCATTTTCGTCATTAATTATATTTGGTACTGATATTGAATCAATTGTAGGCATATATGCAAAGCCAAAATTTGAATTCATTGCTATATGTCCAATTTTTGGACTTATTTTTTCTATCTTTTATAATTATATTTATATATATTACATATTATATACGTATATAAATTATTTTTATTTATTATATTAGTTTTTTAATATCATTTTCATATATATAGATATATTTAATTATTATAATAATAACTACTTCATTTCCAATTTTTTGTCGAGTGTTATATGATGCGGGTCCAGGTGATTTATATTTTAGATTAGAAAAGCGATTACTTAGACCGAATGGAACATTTCGTCCTGCTTTCTCATTTGCTTTTAGTGTTGTATTGTATTCATTCGGTGATGGATTATTTTCTACTGATTCATTAAATAATGTTATTCTAGGTTGAAGTGAACTAAATGGTGCAAATCTTTTGTATTAATATTAATATTATTATTATTTGTTTTTTATTATTTTTAATGAATTTCCATAAAATTTCCATAAATTTTATATGAATTACTTAAATACATTATTCACATATTTATATAAAAATTATATATTAATTTACTTTAATATTATTTTATTATTATTTCATACCCTTGACTTTTTGAATTTTCATATTCCTTGAAATTTTGATATGTTGTTGGACCAATATTAGGATTGTTATATATACCAAAATTTATTATTCTTTCTGACCTTGTGTACATTTACCAACAAAATATTTATTATTACTATTTTGTTATTGCTACTATATTATTACTTCTTAATTTTATAATATATCCTTTTTTTTTTTGTTTTGTTTTGTTTTTTCTTTTTAAATATATTAATTAAATTTATAAAAAAAAAAAAAAAAAAAAAAAAAAAAAAAAAAAAAAAAAAAAAATTGCAAAAAAATATATTTATTAAACTTTAAAATGAAATGTAAAATGCATTGGAAACAAAATCAAACGGAAATTTTAATTAATTTATATTTTGTATGATATATTACTTCTATATTATACATATTTAATTAAAAATGTATAAAAATACAAAAAAAAAAGTTTAATTTTAAAAACTATAAAATAAATGAATTCTACAATTTAATTTATTTTAAAAAATTTTTTTAAATTATTAGATATAAGGAAAAAAAAAATTATAAAATATTACATAACAAAAAAAAAAAAAAAAAAAAAAAAAAAATTACAATTAAAATTAATTTTTCTTACTTTATTATATTATTTATTTATTTATTATCATTTTTTTATTAATTAATTATATGCCATTTTTTAATCTATTCATATATTTTAATATCTATTCTAATAGATATCACAATTACAATTTGAAACCGGGCATTCATCATGATTTTCAAACCATTCCATCATATGAATAGCACGACCACCATGAAAACAAGGTTAACACTATGTGAACCAATAATTAAAACTATTTTGAGGATCTTTATTATTTAATTATCAATTAAATAATATATTTATAAAGATTATATTATTTGAGATAATATATATTATATTGTTATAGTTTTTATAACTTTTATTATTTTATATTCGTTATTATTAATATAATTTCCTTTTCTTTGATTTAGGACTGTCTCAATAGGTGTTCCCATTAATAGCATACATAATGAACATCGTGGTAATGCTTTTCTACAGTTTGGACATGTAGATAACTATCATTATAAAATTATTTACAAATTTTTATTATTAAATTATTATCATTATTATTATTATTATTATTATTATTATTATTATTATTATTATTATTATTATTATTATTATTATTATTATTATTATTATTATTATTATTATTATTATTATTATTATTATTATTATTATTATTATTATTATTATATTATTATTATTATTATTATTATTATTATTATTATTATTATTATTATTATTATTATTATTATTATTATTATTATTATTATTATTATTATTATTATTATTATTATTATTATTATTATTATTATTATTATTATTATTATTATTATTATTATTATTATTATTATTATTATTATTATTATTATTATTATTATTATTATTTATACCTTTGCTTTCATTAATAATAGACAAAATTCCCATTAATTCATAATTTTTTCCATTTAATATTATTTTACCATTACGAGAAGGATTTCTTGTTTCTATAATATAAGCCTTAATAAATTGATAAATAAATACATTATTTAATTATAAGTCTATTTAGTGAAGAATTAAAATATTAGAGAATTGCTTATAAATATATCATTAAGCCATGATGATAAATCATTTAATTCATTTGTTAAACTCGATATATTTAAATTTTTTGTAATCCAATAAAAATATATCATAAAAATTCATTTAGCCATTCAATACTTATTATTTTATTTAAAAGATGATTTTTTATAAATAATTTTTATTACATCCATTGAATAACTGGCAATAGCCCTTTCACACATAATTACTGAAACATCATTTTCCATTAATTATAATGATGGTATAGCATTTAGTGGTATTTTTATATTATTTGGTTGATTTAATATATTATTCATTTTTTTAGTATTATTTTCGTTTATATCTGGTTATGATGTAGTATCATACATATTAAGGAGTGTGTATTAGAGTAGGTTAAACCTCCTAAAAGATTCCATGTCATTTTAAATGGTTCATTAAAATCTAATACCTCAATAATTGAATCTTTAAAAACTGCTATTACACGTTGAGAACATGAAATTAAATTAAAGGATATCAGAAACCATACAAATATCGCTCCTGAACTAATCGATTTTACTATAATATTAAAAATATTTTAATTAAAATCTATTAATTAATATAATACGTATGACTTTATAAATATTTCACCTTGTCTCATTTTCTACATAATCGGTTCATTTGTACATTTTTGCTTTGTAATTGAAGACATTACTATATTCATATTACTTGAATTATTATTATTATTTAAATTTGTGATACCATATTTATTATACTCATTATTATTATTTTGATTATTATTAGAAGATTTTGAATCTAATATTATTTTTGTATTTTTATTACAGTAACTTTATATATTGTGAACTATTACCACATGCAACATGAAAACCAGATCGAATTGGTGACCAAAAAAATTGAAAAATACCTTGTTTATATCTACTATTAATGCTGTTTTAAGTTTTATTTAGTTAAATTTCAATAACCTTTAATTATAAATAAAATACAGTGCAATTAAATTATATAATAAAAAGAATTATATTAAAAAAGATAAAGAATCATTGTTGTGATTAATATATCAAATATCCCAAATTTTTATTATTTTATCATCTCCAAAACTAGCAATTCAATTATGATTAAATTGATCTATACATACTCCATTTACAGATTTTGTAGATATAACAATACTAGGGCATTATTTCCATTACCTTTTATTTAATTTATTATATTTAATATATTTAATATATTTATTAATTTGATTATTTTGTTATATAAAGTTATTTAAAAATGAAATTATTTAATTTAAAAATATTATTTTTAAATTATTACTTTTTACATCATAAATCCTTATATATTTCATTGCCATACCGATAGCAATTTTTGGTGAACCACTTGGGAACCATGCTGCTGATTGAACTGCTTCTGATGATCCATATAACGTTAAAGGGCTAGGACTTTATATTTTATAATTTTTAATTATATTAATCTTTATTATAATAAAAAAAATTTTAAAATAAAATAAAAGTTACAATTTTCTTTTTCAATTATAACTTGAGATGATGCTGACATATTATTAAATATTGGATTCATTACATTGATAGGTTGATTTTTAAATCCTAGATTACAAGATTGTTGAATTGATGTTTGTTGCTTACCTATTCTGGTACTATATATATTATTTATATTTAAATGAGGATTGAAATTTGAATTATTAATTTGGAATGAAGGGTTTTTAAAATCTTGTGGATTTTCATATGAAATATTGATTGGGGGTATCATATTTCCACTTATATTATTTTTGTCGAAATTAATTTTTCATTATTTTGAGGATTACTATTTCCATTAACATTAAACTCATCCATTTGAATATACATTTTACTATTTGAAAACTTACTTCTTCTTAATTGTATTTCAACATCCTATATATAAAGACAAGGATCATTTCGTACTTTGTCTAAACCAACTGCTAATAAATTTGAATTTACTGATCAAAACCCTACAACATTATATGTTCTATTATATGTTGGTTGAAATTCTCTAATAACTTTTCCAGAAAATTTTGAAAAAATATGCTTGATTTGATACTGTATTATGAAATGACAATAACGGAAAAACATTAATTTTAATAAGTAAACTTCTACCTGTTGTTTGATCTATTGCGATTACATTTTTGTATTCTAGATCCTGTTACCAAGCAAAGCACTTTATTAAATTATAATAATAATAATAGTTTTAGTATACTTTTTGTTCTATTCAATTTTTTATTATTTATAATAAATATTACTCATTAAAACCCAAATCTCGATTTTCAATATTATTAATTATGGACTTTTTTCCGAAAGTATTTATATACTTTGTTTTAAATATTACTTTCACAATACTATTTAAAAAATTATTATGTTTAATTTGGAGAAATAAAAATTTGTTAATTTGATATTTTTTAAAAAATATACATGAAATTAATAAATAAATAAAGTTAAAGCTCAAAATAAATGCGGTTATAAATAAAAATTAATAATTAAATTTTCAATAAATTTTAAATTTCTATAAATCTTATTTTTAACACTTAATTTGGTAATAGCTAATATAACTAACACACTTTATAATGTTAAAAAACTAATTATATATACAATCCAATTCACAAAACTAAAAATTATTTTAACATATTGAAAATATTATATTATTTTACTATATATTATTATTATATATAATAAATAAATTTATTTATCATTGTTGCAATAATCTTATTACAACTTATTTGTTAGATCATAATAAATTATATATTTATGATTATAATGGATTACTCCTATTAATTACTATTTCTACATTTATAACATTATTATTGATTAAATACAAAACAAATTTAAAATAATTATATATTATTTGTCAATAAAATTTCTTATTAGTTTCATCATATAAAAATTAAATAGAACTATTTAAATAACAACATTATGTAAATATTCTTACGAAATAATAAAGTAATATTTTAATAATTAATATAAGAAATCTATTTTTATTGATTGCTTTATTTTTGTAGGATTAACACATATTAATCTAATTACCTATTCCTTCCGTTGTATATAAGCATTTGCTGCTTATACTATTTAATAATCTAAATTTGTATATATAACAAGATAATCTATTTGAACAGCATTGGTTATCAGGTTTCTTTTAGTTAATGTATTTGAATTTATGCTTTCGTATACTTTGCGTACTAAATCATTAATAGAGAAATCCAGAACAAACCAATGATTATGAAATTTTGTACTTCCTTTAATATAATATGATAAAAATCTGTTCATTTTATATGCTATCGATTGGATGCTATCTGAATTATTAATAGCTTTGAGACTTACGGCTTTTATATTCATTAAATCATTAGTGAGAATATCTGAATTATTTGAATCATAGAAAGAATTAGTTATTTCATTATCCATTATGTATTCAGTTTTATTAAAGAAAATTGGAATTTTGTGATTTTCCTGAAAATAAATTATAATTATCTTGAACAAGTACAACAAGTACATCTTCATTCCTGTTATGAATACGGATATAATATTTTTACTCTTCTTCATTAACAGAGTTTTGTTATTTTTTACAATCACTCACTTCTGGTATTTTCATTTCTTTGCCTAAACTATCTCTATTAGTATACTTCCAATTTCCAAAAACTACTTTACCCTTTATCTTACCAAATGTTGGAAATGGATCAGTTTCGTTATAAAAAATTTTATAATATTTATAATATGATTTGGAAAATCTGTATCATCATTATTTAATATACTTGAATCAACAATTGCCTCGTATACATCTTTATATGAATCAAATCCATTCATTTTAACCATAGTTATATATTCAAAATTAAAGAATTATAAAATTCATTTTTTTATTAAAACTCAAATATGTTTAATAATTTTATTATAAATGTATATTTGTTTTTCTTTTTTTTTTTTTTTTCCAAAATACTTTCAAACCTTTCACTCTCCTTTTTCAATAATATTACTTTTTCACTTTCTTTTTTCGTTGTTTTGTATTTTTTGGATAATTAATTTACATTAGTTCTTATGAGAAATTAACCTTTATTTTATATAAAAATTTTTACTTTTTATTGTTACTACTACAAAATTGAAATTTTTTATTTTTAAAATATATAAATTAATTAAATTGTGTAATATAATTTAGTATTAATTTTTAATTAATAAAATGTTATTATTAGTTTTCATTAATATTAAAACATTTTTTCCTGGTTTAATAATAAATCATAATTCATATAAAAATACATTTTTCATATTTATATGTGAATATCTAGTTTTTCTTTTCAATAATTAATTTTTTCAAATGAAATTTTAATTCAATATTAATAATAATAGAAATTAAAGAAATAATAGACTAAAAGAAAAAAAAAGTATTTGTTTAAATATCTTATTAATCTCTTTAAATTTATCAAATTAATTATTACGGATTTTTAAAATTTTAATTAATGATATAATTATTACTATATTAATAAATCATATAAAGCGAAATTACCAAAATGGTACATACAAATACAAATATAAGAAATTTTAAAATAACTTAATTTTCCAAAGATAATAAAATAAATATTTTTCATAAGTAATTAATATATACATTATAAATTTGTAACAACAATTTGTTAATGTAATATTCAATTATTTTGAAATCTAATTATATAATATAAATTTCATTTTTTTTTTAATCCTTAATTTAATAAAGATGCTAGAAGGAAAGTTATTTCATAAACGTGTTCAAACCCTTATTAATTATTGGAAGGTATTTTTTTAAAAATAAATTATCATTGATAAATAAATATATATAAATTTTTTTAGCATTAAGAACATTGAAATTTTCAAATTGAAATGATTTCATCAAATATAAAATTAATATCAAATAAAATAAAATATATTTAAATAAATAAATAAATAAATTGATAAATAAATAAATAATAATAATAATAATAAAAAGAATAATCAAGAAGAATTCGGAAATGCCGATTCATTATTATTTGTTACCGGGACATCGGATGATGAAATTAGTTATCAAAAGACCATTTCTTTACAAGTATTGCATAAAAATATTAATAATTATTAATAATTATTATAATTAATGTTAACCATTTTACAAATTCTTAACATCTTTCTTTATAATTTTTTGTTTTTTTATATATAATAAAAATAATTATTGAAATTTAAAATCGAAGATTTGGCTCTTAGGATATGAATTTCCAGAAACATTAATTTTAATTACAATGGATAAAGTATATTTTGTTACAAGTCAAAAGAAAGGTATAATTTATAGCCAATAGTTTATATAATCTTAAAAGAAATCAACAATTAAATTAATTTTGTTAATGTAATTTTTAATTAAACATTTAAAGGAAAAATATTGGAGACATTAGATAATAAATCAGACAAACAAGTTCCATTTGAGGTCTTTAAACGTACAAAGGATAGTGCATATAATGCAGGGCAATTCAAAACCTTGTTAAATTGCATATCAAAAAGTCAAAATGGTGTAAATATTTATTAATTTATATATCGTTTTAAAATAATAATTTTTTTTAATTAAAGAATTATTTTAAAATTTTAATAGAAAATTGTTGGTATAATTCAAAAAGATAATTTTGAAGGAAAATTTATAAAAGAATGGAAAGAAGCATTAGAGTCATATCCTACAAAATTTGAATTTACCGATATCGCAGTTGGATTGTCATCAGCTATGGCTCCAAAAGATGATGAAGAAATTGTAATTTTTAATTTTAATTTGTTAATATCATTATAATCCAAATTAAGTTAATTAATTTTTTTTTCTAAATAAAACTATAAAAAAAAAAAAAAAAAAAAAAAAAAAAAAAAAAAAAAAACATTTTAAAGAGAAATATAAAAATAGCTGCAAAATTATCTTCTATTATGATGAAAAATTATTTTACTGAAGAAATGACATCAATTATTGATGAAGAAAAACAAATTAAGCATGAAAAATTTACAGAAAATATAGAAAATGCTTTAGATGAATCAATGAGATCTAAACTTAAATTTCCGTCAGATGTATGAATTATAGTATATAGTATAATAAATTAATATTATAAAATATTATTAATATAAACTTTTTTTTTTTAGGCATCAATTGATATGGCAGATTGGTGTTATCCTCCAATCGTTCAAAGTGGAGGTGTTTATGATTTAAAACCAAGTGCTGTTTCAAATAATGATTACCTACATGCAGATACTATTATATGTTCACTTGGTGTTCGTTATAAATCTTATTGTACAAATATATCCAGAACATTTTTAATTGATCCAAAAAAAGTAATAAGATTATCATTTAATAATTAATATCTTCATATGATAAAAAATTTAATTTATTGATATAAAATGTATTTGTTTATAAATTTAATTATAGTCAAAAGAAAAAAATTATATATTTTTAGTTCAACTTCAAAATTATTTAATTGATCATATAAGAGATGGTATAATTTGTAAAGATTTATATCAGTTAGCAAAAAGTTATATTCAAAAAAAAAGGCCAGATCTTGATAAATACTTCCTTAAAAATATAGGTTTTGTGGTAATTTTAATGCTAATATTTATATATAATAAATTAAATAAAATATGTTTAATTCTTAATAAAATATAATTTATTAAATATATTTATTATTATTAAAATATATAAAGACTGGTATTGAATTTAGAGAATCGTCATATATTATTAAAAATAAAAATAACCGTGAATTAAAGGCTGGTATGATTATTAATTTAGTTTTGGGATTACACAATATAGAAGATCCAACAGCAACAAATGAAAAAACGAATAAAGTGTAAATATTTAAATAATTATTTAATAAAAAAAAAAAGGAAAGAAAGTTTAAAATAACTTTACTAACATTGATTAACAAAAATAAAATTAGTTATTCTTTACTTTTATCAGATACTATCAGAATTACTCATGATATGGCAATAGTATTAACTGATGCCAAGAAAGATTTTACAGAAATTTCATTCTTCTTTCAAGTAAATTATTTATATTGAATTAAATATATAAGTTCTTATTATTAATTAAATTTATAATTAACAAAAATATTTATTAATATATATTTGAAAGACTGATGAGCCACAAAATAAAAAAGAAGTTAAAGTATCTCAAGATTCTAGAAGTTCTAGAGATGTATCACCAAAAGTAAAAACAGCAATTATTTCAGCAAAAACAAGAGGAGAAGAAAATGTAAATAAAAATTATATAAATATATATACTATATTATTAAGTAAATGAAAAATATAATATTATATTATCAATTTTTAATTATTCAATTATATATATATATATATATTTTTTTTTTAATTATTTTTTTATAAAAAAAAAAAAGGATGAAATGACAGCAGATCAAAGACGTCGACAACACCAACAACAATTAGCAGCACAAAAGCAGTCAGAAGGATTATCGAGATTTTCAGGAGGTAAAGGTGCCTCTCAAACACAAGCTAAAGCAATATTTAAACGTGTTGAAAGTTATAGAAAAGAAACACAATTACCAAAACAAATTAGATCATTACAAGTAAATAAATAATAAAAATAATTATTCATGTAATATATTAAAAGTATATTTAATTATTATTTTTTTACTAATTAATTAATATAATTTGAAAAATAGATTGTTGTTGATGAACGTAATGAATCTATTATTTTACCAATTTATGGTTTTGCTGTGCCATTCCATATATCTACAATTAAAAATATTAGTAAAAATGATGAAGGTGAATTTATATATTTACGTTTCAATTTTATTACGCCTGGTCAAACGACCGGTAAGAAAGATGAAACTATGGTAAGTTTTTTTTTTTTTTTAGTTTTTTTTTTTTTTTTTAGTTTTTTTTTTTTTATTAGTTTTAGTTTTAGTTTTAGTTTTAGTTTTAGTTTTAGTTTTAGTTTTAGTTTTAGTTTTAGTTTTAGTTTTAGTTTTAGTTTTAGTTTTAGTTTTGTTTTAGTTTTAGTTTTAGTTTTAGTTTTAGTTTTAGTTTTAGTTTTAGTTTTAGTTTTAGTTTTAGTTTTAGTTTTAGTTTTAGTTTGATTTTTTATTTTTTTTTTAAGTTATATACTAATTTATAGTTAATATTTTTGAATAGCCATTCGAAGACACTTCAGCAACATTTATCAGAAGTATTTCATATAGAAGCGCAGAACATGGTCGTTTTACCGAAATATATAAATCTATTGTTGAATTAAAGAAAAATGTAGCAAAAAGGTTTGTAAAAATATTTCATATTTTATATCAATTTTTATATATTTTTCAGAAAATTTTATTTATTTATTAATTATTTATTAAATATATACAGAGAAGCGGAAAGAAAAGAAATGGCTGACTTAGTTGAACAAGATAAACTTATAGAAATAAGAGCTCGTCGTCCACCAAGATTAGGTGAAGTTTTTTCAAGACCTGCACTTGAAGGTAAAAGATTACCAGGTGATCTTGAAATTCATACTAACGGTATTAGATATCAAGGGCAAATAAGAAGTGGACAAAGAATTGGTAATTATATAGTGATATTATTATTATTATTTTTATTATTATTATTTTTATTATTATTATTATTATTATTATTATTATTATTATTATTATTATTATTATTATTATTATTATTATTATTATTATTATTATTATTATTAAAATAAAATAAAATAAAATAAAATGTTAGAACTAATAGTAATAATTATTATTAATTTTTTTTTTATTCTTAATTCAAAAAAAAAAAAAAAAAAAAAAAAAAAAAAAAAAAAAAGATTTATTATTTAGTAATATTAAACATTTAATTTTCCAACCATGTGATAATGAATTAATCGTTATTATTCATGTTCATCTTAAAAATCCAATTATGATAGGAAAGAAAAAGACTAAGGTAAATTATAATTAAATTAAATAAATAATCTAAAATACTAATATAATTTTATATTTAATTCAAAAAAAAAAAAAAAAAAAAAAAAAAAAAAAAAAGGATGTTCAATTCTATAGAGAAGTCACAGATGCAAGTTACGATGAAACTGGTAATAGACGTCGTAGATATAATTACGGTGATGAAGATGAATTAGCAGCAGAACATGAAGAAAGATTACATCGTTCACAATTAAATAAAGAATTCCAAAGCTTTGCAGAAAGAATACAAGAAATGGTAATAAATTTAATTTTATATACGTCATAATTCATACAAATATATAAAATTTATTTGAAGTATTAATATATCCGAAATTAAAATATTTATTAATATAAATACAAATTTTATAGAGTAATGGTATTGTTGAAGTAGATATTCCGTATCGTAGAGTTGGTTTCTACGGTGTACCATTTCGTCAGTTGGTATTATTACAACCAACTACTGAATGTCTTGTTCATTTAACCGACCCACCATATTTAGTTATTACTTTATCAGAAATAGAAATTGCTCATTTAGAAAGAGTACAATTTGGTTTAAAGAACTTTGATTTAGTGTTTGTATTTAAAGATTTTCAAAGAACACCAATTCATATAAATACTATTCCAATGGCCCAATTAGATAATGTTAAAGAATGGCTTGAGTAAATATTATATATATATATATATATATATTGTAATTTAATAACTATTTAAAATATAAGTCAATAATATTGACGAATGAATAATACAAATGAATTTAAAATTATAATTAACTAAAAAAATAAAAAAAAAAAAAAAATATATATATATATATATAGTTCTATGGATATAGCCTTTTTTGAAGGTCCAGTTAATTTAAATTGGTCAGCAATTATGAAAACAATTAATGAAAATCCAGCAGCCTTCTTTGAAGATGGTGGTTGGAAATTCCTTTCAATTGATACTGATGTAAAAATTAAAATAAAGAAATACTAATATATTATTTTAATTACCATTGGATAATAATAATAATAATAATAATAATAATAATAATAATAAATGTATTAAAATATAATAGGATGAAGATGACATGGAAGAAGAAGAAGAAGAAAGTGAATATGAATTATCAGAAGAAGATGATTATAGTAGTGTAAGAATAAAAGAGAAATAATATTAAAAAATATTCTACTTATTAAGGAATTTTACTAACAATAATTGAATATATTTGATAAATGAAAAATATACAGAGCGAAAGTGATTATAGTTCAGATGAAAGTTCAAGTAGTAGCAGTGGTTCTGAAGAAGAATCGGAAGAATCTGGTGAAGATTGGGATGAATTGGAAAGAAAAGCGGAACGTGGTAAATATTAATTAAAATAATATTGAATTTTTTAAAATTTTTATTAAAATAATATATTGAAATAATATTTTTATATGTCAATAAAGATGATCAAAAAAGAAAGCGTAAAGAAGAAGCTAGTGCAAATAAAAGAAGAAGAAATTAAATGAGGCAATAGTATTGAAGCGAATAATATTGAAACGGATAACCCATCATTTATTTAAATATATTTATTTAATTGTTTTTTAAAATCATAATAACTCTCAATTTTTAATAAAAATAAAAAAAAAATAAAAAAATTAAAAAAAGTTATGTATATATTCTAAATTCTTATACTTTTTTTTTTTATTTAAGTTATTTTGTAATATATATAAATCAAATAAAATCAAATAAACAAAAATACTTTTATGAATTTATCCATTTAATTAAGTATTCATATATTCATTTATTTATTATTTATTATTTATTTATTTATTATTTTTGTTTTATCATTAATTTACTTATTCATTTATTAATTAATTAATTATTTATTTATTTATTATTTATTTTTTTATTTATTATTTATTTAGATATTTATTTATTTATTTAGATATACATAAAAATAATTAACAATATTTTATAGATAAGTAACAACAAAAGGTTAAGCTATTATTCAAAATATAATTAAAAAAATTGTTCATATTTAACAAATTGATTCATCAGCTCAAAAAAATCTTGAACATAAAAATTTCATATAATTAATATTAATTGAATTTAACAATATTCAATTAATGATTTTAATTTATATCATGTATTATATATTCATATATCATATTTTTCAAATAATATTAAAAAAAAAAAAAAAAAAAAAAAAAAAGAAAAAACTGTTCTATGAAATGAAACTGAATATTTATCAAAAGATGCTAATCATGCTCTCCCAACAATTGTGGGAAAATATTCATCATACTTTGATTAATTTTATGTTATGATAATACTTGTAAAATAGTATCACCAATTCAAAATTGTTGTTTATTGTTAAAAATTTAAGTAATTAAAGATGATTTAAAAAAAAAAAAATTTTTAGCTCTAAAAAATGAAATCATAATTAAAAGTATATTTATATAATAATATATTATAAAATAATAAATATTAATATTATAAACTAGAATTTTAATATATTAAGTCAAGTAGTAAATAAAAAAGGAATAATAATATCCTAAATAATTGTATTTTCAAACAGAAATTTAAGAAAATTTTAGAAACAATTATTCAACAATATTCATTATCCAAAGACCAAATTGTCTTATTACCATATTAGGAGATTTTTATTAAAAATTTAATTTGATTCGCCAAAGAACTACCACCAGAAAGACAAATTAATAAGGTTCATTTTAATTTTAATAATATTATTACATATACATATATTATTTTGTATTATTCATACATTTATATATATTATTAAATATAAAGTTTTAAAAGTTAGAAGAAAGCTTTTCGAACTTTAGTATATTGTATCCAAAATAATTATAACTATTATTATATTTTTCTTTCTTTTTTTTTTTTTTTTTTTTTAATTCTTCAATACACATGCAATTTTGAAGTATTTTTTAATCTTTTAAAAATAATTTAAAAATAGTGATAATTATATTAATAAAAAAGAAATTTAAATAGATTAAATTTAAATACAAACTGAATTTTTGAAACCATTTATTCATAAAAAATATTTAAAAAACATTAAAAGAATTAAATGGTATAAAATGAATATTACATAAATAGTTATTAATATTATAGTTTTCAATTAATAATATATTAAAAAAAAAAAAAAAAAAAAAAAAAAAAGTATTTTTATTTTTAATATATATAATTTTTAATTAAGATATTTCTTAATTAAAAATTATATATATTTTAATTCAGATATTTAATCCTTTTTGTAAATAAGTATTTTCAACTAAAAAGACCAATATTGCAAATTGATCCAAAAATATATTACAATCTTTTTTAATAAACAATATTATTAAAATAGATATATATATTTCTATAATATCTTTTTAGTATAAAGCCTAGGTCTAGATTCTGTCATCTATATTAAATCCTTGATTAAAGTAACAATTCTTAAGTATTATCTACATTTGATATTTTGGTAACTTTTTAAAAAATCAGAATTTTTTCCATAAATTTTTAAGTTGATAAGACTCTCTTTTTTTTCCAACTTTTCATTAACCAAATTTTTAATTTTATTCTATTCTTTTTCAATTTATTATAATATAAAATTTCTTTTAGTATGTAAAGTAGAATTATAATAATAATAAAAAATTGAATAAAACAATTTTTATCCAATTAAATCTAAAATATTTACGAAATAAAATTTAAAATAAATATATTCTATTTATTTTTTAATAATTTTTGGTATTTACAAAGATTAAGATATTTGGAATTTATCTTATTTATACTGATTGTGGCTTGATAAAATCCAATGAAATTATAATAAGTCCAAATAAAATAATAATAAAACAAAGGGAAATATCTCTATAATATAGAATATGAAGAAAATTCATCTAATGAAGAAGTTTCTATTGAAGAGATGAAAGCCATGTATAATAAAAGTTTTGACAATATCGAAACTATAAGAAAATCGAATTATCAAAATCTTCATGAAGATTAAACAGAGCCTTGTATATAATTATTTACTTACCATCTAGATGATGAAACAATATGAACTTTTGATAAAGGTGCTTCTGAACACATTACTAACAATAAAAATATTCTTTCTAACTTTAAATAAGAAAATCTGACATTAAAATGTGTAAACAACTTTCTCTATAAATTTGAAAATATTGGAACCTATGTTTGGCATCAAATTAGAAAATGTCATATGCTTGAAAGATGTCAATAAAGATCTATTAGGTGGAATTAAACATATAAAAAATGGTATGAAGTGTGATCTAAAATCCAGGAACAACAAAGTCTACCTTATATTAAAATTATTTTTTTTTTTTTTTTTTTTATTTTTAATTTTAATATAAGGTAGACTTTATTGTTCCTGGATTTTAAAATAAATATTAATATATTAATAGACTTATATTAAAATTATTTTTTTTTTTATTTTTTTTTTTTTTTTTTAATTTTAATATAAGTCTATTAATATATTAATATTTATTTTATTAAAAGTTTATTAATTTATAATTATTTTTGGTAATTACAAAGTTTGAAAAATTTTACTAATTGTGGCTTGTTAGTAATACAAAGAAATTAAATAAATTAATAATAAAATTTTGTATTTCAAATACAAGATTAATTTACAATTAATGAAATAATATAATTAATAAGCAGATTTAATTAACTTCATATTAATTCTTGTTTATTTATTTATATATTTATTTATTTATTTATTTGATAATTTATTTAAATAATTCGATTGATAATTTAATAAAAAATCTTTAATTTTTATTCGATATTTTTAAATATATATTTTTATTTATTTATTTATTTATTTATTTATTTATTTATTTAATTATTTATTTATTTATTTATTTATTTATTTATTTATTTATTTATTTATTTATTTATTTATTTATTTATTTATTTATTTATTTATTTATTTATTTATTTATTTATTTATTAGTAGTAAGAGTAAATATTTTAAAAAAATATATATCACAGATTATTACATATTCATTATATTCAAATTTATATTGTATATATTTTTTGTTAATCCTTAAAGTAAATCATTTATATTTAAAAATGTAATATATATTTAGAATTTTTTATTTAAATTATAAATCAATTATTTAAAGAAATTATCTAGGAAATGGATAATCCATGCAATTAAATTTTATAATATATTATTAATTTAATAGTTTTAACATTATCACAAATTTTTATTTATAAAATTATTTAATTTATATATATTATAAAATATTATATTTTATAATATATTTATATATATATATATATTTTTTTTTTTTTTATAATAAATAAATAATAATTTATATTTAAAAATATCGAATAAAAATTAAAGATTTTTTATTAAATTATCAATCGAATTATTTAAATAAATTATCTCGAAAATATATAATCCATACAATTTACATTTATATATTTTATTAACAAAATAGTTTTAAATATAAAAACATATAAAAACGAAAGTTTATATAAAATTAATGATTTCTATTAATAAATTTATTTTTATTTATAACTTTAACTCATAATTAATATTAATTTTTCAATTCCGTTTAACAATAATGTAAATATTTATTTTAAATGAAAATTTTAAAACAAAATGAATCTATTACAAAAATATTGTTTTAAAATGAACAAATAATATTAAATATGAAAAATATATATATTAATTATAATATTATTTGATTCTATGATACAATAATATTATAAAATTCATCTACAATACTTTGTTGGACTTAAATATATCCTCATTAATTTAATAAATAAAAAATATATATTTTTCAAACTAAAAATTTTAATTTTATGGTTTAATTTTTTTTTTTTTTTTTAATTATTTAGGCAAATTATTACTATGAATTGTTTTAATTTATAAATTTTAAATTATGATAATTAATATTATTAATATATACTGCAAAACCTTTTTTTTTTTAATTTTATTATATCATATCTTTTTTTATATCTTTTTTTTTTTTTTTTTGGTTTGTTTGTTTAAATGAATATAATGATAATATTGTTGGTAACTAAAATATATTGAATAACAATAAAATAATATTTTTATATTGAACATTAAAATGATTTAATCTGTAAAATATATAATTATTTCAGAATATAAAAATTAATTGTTATTTATTAATTTTATTTTAATTGTATTTAATAATCAATAAATCAATATCAAATACTAATTGCCTTTCATTAATGATATATTATTAATATTATAACTTTATTTTATTTATAATATATTATTGAAAACTTTTAGTACTTTAATAATTTTATTTAATAATTAAATAAAATTAATTACTCTATATCTATTTATAAATATAATGTATGGTATAGATTTTTATGTTTTTTTTTTTTTAAAAAAATTTAATAAATATGTAATGTAATAATAAAATTTTAATATATTTATATTAACATATACAATTATTAATATATGGAACCTATCAATATTTTAAAATATTTTAACTTTTTACAATATATTAAAAAATTTTTTAATTTAAATTAAATATATTATTTAAAACATAAAATAAATTATGCACATTAATATATTGTAATATATATTATATAAATATATATATTCACTAATTGACAATTGACAATAGAATAGTTCTTTAATAAAAAATCAGTTAAGTTTTAGGAATTTTGTTAACATTTGTTCTGTCATTAATATGTATTTGGATATTGATAATATATATTTAATATATTATGTTTTTAATTCATAATTTAATCCTTCAAATTAGCATTTAATTACATATTTTATTATAATTGAAGATTTTTTTAATAATAATTTGGCCTACCTAATTTTTTTTTTATTATTACGAAATCTAAAAATAAATAATTATAAATAAAAAACATTAAAACTAAATAAACAGAATATTAAAATATTAATATAATATATATATATACATTTTTTTTAATAATATAAACAAAATTATTTTTCCTTTTAAGATTATTTATATATTTAAAGAAAAAGAAAATAATATAAATAAATCTATTAATTTATAAAAAGAAGAAAAATAAAATAATCAAAAAGCATTTTTATTTATAAATTAAATTTATCAAAATTATTCTTTTAGAAATATATTTATTAACTTAAACACATAATAATTTAATTCTATAAATCAACATATATATAATTACATATAAAGCAAAATATTATATATTAAATTACTTCATAACTTCATATAATATTAAATATATATAGAAAGATACACTTAATATATATTGTATAACAAATAACAGAAAAAGATAAAATATTATTATATTTATTATTTAAAAAAAATATATATATTTTAAAAATTATTATATATTAGATTATAAATTATATTATAAAATAAAATAAATATAAAAATGACTGTAGTAGTTCCAGTTGATGATGATATAAATGATATCGGTCCAAATTCAAATTATAAAGGTACAATTAAAATTGTATTAAAATATATAAACTAAATAACAATACTAATAATAATAATAATAATAATATATATAAATTAAATGAATAAATAGTAGAATCACCAAAAGAACAACGAAAGAAGGAAGCTATTAAACGTCAAGCAACCTTACCTCATCCTTTAAAACCAAAAGTAGTTGTAGATGAAAATCACCAAAGTTACTTTTTAGTTTTTGGAATGTTAACTGGTATTAAGGTAAAGAATTTAAAATGTTTATTTGAAATAAATTTATTAAACTTTAAATTTAAATCAGAATAATAAAATTTAAAAAAAAAAAGCAAAATACTTATTAATGTACATGTGAAATCTAATTATTTAAATGAAAAAATTAAAATTAGACTTCTGTTATTGAAGCCTCAAAGAAAGCTAAAACTGAAATTAGCCCAGAAGATTTTACATATACCGAAAAATTAAAGATTGATTCTTCAGGTAAAATATTGAAAGAAGGTGAAAAATATGATTTTGAATTTAAGGATTATGCTCCTAATGTATTCAAAAAAATAAGAGAAAATTCAAATATCAACTGTGATGATTATGTTAAATCTATTAGTGATAAATTCATGCTCTTAGAACTTTCATCTCCAGGTAAATCAGGAAGTTTCTTCTATTTTTCACCAGATTATCGTTATTTAATCAAAACAGTAAAATATAATGAACACCATCACTTCTTTAAAAATTTAGAAAAATATTATAAAGTAATATAAATAAATATAAAATATATATATTTTTTACAGTAGATAATATATACTTATTATCTTTTATTATTTTCTTTTATTAATTATAGTATTTAGAGGCCAATCCAAATTCATTAATAATGAGTATTTATGGTCTTTATCGTTTAAAGGCTGACGGTCATAAGATGTACTTCATTGTTATGCAGTATGTATAAAAATTTTTATTATGTATAATCTTTGGTTTTGTTAATATTAAATATTAATGAATTAAAATTCAATATATGTTTTTTTTTTTTTTTTTTACCTTTATTTTAAATAGAAATGTATACCCACCAAATAAAGATATGCATAGAATGTATGATTTAAAGGGTTCAATGTACGGTCGATTCGTTCCACTTCCATCAGAAGAAAAGAATTATGCTCGTACTATCTTTAAAGATAAAAATTGGACAGATGAAAATCGTCATTTAATTCTTGGACCAGATAAACGCAAACTTCTATTAGAACAATTAGAAAAGGATTCTAAATTTTTACAAACTATGGGTGTAATGGATTATAGTTTATTGGTGGGTATTCACTTACGTAATAAGGGTAATAGTGAAAATATTCGTTCAAGACTTTTGGCAACTTTTGCTGCTGTATTAGCTACTGTAAAATCAAAAAATTCTAATAAAAAAGGTTCAGTATTTGAACGCAGAATAACAAATTTACCTGATGATGATAATGATAAGTAAGTTTATATAAATATATGTTAATAAAATCAAATTTAAATCATTAACTTGTATTTGATTTTGAAATTTTTTTTAGAAATGAAAATGAAAATGAGAATGAAAGTGAAAAGAAGGATGAATCAATATTTAATAATGAAGATGGAGGTTTTATTTCAACAAATGAAAATAATGAAATTCAAAATGAAGCTTATTATATGGGTATCATTGATTATTTAGTTCCATGGAGCTTTAAAAAGTTTATTGAGCATTACTTTAAAACAATATTTTTATTCCAGGTAATTATGAATATAATTTAATAATTAGTTAAAAAAAATATTAATAAAAATTTTTTATATATTATATATATATATAATATATAATTTATTTATTTATTTATTTATTTATTATAGAGAAATATATCAGCAGTTAATCCAAAAGATTATGGCAAAAGATTCTATAAATTTGCTGAGGATAAAATTATATCACCATTACCAAATGAAAAAACAGAAATAATTAAAGAACCAAGCACAGAAACTACTAACTAATTTATAACTATAATTAATTTAATATTTTTTTTATATATATATATATGGATATATATATATATATTCTTTAAAAAAAAAAAATAAAAATAATATTTATCAAACTAATAATATATATTTAATAAAAATATATATTTTAATATTTAAATCTTTATTTTATTAAGTAATATTTAAATTAAGACATTAAATAAATAAAAGAAAAAAAAATTCATTAATTTAAGAAAAACGATATTTTAAAAATATAATAATTATATAAAAAGGAAAAGAAAAACTAGAAGAAAAAAAATTAGCTGGCATATTAATCAAAGATAAGAAAAATATTCATATTCATATTATTATTTTAAAATAAATTTAAATATTACTTTTTTGGTATTTATAATAAATTTTACAGGCGTAATTACAATTTTAATAATAATAAATATATATTTATTAATTAGAAGAAATAAGAAAAAGAAAATAATTAAAAAAAAAAAAAAAGAAAAAAAAAAAGAAAAAAATAAAAAATACTTTTTTTTAATATATACTCTATATATACTTAAATTTATTTTATGTTAATAGGTGTGTATATTTTTTTTTAATAAAAATTATATATATATTATAACTTTTAGTTATTGTTTTTTAAACATTGTTATCAAACAAATGTTTATTATAAAAAATTATAAAGAAAAATTAGGCAATTTTTTATATACTTTTTATAATAAATAATACAAATAATTTGATAATCAATCTTTCAAAAAAAAAAAATAATAACTAAATCAAACCTATCTTAAAAAAGATATATGAAAGAAAAAAAATCCAAAAATTTAAATAAAGCGAAAAATAAATAACAGTAAAACTATAGTAATAATAAAAAAAATAATATTAATAGAAATAATAATCGAAATAAATATATAAAAATAGAAATTAGATTTATAAATAAAAATGAAAATGAAAATGAAAATGAAAATAGAAAATAGAAAATAGAAAATAGAAAATTAAAAAAAAAAAAAAAATATATATATATATATATATATATATATATATAAAAATATAAAAATAAGAATAAGAATAAATAAATAAAATAAAATAAAATAAAATAAAATAAAATAAAAATTAAAATAAAGAAATTAAAAATTAAAATTAAAATAAAATAAAATAAAATAAAATAAAAATAAAATAAAAATTTAAAAAATAAAAAAAAAATATATATATATGTATATATATATATATATATTAATTACAAATTAATATCAAATAAAATTTAAACAATAAAAATTATAATAAATAAATAAAGCTAAAGTTCGCAATACTTGCAACTATAAATAATAATAATAATAGAAATAAAAATAAAAATAATAAAAATTAAAATATTATAACAAAAATGAATATTAATTTTTTGTATATATTTTTTTTTTTTTTTTTTTTTTTACTTAATAATCATTACTTATATAGAACAAATAAGATTTAATTAAATAAATGAAATAATATTAATATATACTAAAGTTTTTTTAGTATGGTATAATTTTAATATCATTTTAATTTCTAATGTTCATTATAGAATATTACTAATTAATTATCAAAATATCCTTTAAATAGTATAATAAAGAAAGAAAGAAAGAAAATTCGCAATTACATTAGACAATATATCAAAGAAGAATTTCAATTATCTGACCTTTGAGTTCATTTAATATATATAATAACAGATGTTCTGTTCTTTCCACAACCAATCAATAAAAAGTGAATTTAGTGATATTTATTTTTTTTGATCGTATAAGAGAATATTATGATTATTATATTATCATTTTAAGATATTTCTTCTTTGGTAGAAATTGTTTATAAAAGACATTATAAACCATAAACCATGATTACTTTAAAATTTTTCAGTACATTACATTCATTTTTTATATAAATTTTATTTAGTAATAATTTTTATTATGTTTAAACTTTATATATTTATATTATCTTCCAGATTTTATGAATATATCTACGATAAATTAATTATAATAAATATTAATTATTAATAAAATATATTTATTTATAATAGAAATATATTTTCTAATAATCTATATATACAATAAATAAACATTATATTACCATAAATCTGGCTTTTTAAGCTTATTTTTTAATATTAAAGTTAATTTATCAAGTAAATCTGTTCCCTTCAAAAAAGTAATTTAATTTTAATCCATTTCAATGTTATCATAATTAAAATTTCAAGGTATTAAATGTTAAAATGTTAAACTTTTTTTTTAATATAAATATTTAGAAATTTAAAGTATTATAAACTTTAATAAAATGAAGTTCAAAATTTACATGACATAAAATATACATATTAAGGGGAAAAATTAAATATAAAAAAAAAAAAAAAAAAAAAAAAAAAAAAAAAAAACTATTTAAATAACAATACAATAATTTATAGATATAATTTATAATTTTTTAAAATATATATATTAATTTAAATAAAAATAAAGTCTAATGATAATTTTTTTTTTTTTTTTTATTTTTATTATATTTTATTTTTTTTTTTTTTTTTTTTTTTTTGAATAGTAAATATAATAATTAATATAATAATATTTCTAAAATAAAATTAATATCATTATATAGTATTTATTTATTTACTTTATATATATATATATTTATTTATTTATTTATTTATTTATGATATATTTAAATTTATAAAATTTTGTTAAATATAACATTAATTTATTAATTATTTGATATTTTAAAGAAAATTATATACTTTTTGTTATAATTTCTTATATTATCTATTATAATAATTAAAATTATAAATATATATATTAATAAAACAGTAGTAGGATGTTATTTAACTAAATTTAAAAAAAAAAATATAACAGAAGTCAATACATGAATAAACTGAAAAAGAAGTTTAATTGACTTCTATTCCTTTCATGAACCATTTAATGTGGAATGTGAACTATTATTATTGGTTACCAAAGTATTACTAAAGGAATTTTAATCTGCAAAATCAAAACTTTGCTAAATAATAATTTGTTATTGGATATTTTAATATCAATAATACCACATTAATTTTAATTTTAAATATAATAATTATATTTATTATTTTTTAATAATTTTTAATATACCCACTTTTATCAAATTTTAATTATAATATATGTTTATATATTACATAATAGTTAACACTTTTCATCTCTAATTTTAAAAAAAAAAAAGAAAATTATTATATTTATTCCTTTGTTATTATTAGTATCAAGTTATAATTAATATATTTTATTTATTTAAACTGTTATTCATTAACTTTTGATATAAATAAATTCAATATTTTGTTCTTCTTTTTAAAATATTGTAAAATAATTTCATTTAATTTCATACTAATATAATAATCTTTTTTTTTTTTTTTATTTAAATATTAGATATCATATTAATTAAAATTCTCATAAATACTTCGAAGAAAAAAAAAAACATATATAAATATATCTTATTATAATATCTTAATATTTTATAATAATTATATATTATATATATATATTTTTAAAAAAATTTATGAATTAAATATTATATTAAAATCTAAATACATAAAAAAAAAAATGAGACAAGTATAAAGTCATTTGAAATTATGTTATTAATTAAATACTAAAAAAATAAAAATATATTTATATACATTAAAAAAAAAATTTTAAAAATTATAATAAATAAAATACGAATATCTACAAATATTCCACGTTTTGTAATTAAAATTAATAATAATAATTATATTGTAATTATATAATTTTTGATTTGACTGATTTAATTGAAAGTATTTAAATGTTGTCTATATATAAAAAGTATAAAAAGTAATAAAATATATATATATATATAATTTGTATTATTCATAATTAAAGTACTAATAAAAAAAATAAATAATATAAAAATATTTTTCCTTTTTATAATAAAAATACTATTATTAAATATATTTGATAATTAATAATTAATAATAATTATAGTTATATGTTATTTTTAAAAAAAAAAAAAGAAATAAAAGTTACTATTAACCAAATTATAAATAATATTATAATAATTAATATCTTTTTTGATTTAAATTTTATAATGAATATTAAAACCTTATTTAATCATACGAATTTAAATTTTTCTACCAAAAGTTCATATTTATTATTTAAATTATATGTATATAAGTATGTATACAGGATTAATTAATACATTAATTATTTTTAAAATATTAAAAAATTTATTAATAAAATTTAATATTTTCTTCTGGTACAATAAAAAAAAAAAAAAAAAAAAAAAAAAAAAAAATATTTATATATATAATTTTTCTTATGGAGTAATTATTTTTTCAAATACGTATTTTTTTTTATTATTATTAGATTTACTTCTTTTCCAATTTTATATTTTATAAAAAATTTTTAATATGAATGAAATTACCTTCAGACGTGTAAGAAAGGATGAATTAGAGAAATGCCTTGATATTTTATATGAAGCATTTAAAGATTATTCAATATATCACATAATTATTCCAAATTCTGAAGCTAATCATGGCAAATTTAATAGAGCCCTTTTATCTTGCCAATTAACTGATTCCATGGCAAATGGTATAGTAATGGTTGCTGAACGTGAAGGTGAAATTATTTCTGTTATACAATTACATAGTCCAGAATATAAGGAAACAACTGTTTTTCAATATCTTTTTTTGGGAGCATTTACAGTTTTTAGATACGGTGGAATTGGAAAAAGTTTATCATTTATAAATATGGTTAATCAATGTTATTCTACTAATGTAGAATATGCTAAAAACAATCCAAATTGTTGGGATTTAGAATGTCTTGCTGTTAAAAAAAAGTATCAAGGACAAGGTATTGGTAGTCAAGTAATACAAGAATGTATTATTCCTTATGTTAAAAAGGAAGGTGGTAAGTGTATTACACTTATTACAAACGAAGAAAGAAATACATATTTCTACAAAAAAAATGGCTTTGAACTTATTAATGATGTTGAAAAGTTTAATTACGACGATAAAACTCTTTGTAATTGGAACTTCAAAAAAGATCTCTAAATTATTATTATTATTATTATTATAATTATTATTATTATTATTATTATTATTATTATTATTATTATTATTATTATTATTATTATTATTATTATTATTATTATTATTATTATTATTAAAAAATAAGAAAAGTAATTAAAATAATATTCATATATTATAAAGAGAACACAGAAAAAAATATATAGTACTAAAAAATTCCAAAATTAAATTTAAAGCAAGTAGTTCATTTATTATTTAAAAATTTTAATATTTTTAAAAAAAAGTAAAATATATATATATATATATATATATGTTAATTAAATGTATTATTTATATTAATAAATCTAAATTTTCAAACAAATTATAAGTTATTATTTTTTATTTCTTATGTTTGTAACTTATTACTATTGGTAATTATCAATAGTAATAAAAAAAGTTTAAATATAATAATGATCTTTCTTACTAAATTACTAAATTAATTAAAAAAATGAAATAAAATAAAATAAAAGAAGTATTATATTTAATATTTATATAGAATTATTAATATTTAAAACATGATAGTATGGTAGGATGGAGATATACTTAATAATAATCAAAATAAAAAAAAAAAAAAAATTATATTTATATATTGTTATTAATAACAACAAAGAGAATAACGACAACAATAATAATAAAAATAAATATATATTAAATTAATGTACAAAATTTTAAAATTTATGATAAAATAATTAAAAAAAAATATTGTTATGTGAATAAAATAATATTTTACAATTATTAGTTATAAATTATAGGTATATTTAAATTAATAATATACAATTTTAATTTCAATTTTTTAAATAAATAAATAAATAAACAATCAAATAAATAATAATTAATTAATTAATTAATTGAAATTATTTGAATAATTAAATAAATAGATTTTATTAATAAATTAAATTCATATATAAGAAATGTAAAATAATTTTGGTAATATATAAATATTTTTAGTAAAAAATTTATAACTACTTCTGTCCAAGTTATTTTGGTAATTATATATATAAATAGCAATTGAATTGATATTTCAAAAAGTCAATTTATTTGAAAATATTAATAATATTATTATTATTAATTTTTATTATTATAATATATAATTATAATCAACATCATATCATTATTAACTTTGTTAAAATGGAATATTTAGCTTCAGAAGAAGGTGACAAATTATTAGTATGATATTATTCTAATAGTAAAATGATTTTAACTTTATTATATAAACTTTATAATGAATTGAAAGGTGATAGAGTTTTTATTATAGAGGAATATGCTTAACCTAGTAATATGGTAAAGAAAGAATTTGAAATAATTTTATAAAAATCTTTGAAAAAAAAATTTCTTATTAATAATAATAATGAATCAAATGATAGTTCTAGTTATGAAGAGTCAACTGATAAATCAAACAATAATTCGGATAATGAGTAAAACAATAGTTCTAGTAATGAGAAGTCAACTGATAAATTAAATAATGATTCGAATAATGAATCTGAAAAGGAATGTTCTACTCTGTATGAATTTGCTAAAAACTTATTTTAAAAATATTCCATTGAAAAGAAAATTAAATGTTAATACTTTTAGTTATGTTTATAATCATAATTTAAAGATATATATTGATTTAAAGGATGTTCCAATAACTTATTATGGTAATGATAATGATGAACATTTATCATTATCACCTTTAGTGTTACTATTACTATTATTTAGAGGAATTGGTGGTAATAATTATCAAAAGATTTATTATAATTATGATTTAGTAGGTTCATGGACTCAAAATGTTAGTTCTTTACAAGTTACTTTAAAAAAAAAAAAAAAAAAAAAAAAAAAAAAAAAAAAAAAAAAAAAAAAAACTATTATAAAAGATTTAGGCCAAATTTTGTAACGGAAGAAGTACTAAGTATAGATGAAGAAAGAAGGAAAAAGATATGAAAGGTATTAACAAATTATTAATATTTTTATAAAAAAAATATGATTATAACAATATTTTATATTAAAGTAATCTTTTATAATAATGCATTTTTAAAGGAAAAGAATTAAAAGTACAATAAAATATTTAGTTAAAAGTTATATAATATATATATCATTAGTTATTATATATTTTAAGAAAATGATTTTAAATTATGAATTAAAAAAAAAAAAAAAAAAAAAAAAAAAAAGCATTTAAAGGTTTATTCATTTATTATTTTATTCATTATTATTTTACTCATTTATTATTTTATTTATCTATCTATTTATTTATTTATTTATTTATTCATTCATTCATTCATTTATTATTTTATTTATTTATTTTTTCATTCGTTTATTATTTTATTCATTCATTAATATATTTATTAATTTATTTATTTATTTATTTATTTATTTATTCGTTTATAAAAGATTTTTAATGATAATATTTTTTTATAATAAATTATTATTTATTATGCTAATATTTATGTGCTCCTCACACTTCATAAGTCCTCCGTCCATTATACATACAGAGCAGAATGGCTTTATGAGGGTCCTTTGGAATACTAACACATAAAATATAGCAAATATATGTCAAAATAGCATATTTGATCATCTGGAACCAGCGTTGCTATTATTCTCGTTATCGTTGTCAATATTGACTATTTTGCTATTGTCTTTAATTCTTTTGCAGTTGTTGTTATTATTGTTATTATTACTCTCATTAATATTATGAGTAGTAGTTGTAGTAGAAATATAAAAATTTAATTTAAATTTAAATTCTTTTCTCAAGACAATAGAATTTTCTTCATTCGTTTGATATTTATCGCAAAATCCATTAAAATAATATTCTATTGATTTTATATTATTAATTTTCCTAATAAAGGACTTATCTTTTTTTCCACAAAATTGTTTATGAGATATAGTTGTAAAAGGTTGGCTTATACTGATATGAAAATTTTTAGTATTAAGAAAAGCAATATTATAGATTTTAAATCCATCTTCTTTATTTGGATTATTACATTCTAACCTGATAATAAAATTATCCATGAACTCATTATATCTTCCTAAATATTCAAGTTCTATTTCATCTGTTAAAATGTCATTATATTTAATTCTGTTTTTTTTAATTTTATCAGAGCATTTTTTTATATTTGTATCATTTCTTGAAAATAATTTAAATTTTATTAAATAAATTTTTAAGTTATATTTTACTTTTTTAAAGGATAATTTAAGATACATATATCTTGATTTACTTTTCATTTTATTATTTTTACTAATTTTATTATTATCGTTATTATTATTATCGTTATTATTATTATTAAAGCTATTGTTGGTACTATTAGTATAATCATTTTTATATTTCTTCTCACTATCATTATTTCTATGAATCTTTTTTTCTTCATTCAAATAGTATATAAATTTTATAATATCATAATTATTTAAATCATCTATATTATCATCATTATTTGTATTATTATTTTGACTATCATTTTGATTATTTGTATTTTTTAAATATTTTTCGAAAAAGTCCTTTAAGTATATTACTGAACTATGATAATATTTAAAAAAATTATCACAACAATAAAAACATTCTATTTCTGAGTTAATGAAATTATTATAATTTTCATAGTAATTAATACATGTTTTAATAATTTCTTCTCTATAAATATTTTCATTTGATTTCTTCTTTTTTAATGGTTGTTCATTTACTGATTCATATAAGCTTTCACTTACATAGTTTATATCAAATAAATATTCATTATTGATATCCTTATTTTTTTTTCTTTTTTTATTGTTACCAAGAAACATTTAAAAAAAAAAAAAAAAAAAAAAAAAAAAAAAAAAAAAAAAAAACATATATATATATATATTTATATAAATTAACTATGATGAAAATTATTTAAAATATTTATTCCAATTAAAATAACAAAATGTTATATAGCACATATATATATATACTACAATAATAATTTATGAATGTTTTTTTTTTTTTTTTTTAGACTTAAATATCATATATATTGACACTAAAAACTAAAACTGATTTAATAATGCAAAGTTTTGTTTTTTCATATCAAAAAAAAAAAAAAAAAAAAAAAGATATATATATATATCTAAACAAAAAATGAAATAAATTATACCAAAAAAAATATTGGTTATGTAAAATATTTTATCTTTAAAACTTGTGTAATAAATTTTAATAATTACACAATAAATAAAAAAAATTTCATAAAATACATTTTTTTATTTAATAAATATTTTATAATATATATTATAAGATCTTTTTTTTATCGTATTTTATTTTTATATATTTTGTTGGGTTTATTTTTTTTAAAAAAAAAATTTAAATAATATCTTATTTAAATAATTATTTATATTAAATTTTTATTACTACAGATATTTTAGTATTAAGACAATATTTGAACTTTTTCTTTATCATCATCACTGGAAATAGATAATTGTATAATATTACAAATTTATTTCATTTCATGTAGAAATTTTATACAATATAACTAATAATCTATGTTAATTTCTATTAAATTATTGAATTTAAATTATTTTATTCACATTAAGAAAATTATTTTTTATTTTATTAAAATGAGTTTTGTTTTTATAAATTAAGCAAATATAATCAAATGTGTTCTTTTTTTTAAAAAAAAAAAAAAAGCAATTTAAATATTTAAATATATATATTAAAATAATCAAATTAATTTTTCTTTTTATTAAAATTAAATGATTTTTATTTTTTAAAATTAATACAAAAACAATTTAAATATAGATGTTTAATAAATTTTTTTTTATAATAGAAGACAATTTTAGTATTAATTTTAATGAAATTGATATTAAGCTATAAAAAAAAAATTAAACATTTCAAGAATTATTTTTTCCTATTTTTAGAGAGATGAGGCTTTCAAAAAATTCGATTGAGAAATTTTTATACTCGATTCAAAAGTTCTGACAATTTATCAATCTACTTTATTTATTTATTTATTTATTTATTTATTTATTTATTTATTTATTTATTTATTTATTTATTTATTTATTTATTCATTTATTTATTCATTTATTCATTTATTTATTTATTTATTTATTCATTCATTCATTCATTCATTCATTTATTTATTTATTTATTTATTCATTCATTCATTCATTCATTTATTTATTTATTTAAACTAATTTTATTATAATTATTTTTTTTAATTATATTTTAAATTTTGTAATTTTAGAAAATATAATAATAAAAAAATTTTATAATTTACACTAAGCATTATTTAGAATTTTAATATTATATTCGATTTTTAATTAATTAAACATCTTATTTAATTTCATTTCATTTTATTTCATTTCGTTTTAATTAATTTCATTTTATTTCCCTTTATTTCATTTTATTTTACTTATATACATAAAATTTTAAATTATTTAATAGATATTTATTATTTTTAAATTATAGTATAATATTTTTTATTGATTTAATATTACATAAATGATAATAAAAATAAACATAAAAATAAAAATAAAAATCAAGTGTAAATTTATTTTACAGCTTAAAAGTTATTTATAAATATTAATTACAATATATTTATATATATATATTTATATATATAGTAAATTTTATTAAAATTATATTATATTATTTTTAATAATTAGTATTATAATTTAATTTAAAACTTATACATAATCAAATATAAAGTATAAAATTTAAAGAGTCTCATGGAAGGTTCTTGCTATGACTTCTCTTTGTTGATCTGGAGTTAAACGAATGAAATGAACAGCATATCCTGAAACACGAATAGTTAAGTTTGGATAAAGTTCTGGATGAACCATAGCATCCTTTAAGGTTTCACGAACTAATACATTAACATTTAAGTGGAATCCTCCTTGAGAGAAATATCCATCTAATAAACCAGAAAGATTAACAACACGTTCATCATCAAGTTTACCTAAAACTATTGGAACGAAAGTGAAAGTGTTAGAAATACCATCTTTACAATATTCATATTCAACTTTACTAACTGAATTAAGAGAAGCAACTGCTCCATTAGTTTCACGTCCATGCATTGGATTACATCCTGGTGCAAATGCTTCTCCGGCTTTACGACCATCTGGTGTAGATCCGGTTTTCTTACCATAAACGACATTAGAAGTAATAGTTAAAATAGATAAAGTATGTTCAGCTCCTCTGTATGCTGGATATTTCTTTAATTTAGCAAGGAAGATCTTTGGAATTTCAATTGCAAAATGATCAACACGATCATCATCATTACCAAATTTAGGGAAATCTCCTTCAATCTTGAAGTCGGTAGTTAAATTAGTTTCTGGATTACGAATTGGGAAGACCTTAGCATATTTAATAGCAGAGAACGAATCAACAATAACTGAAAAACCAGCAATACCGAAAGCCATGTATCGATGAACATTAGTATCATGAAGTGCCATTTGAATAGCTTCATAACAGTATTTATCATGAGAATAATGAATAGCATTCATAGTATTCACATAAAGACATGCAATCCAATCCATAGCTTTGTCATAGATTTCCCATGCTGATTCGAAATTAACGGATCCATCTTCATTTAATTTAATATCTCCAAAATCTGGTCCAACTTGTTTTTCTGTTCTTTCATCATATCCATGATTGAAAGCATAAAGTAAAAGTTTAGCTAAATTACAACGAGCTCCAAAGAATTGCATATCTTTACCAACTCTCATTTGAGAAACACAACAAGCAATAGCATAATCATCTCCAAACATACTATTCATAAGATTATCATTTTCATATTGAATTGAAGAAGTTTCAATAGAAACTTTATTACAGAAATGTTTGAATGGTGTTGGAAGTTTATTATTCCATAAAACTGTAATATTTGGTTCTGGTGCTGCACCAAGAGTTCTGAGAGTATTAACAATACGATAAGAAGTTTTACTAACTAATGGTCTTCCATCATTATTCATTCCACCAACAACCATAGTAACCCAAGTTGGATCTCCTGCAAATAAATCATTATATTCTGGAGTACGTAAATGACGAACTAATCTAAGTTTAATAATTAATTGATCAATTAAATCTTGAGCTTCAGCTTCAGTTAAAAGACCTTTCTTCATATCATTTTCAATATAAATATCGAAGAAACAATCAACACGTCCGAAAGACATAGCAGCACCATCTTGATCCTTGACACTAGCAAGATAACCAAAGTAAGTCCATTGAATAGCTTCTTTAGCATTTGTAGCTGGCTTGGAAAGATCATAACCATATCTTTGACCAAGAGCTTTTAATTCATTAAGAGCTTTGATTTGTTCAGCAAGTTCTTCTCTAGTACGCATATTTTCTTCAGTCATGGTGATACCAAGAGAAAGTTTATCTTGCATTTTCCATTCAATTAATTGATCAACTCCATATAAAGCAATACGTCTGTAATCACCAATAATTCTACCACGACCATAACCATCTGGTAAACCAGTGAGAATGGCATTAGATCTAGCTTTTCTCATTTCTGGAGTATAAAGATCGAAAACACAATCATTGTGAGTTTTACGATATTTGAAAATTTCTTCAACTTCTGGATCAAGAGTACGATTATATGCTTTTAAAGCATTCTTAACAATACGAACACCACCGAATGGCTTAATTGAACGTTTAAGAGGAGCATCAGTTTGTAAACCGACTATATCTTCATTTTCTTTGATGATGTAACCAGCTTCATGAGCATTAACAGTAGAAATAGTTTTATTATCTACATCAAGACAACCTCCACTCTTGATTTCTTCAGCACGAAGTTCACTACATTTATCCCAAACTTCTTTAGTTTTCTTTGATGGTTCCGTAACTAAGAAAGAAGCATCACCTTCATATGGGGTATAGTTTTCTTTAATCCACTTAGCAGTATTAATAACTATTTAATATTTTTATAATAATTTATTAATTTATATATTAAATATTTCTTATATTATCGTTATCCTTATATATAATATGTTATATCATAATTAAGAATCAAGAAATAAATATTGTATATTACCTTGCATTTTGAATATATTTTTATTAATAAAAAATATTTATTAATTATTTATTTATTTATGTATTTATTAATTATTTATTTATTTATGTATTTATTATTTATTTATTTATGTATTTATTAATTATTTATTTATTTATTTATGTATTTATTATTTATTTATTTATTATTTATTTATGTATTTATTATTTATTTATTTATTTATGTATTTATTATTTATGTATTTATTTATTTATTATTTATTATGTATTTATGTATTTATTATTTATTTATAATTTATTTATTTGTTTATTTATTATTTATTTATAATTTATTTATTTATTTATTTATTTATTTTTATACATATAATTAATTTTTATTTAATAAAATTATTAACTATTTATATTTTTTAAAAGAAATTAAAATTTTAAAATGAATTAATAATGAATTAATAAAAAAATTATTTTAAAATAAATATTTCAATATACTTGTATTAATAATATATTGGTAATTAATAATAAAAAATTTTCGCTTTTTTTTACGACAAGTAAAAATTATTCGTTTAAAATTTATTTTTTGGAAAATTGAATAAAATAATTATTTATTAAAGTGTATGAATTCGTCAAGAAATTTCATATTTAAATTGTAGATAATAAATATTTAATTAAATAAAAAATGATATTTTTAATTTTCCCATACTAAATCATAAAATTTTCAATTTAACCATAGCATATTTATTTTTTTTTTAAGAATTATTAAAAAGTTTATTGTACATTAAATGCTATATAATTTATTTATTTATTATTATTATATTTTTTATATTACTATTAATATATTATTCAAATTTATTAGTATTAATATGAAAATTAATATGAAATAAAATATTTTTGATAAAATTGTATATAATATTATGAAATCATATATTATATAAAATCCTTTTTAAAATTATATGTTAAAAACTAGCCTAAATTTTAATCTCGTTAAATTCCTCATATATAAAGTATTAATACATTTTTTTTAATTCAGTCATATTTATTTATATCAAACTCTTACTAAATAAAAAAATTATTAAATATTAATAACATTAATAGTACATCTAATAAAAGATTGATTAGAAAGGAAAATTAATTTAAAAATTATATAAAAAATATATATATGGTTAAATAATAAATTAATAAACAACATTTATAAATATTGATAATTGCCAAAAAAAAAAAAAAAAAAAAAAAAAAAAAAAAAAAAAAAAAAAATTATACTATAAATAAATAAATAATAAAAATAAATAAATAAAAATTAATTAAAATGTTGAAATTAATTAAAAATATTATTTAAATGTTTATTTATTTAGTTTATCCATATACAAAAAAAAAAAATATATATATATATATATATATATATAATTCATTTTATTTATCCTTTTTTTTTTTTTTTTATTGGATAAATAATTAATAATCCTCATTTATCTTAACCTAAAATAAATTTTTAAATTAAAAAATTGAACCTTAATTTTAACAACCTTCCATTAAATATATAAATTTCAATATTATAAAAAAATTTATTAAATATTCTTTATATTCTTATTTTATTACTTATTAAAAAAGTTTTTTTTTTCTTTTTTATTTATTAATATGTTTTATATATATATATATAATTTAAATATTTACATAAAAAAAATAAATATATTGTAATATTTTAATTAATGAATTTAACGTTTTTACAAATTCAATTATCATTATTCAGTACCAATAATTCAATTAACTTTTATAGAAATAATAATACTAATAATAATAATTATTATTATCATTATTATTATTAAAATTTTATATATTTCAATATTTTTTATATAAAAAAATATAAATATTTTTCACATATTACTATTTTATTTTAATTATTTTTTATGAATAAATAAATTATTAATAATATTATATATTAAGTTCTTAGACAAAATAAAAGAATAATTATTATTTAGTAAAACTCATATTTACACTATATTTTTAATATTTATATAATTTGGATAATAATATTAATTAAATATTTATATATTAAAACTATATAGATATATATCATATACGATTATTTATAATGAAATAAAATTATTATTTTGAAATATTTATACAAATAAAAAATAAAATTAATGCTTTTTGTTATAATTTTTAAATATTAATTCATATTTATAATTTGCATTAAAATATATATTATAAAATATTATTATTTTATACAATAAGCATTATTTTGATAAAATTATATCCATATATACTATAAAATATTATTATTTTTTAAACGTTATTATAATAAAATTATATCCACGTATATATATAGATAATATCTTTCATATTTTTTATTTTATTTTCAAGTTTTTTATAATGTTAAATATTTTATTTCCAATAATAACCTATTAATTTAATTTATTATAAATCCGAACAGAATTATAATAATATTGTAAAAGTCATAGCAAATAATAATATCTATTATTTTATTCTACTTCATAAACATACTATCAATATTTTTTTATTCTATTAAAATTAAAATGAAAAAAAAAAATAATAATAATATTAATAATAATAATAATAATAATAACTATATTTTTCCTAAAAATAGAAAAGAAAAAAAAAATAATAATAATTAATATTTTAATTTTTATTATTGAAAATAAATAAAATATTTATTAATTTTTATTAATTATTGAAATAAACATTAATTATTTTTTATTAATTATTGAAAATTAATATTTATTAATAATTTTGTTTATTACAATATGGAAAATATATATGTTTATTGATAATTAAATTTCTTTTAAATAATATTTTTTAAATTATATTTATATATTATTTATTACAAGATTCTTATAATATATAAATATAATTTAAATTTAAAAAATATTAATTAATACGATATACACCTATTATTATTTGATTTTGCAGTATGAAAAATTAAATATTATTTTATATAAAAAATTTATATTAACTTTTCATAAGTTATACAAATATCATAAAAATCTATTATAAATAATATTTATTTATTATTTATTATGTTAAATAAATATAATACCAAATTACTACTTCAAATACTAAAATATCATTAATAAATCAATGTTTTTATATTTATTTAAATTGTTTATTTTTTTTTAAAAAATATTTATTATAAAATTACTTTTATATATAGTTATTTTTAGCTTTTTTAATTATTTATATTGTAATAAATATAACAAATGGTAAAATACTTAAATTAACCACCATATTCAATTCAAAATAGTTGATAATACATACACCTGTATTAAGAGCATTGTTAATTCTAGCAATTATTATTTAGATGCTAGCACTTTGAATATAAAATATTTTAATTTTGTTAAAGTTTTAACAATTTTGTCATTATTCAAACTTACAATAATCTATTCAGAATATTTACTTGTTTCAAAATTCAAAGTTCATTAAACAATATATGTTATATATGTATATATTAAATCTAATGAACCAATTTTCCTTTTATTTATTATAGAAATTAATTATTTATTTTAAATAGTTAACCTATTATTGATATATATATATGCAATTTATCATAGATACAATAATTGTTGGTTAATCTACATTAAATACCGGAACCTACATCCAAAGTATTTAATTTTTTTTTTGCCAAAACAACAACCTACTTCCAAAATTACATAATATTACTTTTTATTACACCTAAATAAACCTATCTAAATATTACTTAAAAAGCTAATCAAAGTTTGTTACCAACTAAAATTATTATTACTAAACTTAGTCCTATTACAATACAATAAATATTATTAATATAGTATTTATATTTATATATGATATTTATTAAACTTATAAAAATTTTGTCATAAATAAAAAAATATATATATATATATATATATATATTATTAGTTAAAAGATTCATATGATATTTATTAAACTTATTTATATAGTATTTATATTAATTTTTCATGATATATAAAAATGATTTTTAATTAATACAACAAACACTAAAATATCATTAATAAACCTATAATTTTATATTTCTATATATATTTTTTTTATTTAAAAACTTTATTATAAAATTATATGTATATACAGTAATTTTTAATTTTTTTTTTATTTATAGTAATACAATAAATATAGCAAATAGTAAAAAAAGAAAATATGATATTTATGTTAATTATAATTAATTATACAAGATATAACATAACAATTGACTGTAAATTTTATATTATTTATAAATATTTACAATATAAATTTTTAATATACTTATTTAAGATTTAAAATATAATTCTTTATATTATTATTTATATCATTAAAATCATAGTTAGTTATTTAAAATTTATGTTTTATCATAATTTAATAATAATATTTAAAGAGTGTCATGGAAGGTTCTTGCTATGACTTCTCTTTGTTGATCTGGAGTTAAACGAATGAAATGAACAGCATATCCTGAAACACGAATAGTTAAGTTTGGATAAAGTTCTGGATGAATCATAGCATCCTTTAAGGTTTCACGAACTAATACATTAACATTTAAGTGGAATCCTCCTTGAGAGAAGTATCCATCTAATAAACCAGAAAGATTAGCAACACGTTCATCATCAAGTTTACCTAAAACTGTTGGAACGAATGTGAAAGTGTTAGAAATACCATCTTTACAATATTCATATTCAACTTTACTAACTGAATTAAGAGAAGCAACTGCTCCATTAATTTCACGTCCATGCATTGGATTACATCCTGGAGCGAAAGCTTCACCAGCCTTACGACCATCTGGAGTAGAACCAGTCTTCTTACCGTAAACGACATTAGAAGTAATAGTTAAAATAGATAAAGTATGTTCAGCTCCTCTGTATGCTGGATATTTCTTTAATTTAGCAAGGAAGATCTTTGGAATTTCAATTGCAAAATGATCAACACGATCATCATCATTACCAAATTTAGGGAAATCTCCTTCAATCTTGAAGTCGGTAGTTAAATTAGTTTCTGGATTACGAATTGGGAAGACCTTAGCATATTTAATAGCAGAGAACGAATCAACAATAACTGAAAAACCAGCAATACCGAAAGCCATGTATCGATGAACATTAGTATCATGAAGTGCCATTTGAATAGCTTCATAACAGTATTTATCATGAGAATAATGAATAGCATTCATAGTATTCACATAAAGACATGCAATCCAATCCATAGCTTTGTCATAGATTTCCCATGCTGATTCGAAATTAACGGATCCATCTTCATTTAATTTAATATCTCCAAAATCTGGTCCAACTTGTTTTTCTGTTCTTTCATCATATCCATGATTGAAAGCATAAAGTAAAAGTTTAGCTAAATTACAACGAGCTCCAAAGAATTGCATATCTTTACCAACTCTCATTTGAGAAACACAACAAGCAATAGCATAATCATCTCCAAACATACTATTCATAAGATTATCATTTTCATATTGAATTGAAGAAGTTTCAATAGAAACTTTATTACAGAAATGTTTGAATGGTGTTGGAAGTTTATTATTCCATAAAACTGTAATATTTGGTTCTGGTGCTGCACCAAGAGTTCTGAGAGTATTAACAATACGATAAGAAGTTTTACTAACTAATGGTCTTCCATCATTATTCATTCCACCAACAACCATAGTAACCCAAGTTGGATCTCCTGCAAATAAATCATTATATTCTGGAGTACGTAAATGACGAACTAATCTAAGTTTAATAATTAATTGATCAATTAAATCTTGAGCTTCAGCTTCAGTTAAAAGACCTTTCTTCATATCATTTTCAATATAAATATCGAAGAAACAATCAACACGTCCGAAAGACATAGCAGCACCATCTTGATCCTTGACACTAGCAAGATAACCAAAGTAAGTCCATTGAATAGCTTCTTTAGCATTTGTAGCTGGCTTGGAAAGATCATAACCATATCTTTGACCAAGAGCTTTTAATTCATTAAGAGCTTTGATTTGTTCAGCAAGTTCTTCTCTAGTACGCATATTTTCTTCAGTCATGGTGATACCAAGAGAAAGTTTATCTTGCATTTTCCATTCAATTAATTGATCAACTCCATATAAAGCAATACGTCTGTAATCACCAATAATTCTACCACGACCATAACCATCTGGTAAACCAGTGAGAATGGCATTAGATCTAGCTTTTCTCATTTCTGGAGTATAAAGATCGAAAACACAATCATTGTGAGTTTTACGATATTTGAAAATTTCTTCAACTTCTGGATCAAGAGTACGATTATATGCTTTTAAAGCATTCTTAACAATACGAACACCACCGAATGGCTTAATTGAACGTTTAAGAGGAGCATCAGTTTGTAAACCGACTATATCTTCATTTTCTTTGATGATGTAACCAGCTTCATGAGCATTAACAGTAGAAATAGTTTTATTATCTACATCAAGACAACCTCCACTCTTGATTTCTTCAGCACGAAGTTCACTACATTTATCCCAAACTTCTTTAGTTTTCTTTGATGGTTCCGTAACTAAGAAAGAAGCATCACCTTCATATGGGGTATAGTTTTCTTTAATCCACTTAGCAGTATCAATAACTATTTAATAATGTTTTTATTAGTATTTCAAGAATAATCATTTATAATTATTTATTAAAATATAAAATAACAAATATTGGTACCTTGCATTTTGTATATATTATTTATAATTATGTAATCACAGTAAAATTTTTATTTTAATTGATGATTTCGTATTATTAATTTTGAATATATTTAAAATTTTATCTTTTATAATGATATAATATCTTTAACTTTATAGTTTATATATAAATATTTAATTTTGATTTTATTTTTTTTTTTGGAAAAAATTTAATAATTTATACTTTTTTTTTACAATTATATTAAAATATTATAATATAAAAAGAAATAATTTATTTTATTGACTTTAATATAAATTTATGTTAATATATGTAATATGTTCCATAAATTTATTTATTTATTTATTTTTTAAAAATTTAATTCGGAATTAGATACGATAAGTAGGACTGATATAAATTTAAAATGTATAAAATCATAAATGAATTAAATACACGTGATATATACTTTATTTTTTTTTTATTTTATTTTATATTAATTGGAGAAGTTAACTTCATAGTAAAAAACCTGTGGAAAAATTAATAGGAAAAAAGTATATTTTAAACAAATACATATTAATAAATATATTTATTTAAAAAATATATATAATAAATATATTATTATTATTATTAATATTATTTACTAATAATTATTTAATAATATTATTATATCTTGAAATCATATTTTTTTGAATAAGTTTTATCATTTATATGAAAAAGTTTAACAATTTATTATAATTGATAAATTATAAATTATTACTATGGAATTATATATATGATACCATTATGCTAAATTTTATGAATAAAATATAATATTTAAAAATTATTTATAAATCTTGTGACTATAAACTAAATACGCTTTAGAATATTTTTAAATTAGTTTTAAAATGTTTTACATGTATTTAGATTATTTTAAAAAAGATTTTAAAATATTCTAAAATAAACTAAGCTTTAATCAGAAATATTTTTCATTCGTAAATAATTATAATTAATACAATTATTAAATATAAATATGATATTGATATTATTTGAATATACTTAATTTTTATTAATTATCTATTGTTATTCCATTTCTATACGATATTATGATATTTTAAACTTATTAATGTATAATTAATAAATATTATATTAAATAACTATATTTAAATAACCATAATATTTTTATATTCTTAGATAATATAAATTATAATAAAAAAAATAAATATATATTAATTTTATAATATCTTAAATCATTTAATATCTTAAATCATTTAATTAATTTTTTTTTTTTTTAACATTTTCTTTGAAATATTTTAATATATTTTAAAAATTATTAATATATTTATAAGTTTTATTTTAAACTAATTTAAATTAAATTTTATTATTTTTCGGGTAAAGATAAGAGCTAGGAAAAGAGTTAGGAAAAGAGTTAGGATAAATTTGCATTAATAAAACCATATTATTTGAATTTTTAATGTAACACATATAATGATTTTACTCGGTAATCAATTGTATTATTTTTCATATTTCTTTATATTTATAGTTTATGAAAAAAAAGAAAAAAAAAATTTTTTTCGTAAAAAATTACGAAATAAATTAAATCAGCTAATATATTATGAATATATTTATTAAATATATTAATTTAAATTAAATTTTTTTAGGACGGTTCTACTGTCATATATTATTTGGATATTAATTAAGATTTATTAATATCTAAATAATATATATCTGGAAAAAAATATAAATATTTCAAAAATTTTCAATATTTTTTTTAATTCTATTTTTTTTTATTTAAATATATAACGATAATTAAAAATTTATAGTACAATTTTTATAAATTGAAAAAAAAATTAAAAACTTATACCTTTATTATATCTAAGAAAATTTAAAATTAAATATAAATATATAAAAATTAATATTAACTAATATCTGATTAAAAATTATAAAATATATATAACAAGATGCAAGGTAATTTATATTATATTATTTATACATAATGATAATTAATTATATATTTATAATGGTTATTCTTGAAATACTAATAAAAATATTATTAAATAGTTATTGATACTGCTAAGTGGATTAAAGAAAACTATACCCCATATGAAGGTGATGCTTCTTTCTTAGTTACGGAACCATCAAAGAAAACTAAAGAAGTTTGGGATAAATGTAGTGAACTCCGTGTAGCTGAAATCAAGAGTGGAGGTTGTCTTGATGTAGATAATAAAACTATTTCTACTGTTAATGCTCACGAAGCTGGTTATATCATCAAGGAAAATGAAGATATCGTTGGTTTACAAACTGATGCTCCTCTTAAACGTTCAATTAAGCCATTCGGTGGTGTTCGTATTGTTAAGAATGCTTTAAAAGCATATAATCGTACTCTTGATCCAGAAGTTGAAGAAATTTTCAAATATCGTAAAACTCACAATGATTGTGTTTTCGATCTTTATACTCCAGAAATGAGAAAAGCTAGATCTAATGCCATTCTCACTGGTTTACCAGATGGTTACGGTCGTGGTAGAATTATTGGTGATTACAGACGTATTGCTTTATATGGTGTTGATCAATTAATTGAATGGAAAATGCAAGATAAACTTTCTCTTGGTATCACCATGACTGAAGAAAATATGCGTACTAGAGAAGAACTTGCTGAACAAATCAAAGCTCTTAATGAATTAAAAGCTCTTGGTCAAAGATATGGTTATGATCTTTCCAAGCCAGCTACAAATGCTAAAGAAGCTATTCAATGGACTTACTTTGGTTACCTTGCTAGTGTCAAGGATCAAGATGGTGCCGCTATGTCTTTCGGACGTGTTGATTGTTTCTTCGATATTTATATTGAAAATGATATGAAGAAAGGTCTTTTAACTGAAGCTGAAGCTCAAGATTTAATTGATCAATTAATTATTAAACTTAGATTAGTTCGTCATTTACGTACTCCAGAATACAATGATTTATTTGCAGGAGATCCAACTTGGGTTACTATGGTTGTTGGTGGAATGAATAATGATGGAAGACCATTAGTTAGTAAAACTTCTTATCGTATTGTTAATACTCTCAGAACTCTTGGTGCAGCACCAGAACCAAATATTACAGTTTTATGGAATAATAAACTTCCAACACCATTCAAACATTTCTGTAATAAAGTTTCTATTGAAACTTCTTCAATTCAATATGAAAATGATAATCTTATGAATAGTATGTTTGGAGATGATTATGCTATTGCTTGTTGTGTTTCTCAAATGAGAGTTGGTAAAGATATGCAATTCTTTGGAGCTCGTTGTAATTTAGCTAAACTTTTACTTTATGCTTTCAATCATGGATATGATGAAAGAACAGAAAAACAAGTTGGACCAGATTTTGGAGATATTAAATTAAATGAAGATGGATCCGTTAATTTCGAATCAGCATGGGAAATCTATGACAAAGCTATGGATTGGATTGCATGTCTTTATGTGAATACTATGAATGCTATTCATTATTCTCATGATAAATACTGTTATGAAGCTATTCAAATGGCACTTCATGATACTAATGTTCATCGATACATGGCTTTCGGTATTGCTGGTTTTTCAGTTATTGTTGATTCGTTCTCTGCTATTAAATATGCTAAGGTCTTCCCAATTCGTAATCCAGAAACTAATTTAACTACCGACTTCAAGATTGAAGGAGATTTCCCTAAATTTGGTAATGATGATGATCGTGTTGATCATTTTGCAATTGAAATTCCAAAGATCTTCCTTGCTAAATTAAAGAAATATCCAGCTTACAGAGGAGCTGAACATACCTTATCTATTTTAACTATTACTTCTAATGTCGTTTATGGTAAGAAGACTGGTTCTACTCCAGATGGTCGTAAGGCTGGTGAAGCTTTCGCTCCAGGATGTAATCCAATGCACGGACGTGAAACGAATGGAGCAGTTGCTTCTCTTAATTCAGTTAGTAAAGTTGAATATGAATATTGTAAAGATGGTATTTCTAACACTTTCACATTCGTTCCAACAGTTTTAGGTAAACTTGATGATGAACGTGTTGCTAATCTTTCTGGTTTATTAGATGGATACTTCTCTCAAGGAGGATTCCACTTAAATGTTAATGTATTAGTTCGTGAAACCTTAAAGGATGCTATGGTTCATCCAGAACTTTATCCAAACTTAACTATTCGTGTTTCAGGATATGCTGTTCATTTCATTCGTTTAACTCCAGATCAACAAAGAGAAGTCATAGCAAGAACCTTCCATGAAACTCTTTAATTTTTATTTAAATGAAAAAAAATACATATTTATAATTATTCTTCTTTATTAAAATATTGTTATAAAATAAAATAGTATATATAATAGGTAGTATTTACCAAAATACCATATAACAAAATATACTATATGCCAATAAATTTATTAATATTAAATATTATTATACCTCTTCCATAAATATTTTTATTCATAATTAATATTATTAATAGGTTATTCCTTAATTATTTATATAATTTATTAAAAAATAAATAACTATATATAACTATATATAACATAATGTATATTTTTAATAAAAATATATTAATAAATTACTAAATTTAAATATATTAATAAATCTATAATAAAAAATTATAAAATATACAAATTAATATATAATAAATAATTATAAATTATATTAATCTATAATAAAATACAAATTAATTATATTTCTTAAAAATGACTACATAAAATAAAAGATTTTTTTTAAAAAAAAAAAATAAAAAAAATTATTTTATAATTATTTACTACTATTATAGATAATAAAATTTTATATAATTTTAAAAATTTAATCAAAAAACAAATATTTAAATTAATGATAAAATATTATAATATTATATTATATTATATTATAAATTACTAATGAAAAAAATAAATATATTATTTTATATTATAAATTTATTATATTTTAATAAAAAATTATAATTTAATAAAACAAAGCTTTTTATAATATATAATACTATAAAAGATAAAAGTATTATATTTTCAAGTTCAATACTTTTTATTTTTTTTTTTTTTTTGTCATGTCTAGATCAATAACAATAAATTGTTACCAAATTTCTTTTCTCCATCTAACAATGAAAGTAAATTAATTTCATAAAAAATTTTTCATTTTTTTATTGATGAACAAAGTTTTATCCTTACTTTTCATTTTGACCTTTATTTCTTTATTCATTCTATTATAAAAATTTTAATTGTTTATTCAATATTCTTTTTTAATAATGTGTTTTTTATTTTTTATTTTTTTTAAAAAAAAAATGAATCAAATTATAAATATATACATATATAATTATTTTATTGCTTATATCATTAGTATATATTTTATAATTTTAAAGTAACATATGTTATATAACCATAAATAAATAAAAAAAAAAAAAATTTAGTATAATAAGTAAATGAAATTATATATTTTTAAATATGTATATATAAATATTGTGTCACTTATTAATCCAAAATTATTATATAAATATAAATTTTATAGACTATAATATTAATTAAAAGAAACCTTAATTATTTAAAGTTTATTAATAAAAAATTGATGATATTATTATATATTTTCACATTTCAAGTAATTAATTACAAATAACAACTACAAAGCATGACAATTATGTAACCAAAAAAATATATTTATATATTTAATAATAATTATAATTGATGAACTTCATAATTCTATAACTAGGAATAGCATAAAACATATATTAATGTATTTATTTAAATAATTAAAAAAAATAAATAGATTCATATAAGTAATTAAATAAATAAACAGATTTATTTGTAATATAATCAAATAAAAAAAAAATTTTTTTTATTGTAGTATCATTATTTTAATTTATTTTAATGATATTAATGTTTTAAATTTTTAAATATATTATGTTTTTATATTGAATTTTATCATACTTTTTTGATAATCCTTTAATATAAAATATTATCATTATATTCTAATGTTAAAGTTTATCTGGAATAATTTGTACAAAATAATTTCATATTAAATATTTTTTATATATTGAATAATTTTTTTTTTAAGAATATTTTTTAAAATACTTCTTTCTAATTTTTTAAATCAATGTTCCTTAAAAATAGTAAAAGTATGTATATCTATATCAATGTTCCATAATAATTGTAAAAATTAATATTATAAATAATATATTAATAAAAAAAAATCTATAAATTTTATATAAATTCAATATTATTTGTTTTGTAAGTCTATGTATCCATTAATTATGTATCAATTAATTATTAATAAATAAATTAAGTGCTAATAATTCAGTTTTTTCTGAATAAATCTCTAAAATTAAATTATATATAAAAAGATAAATATTTATATTAATTTTATATATTTTGATGTATACTATAAACTAAAGTTTCAAAGTATATTCATTCCCACTAAAAATGATTAAATATTAAAGTATTTCGTAATTAATATATATATTAATTAAATGAATGTAAAATTTATAATTTGTTCAGGATATAAATTTAAATTAGTATGTATTTAAAAAATAGAAAATTATATAAAAAAAAAAAAAGGAATATACATGTATATTAATTAGAAAAATGATTAGCTGAAATTCAGCTTCCTATTTAATTATTTTTTTAATAAATATAATTTATATATTTTTATATATTTTAGTAAAAATACTACTACGTAATAATTTAATGTTTATTAAATAATATACTTTCAATATGATTTTTTTTTTTTAATGTTAAGTGTTACATTTAAAGAAAATAGGTTTAAATAAATGTAAAAAAAAAAAAAAAAAAGTTAAACATAAACTGTAATAATAAAAAATTGTTAAATATTCCTTTTAAAAAATTAAAATCTACCTATGTAATAAAAAAACAATATATACTTTAATATAATATTTAATTAGTAATTAATAATAAAAGTAATTAAAAAATAATAAATATCACGAAGTAAAATGAGAAGAAATAATATCATTGAAAAGTATGATATATAATAGTATATTCATTAAATGTAAATGATTCAAAAAAAAAAATATATATATATATATATATATTTATTTATATATTTATATATATATATATATATTTATATATTTATATATTTATATTTATATTTATATATTTATATATATATTTAATATTTATATTACAATAATAAAAATATCTTGAAAAACAAAAAAAATTACAATAATAAAAATATCTTGAAAAACAAAAAAAATTTTAAGGAGTTATTAAAAGTATTAAAAGTTCTATTCTTAGTAAAGAATATAAACAGTATGATTATTAATTTGAGGAATACATAAAGAAAAAAATAGAAAATTTCAAAGTAATTTCTATTTCTATTTTAAATATCATTTACATATATATCTGTACTAATTTGCTTAACATTTCATTATTAGTAATTAACAGTTGTTTTAGAAATATTTTTCATATAAAAAAAATTTTAATAATTAAAATATAGAACTCATAAGTCTATATATATCATTCAAATTTTAAATATTATTCTTTTTAAATATTAATATATATTAATATTTACATATAATTTTATTAGTAGCCTATCGTTATTTAATATCTGTGGAAGTAATTGATCAGATAGACCAATTTGAAATCCAATCATGTAAATATAATATTGTATATTATTAATAAGAATTTAAAAAAAATGATTTAATATTAATTAAAATTATATTAATTAAAAAAATAAAAAATAACAAATAAAAAAAAAAAAATAAGATTATGAAAGTATTTACAAATCAGTATATAGTTGTGCTAAAACCTCAACTCATATGAATTTTTTATAGAGATCTATTCTTAAAAATGATTGTAAGAGACCTGATTAAATTAGCAGTTCCTATGTAACAAAAATGCGGAAAAGACTATGTTCCAATAAAAAATATTATAAAATGTATTATTATGAAGATCAACGAAAGTTGAACTTCATAACTTTCTTTTAATAAAAATTTAAAAGAATTAAAGAAAGTCAATTTATTCGCTTAAATAATTTTAATTATTCAAATTCTATAAATTTATAAGACATAATTTATCCATCACCAATAATTCAATATAATAAAATTAGTAGTGGTTATTATAATTATAATAATAATAATAATAATTAAAATTCTTCTTCACAAAATCAAGATAAATATAAAATTGCTACTTTTAATGGTATTATAAATTCTCAAATCTCATATAATTCGCCAGTTATGAATATTTCTTCTATTTCTCAAAATAATAAAACTAATTATTATATTCCTTCACCTCCAGTACATAATGACCAAGCTCTCAACTTTAATAAAACCAACATTAATGTTACAGTTTCACCAATAAATACTATGAATAAAATAAATACCATTGGACATTCAGTTATTTATTTATTTATTTATTTATTTATTTATTTATTTATTTATTTATTTATTTATTTATTTATTTATTTATTTATTTATTTATTTATTTATTTATTTATTTTTAATTTTTTTTTTTTTTTTAAGATATTTACATATTTACATTATTTATTATAATACTACTATTAAAAAAAATTATTATAATTTTTTATAAATATTAATAATATTTAAATATATATGTATTAATATTTATAATATATAAAATTTATTAAATGATTATTAATAATATAATATTTTGATATATGTAATATATTATATATTGAAAAATGATAGTTTATTTCTTTTTTTTATTAATATTTGAATTTAATTATATAAATATATATATATATATATATATATTAATTAAACTATAGCGGTAATAATATATTATAGGATAATATAATATTTTTTTATATTATTAGTATTTTTTTTATATTATCAGTAATTAGAATAATTAGTTTAAAGTGTTTCATGGAAAGTTCTTGCTATGACTTCTCTTTGTTGACTTGGTGATAAACGAATGAAATGAACAGCATATCCTGAAACACGAATAGTTAAGTTTGGATAGTTCTCTGGATGAACCATGGCATCTTCTAATGTTTCACGAACTAATACATTAACATTTAAGTGGAATCCTCCTTGAGAGAAGTATCCATCTAATAAACCAGAAAGATTAGCAACACGTTCATCATCAAGTTTACCTAAAACTGTTGGAACGAAAGTGAAAGTGTTAGAAATACCATCTTTACAATATTCATATTCAACTTTACTAACTGAATTAAGAGAAGCAACTGCTCCATTAGTTTCACGTCCATGCATTGGATTACATCCTGGTGCAAATGCTTCTCCGGCTTTACGACCATCTGGTGTAGATCCGGTTTTCTTACCATAAACAACATTAGAAGTAATAGTTAAAATAGATAAGGTATGTTCAGCTCCTCTGTAAGCTGGATATTTCTTTAATTTAGCAAGGAAGATCTTTGGAATTTCAATTGCAAAATGATCAACACGATCATCATCATTACCAAATTTAGGGAAATCTCCTTCAATCTTGAAGTCGGTAGTTAAATTAGTTTCTGGATTACGAATTGGGAAGACCTTAGCATATTTAATAGCAGAGAACGAATCAACAATAACTGAAAAACCAGCAATACCGAAAGCCATGTATCGATGAACATTAGTATCATGAAGTGCCATTTGAATAGCTTCATAACAGTATTTATCATGAGAATAATGAATAGCATTCATAGTATTCACATAAAGACATGCAATCCAATCCATAGCTTTGTCATAGATTTCCCATGCTGATTCGAAATTAACGGATCCATCTTCATTTAATTTAATATCTCCAAAATCTGGTCCAACTTGTTTTTCTGTTCTTTCATCATATCCATGATTGAAAGCATAAAGTAAAAGTTTAGCTAAATTACAACGAGCTCCAAAGAATTGCATATCTTTACCAACTCTCATTTGAGAAACACAACAAGCAATAGCATAATCATCTCCAAACATACTATTCATAAGATTATCATTTTCATATTGAATTGAAGAAGTTTCAATAGAAACTTTATTACAGAAATGTTTGAATGGTGTTGGAAGTTTATTATTCCATAAAACTGTAATATTTGGTTCTGGTGCTGCACCAAGAGTTCTGAGAGTATTAACAATACGATAAGAAGTTTTACTAACTAATGGTCTTCCATCATTATTCATTCCACCAACAACCATAGTAACCCAAGTTGGATCTCCTGCAAATAAATCATTATATTCTGGAGTACGTAAATGACGAACTAATCTAAGTTTAATAATTAATTGATCAATTAAATCTTGAGCTTCAGCTTCAGTTAAAAGACCTTTCTTCATATCATTTTCAATATAAATATCGAAGAAACAATCAACACGTCCGAAAGACATAGCAGCACCATCTTGATCCTTGACACTAGCAAGATAACCAAAGTAAGTCCATTGAATAGCTTCTTTAGCATTTGTAGCTGGCTTGGAAAGATCATAACCATATCTTTGACCAAGAGCTTTTAATTCATTAAGAGCTTTGATTTGTTCAGCAAGTTCTTCTCTAGTACGCATATTTTCTTCAGTCATGGTGATACCAAGAGAAAGTTTATCTTGCATTTTCCATTCAATTAATTGATCAACTCCATATAAAGCAATACGTCTGTAATCACCAATAATTCTACCACGACCATAACCATCTGGTAAACCAGTGAGAATGGCATTAGATCTAGCTTTTCTCATTTCTGGAGTATAAAGATCGAAAACACAATCATTGTGAGTTTTACGATATTTGAAAATTTCTTCAACTTCTGGATCAAGAGTACGATTATATGCTTTTAAAGCATTCTTAACAATACGAACACCACCGAATGGCTTAATTGAACGTTTAAGAGGAGCATCAGTTTGTAAACCGACAATATCTTCATTTTCCTTGATGATATAACCAGCTTCATGAGCATTAACAGTAGAAATAGTTTTATTATCTACATCAAGACAACCACCGCTCTTGATTTCTTCAGCACGAAGTTCACTACATTTATCCCAAACTTCTTTAGTTTTTTTGGAAGCTTCAGTAACTAAGAAAGAAGCATCACCTTCATATGGGGTGTAATTTTCTTTAATCCACTTAGCAGTATCAATAACTTTCATTTTGTTTTTATTTTTTTTTTTTTAATTATTTATTTAAAAAAATTTTTTGATATTAATTCTAATAATATTTTAAATTTGTAATAGTTTTTTAATTTTAATATTTTATTTTATAATATTAACTTTATTTTAAATTTCTAGTTATTTAATGTTTTATTATTATTATAATTTTATTTATATGGTATATTTAATAATATTTATAAAATAAAGTAATAAATTTTTTAATTATTTAATTTGTTGATGATAAAAATTTTTAATTGAAAAATTTCTTTGTATTTATAAATTTTTTATTATTATTATTATTATTATTATTATTATTATTATTATTATTATTATTATTATTATTATTATTATTATTATTATTATTATTAAATTATTAATATTTAAATTAATATATTAAAATTTATTATAACGATTATTTTACGGTAATAATTTTCGATATAAACTTTAAAATTTTTAAATTTTAATTAAAATTTGAAATTATTTCCATATAATAAATATTACATATAATAGATTTTTATCCGATTTTTTAAGACTATAAATGGTGGAAAAAAAAAAATTTTATTTAGTAATAAAATTCTCTATTTGTCGGTTAATTTACCAAATTTTACTATTAAAAAAAATAATAAAAATAATAAAAAAGAAAATTAGAATAAAATTTTATAAAATGAATAAAAGATACAAATTACAAATAATTACATTTAAAGTTAAATTAGTTAATAATATATATATATTTATATAATTTTATTTTTATATATTTTATTATATGTTATTAAAAATAAAATTATAAATATATTTGTACATATAAATAAATAATTTATCAATAATTAAGTATCTTTTTTATTAAAATTCCTAAAAATAATTAATATACAATATTTTTTTATAAATCGTTATATATAATATTCTGTAATAATATTTTATAATAGTATTTGTTTAGCTGAAATATAGAAAACAATAATATAATTTCTTATAATAGAGTATTTGTGCCATTGAATAAGCCATTATTAATTTTTATTTTTTTTATTATAATTATAATGATTATTAATCATTATATTTAAATTATTAATTTTTTTTTTTTTAATTTTTTATTTATATTAATTTACAAATAACAATATAATCTCTATAAATTTAATTTTAATTTTTAAAAATTTAAATTATTTTTGTTATATATCACATTTACAGAAATTTACAACAATGATTTTAGTAAAATTTCAATATATCAAAAATTAAAATTAAAATTATTAAAATGATTTTTACATTTTAAGATGATAATTATATATATTAAATTACTTTATCATATACAAAATTTATTATTTCTAACTATTAAATTATAATTGTGTATAATATTTAAATATTGAAATAATACATATATTAAATTTAAAATCTTGTCTTATTATATGTAATATATCAAGATTTTATTATAATATAAAAATATATATTGTATATATTATTTGATTTTGAATAAAAATAAACATTAAAATGTAATAAAATTTGTATCTCAAGTGTATATAAAATTTATATATGTTAATAGAGTGTCATTAATACGGTAGCAGTAAGCCTTTTCAAAATTAATATATTATTCATATTTTATATATTAATATAATGATTATATATCTATTAAAATCTTGATTATAGAAATTAATCTAAAAAAAGCTTAATCGTTCAAAAATCGTTCAAAATGATTATACAGAAATTATATAAAAATTAAAATTAATAAAAAAAAATAAAATAAATAAAATAAAAAATATGGAAATACTTAGAGTAAATGAAGATAATAATATAAGAATAAAAGATAAAAAAAAGTATTAATAACAAAATTATAAATAATTAATATTTTTTAAACAATAAATTTGCCACCAGATTTAAAAAAAGTAATAAAATAAGAAGAAAGTTTTAATGATAATAACAATAACGGTATTTAAAAAGTATACTATTTTATTCTTCTTTTAATGGTTGTAGTTAAAAACTATATTTGTCAATATTTATTTTATTATGAATATATTAATAAATACAATTTCTAATTATTATATTACAATATTAAGTTTTCCAAAAAAATCCTAATATTTTATTATTTATCAAAAAATATAATGATAATTATTAATAGAATTATCCGCCGCCGCATATATTTTTATAAATTTTTGAAAATATTATTTATAATAAATAAATTAATTATTCCACATTATTTATCGTAAAGAATCGCGAATAATAAATTTTTTTTTATTTTATTTATTTTTCAAACATTTTTACATATAAATCACGAGGATAAATAATAAAAATATTAAAGTAAATATATAATAATATATTATATTTAAAATATTTTTTTTTATATTATTTTTAATTAAAAATTTAATTTTTTTTTTATCTCTAAAATCGTAATAAATTACGTTTATCTAACCCTATATATTTTTATAATTTATAATAAAATATAAATTAAGTATTATTAATATTAATTAATAATAATTACACTAAAAAAAAAATTTATATAAAAATCAAACTTTTTCAAAAAAAAAAAAAAAAATTATCATTCGTATTAAATAATTATATATTATAAAATATACCATAAATAAAAATTTATAAAAATAATTAATATTAACTTATTAAAACTAATAATAAAATATTGATATAAATAACATAAAAAAATAAAATTTTAACAAAAAATAATATAAAAATTAATAAATAAATTATATAAAATAAATATTAAATATTAAATAATTCAAAAAAAAATAAAATAAATAATAAAAATAAAATAATCAAAATGCAAGTTATTGATACTGCTAAGTGGATTAAAGAAAATTACACCCCATATGAAGGTGATGCTTCTTTCTTAGTTACTGAAGCTTCCAAAAAAACTAAAGAAGTTTGGGATAAATGTAGTGAACTTCGTGCTGAAGAAATCAAGAGCGGTGGTTGTCTTGATGTAGATAATAAAACTATTTCTACTGTTAATGCTCACGAAGCTGGTTATATCATCAAGGAAAATGAAGATATTGTCGGTTTACAAACTGATGCTCCTCTTAAACGTTCAATTAAGCCATTCGGTGGTGTTCGTATTGTTAAGAATGCTTTAAAAGCATATAATCGTACTCTTGATCCAGAAGTTGAAGAAATTTTCAAATATCGTAAAACTCACAATGATTGTGTTTTCGATCTTTATACTCCAGAAATGAGAAAAGCTAGATCTAATGCCATTCTCACTGGTTTACCAGATGGTTATGGTCGTGGTAGAATTATTGGTGATTACAGACGTATTGCTTTATATGGAGTTGATCAATTAATTGAATGGAAAATGCAAGATAAACTTTCTCTTGGTATCACCATGACTGAAGAAAATATGCGTACTAGAGAAGAACTTGCTGAACAAATCAAAGCTCTTAATGAATTAAAAGCTCTTGGTCAAAGATATGGTTATGATCTTTCCAAGCCAGCTACAAATGCTAAAGAAGCTATTCAATGGACTTACTTTGGTTATCTTGCTAGTGTCAAGGATCAAGATGGTGCCGCTATGTCTTTCGGACGTGTTGATTGTTTCTTCGATATTTATATTGAAAATGATATGAAGAAAGGTCTTTTAACTGAAGCTGAAGCTCAAGATTTAATTGATCAATTAATTATTAAACTTAGATTAGTTCGTCATTTACGTACTCCAGAATACAATGATTTATTTGCAGGAGATCCAACTTGGGTTACTATGGTTGTTGGTGGAATGAATAATGATGGAAGACCATTAGTTAGTAAAACTTCTTATCGTATTGTTAATACTCTCAGAACTCTTGGTGCAGCACCAGAACCAAATATTACAGTTTTATGGAATAATAAACTTCCAACACCATTCAAACATTTCTGTAATAAAGTATCTATTGAAACTTCTTCAATTCAATATGAAAATGATAATCTTATGAATAGTATGTTTGGAGATGATTATGCTATTGCTTGTTGTGTTTCTCAAATGAGAGTTGGTAAAGATATGCAATTCTTTGGAGCTCGTTGTAATTTAGCTAAACTTTTACTTTATGCTTTCAATCATGGATATGATGAAAGAACAGAAAAACAAGTTGGACCAGATTTTGGAGATATTAAATTAAATGAAGATGGATCCGTTAATTTCGAATCAGCATGGGAAATTTATGATAAAGCTATGGATTGGATTGCATGTCTTTATGTGAATACTATGAATGCTATTCATTATTCTCATGATAAATACTGTTATGAAGCTATTCAAATGGCACTTCATGATACTAATGTTCATCGATACATGGCTTTCGGTATTGCTGGTTTCTCAGTTATTGTTGATTCGTTCTCTGCTATTAAATATGCTAAGGTCTTCCCAGTTCGTAATCCAGAAACTAATTTAACTACCGACTTCAAGATTGAAGGAGATTTCCCTAAATTTGGTAATGATGATGATCGTGTTGATCATTTTGCAATTGAAATTCCAAAGATCTTCCTTGCTAAATTAAAGAAATACCCAGCTTACAGAAATGCTGAACATACCTTATCTATTTTAACTATTACTTCTAATGTTGTTTATGGTAAGAAAACCGGATCTACGCCAGATGGTCGTAAAGCCGGAGAAGCATTTGCACCAGGATGTAATCCAATGCATGGACGTGAAACTAATGGAGCAGTTGCTTCTCTTAATTCAGTTAGTAAAGTTGAATATGAATATTGTAAAGATGGTATTTCTAACACTTTCACTTTCGTTCCAACAGTTTTAGGTAAACTTGATGATGAACGTGTTGCTAATCTTTCTGGTTTATTAGATGGATACTTCTCTCAAGGAGGATTCCACTTAAATGTTAATGTATTAGTTCGTGAAACATTAGAAGATGCCATGGTTCATCCAGAGAACTATCCAAACTTAACTATTCGTGTTTCAGGATATGCTGTTCATTTCATTCGTTTATCACCAAGTCAACAAAGAGAAGTCATAGCAAGAACTTTCCATGAAACTCTTTAAGCTATTTTTTTTTTTAAATTACTAATAATAAAAAAAAAAAAAAAAAATACCAATAATATAAAAAAAAAAATAATAATATATTATATTATTAATACTGTGGATATATTAATTAAAAACTAAAAAAAAAAAAAAAAAAAAAAAAAAATATATTTTTTTTATGAAAGTAAAATATATACAATATGTATAAAACTATCATTATTCATTGTTAAAAAAAAAAAAAATACTAATTCATAAATACTAAAATGTAATATTAATTAATCGTTTAATCATTTTTATTATAAATATCAATAAATATGCGTTTTTTTTTATAATTAATATTTTATTTAAAAATTTTATTTAAAAAAAATAATAAATTATGTAATTCTAAAAATCTATTAAAAAGAATAAATAAAAAAAAATTAATAAAAATAGAAAAAGAAAGAGATTAATAATAATAATAAATAAAAAAAAATGAAATTTTTTATTCTATAATTATAATATATGAAGCATTCAATTTAATATATATTCATTTTCTATTAGTATTATTTTTAATTATTAATAATATTATGACTTTATTTTAATTATTTCATTTATTTTTTTATCTATATATTATTAAAATTTATATAATTAGTTATATGGATATTTAGTTTTATTATTACAGATTTTTATTTTATTTTTTTTTAATACTGTTATGAATAAAAAATTACTATAAAAAATACGGGTGTGGGCATTTCGCCAAATTGAAAATTATTAAATAAATAAGCAAATAAATAAATAAAATTAAATATTATTAATATCGAATAAAAACAATTTTAAAAAAAAATTATTTTGAATTAATATTTATTTATTTATTTATTTATTTATTTATTTATTTATTTATTTATTTATTTATTTATTTATTTATATCAATACTCCACTTGTCGAAATGCAACTTAGGGAAATACAACTCTCTATTTTTTGATACTGTTAAGAATAAAAAATTATGATAAAAAATACATATAATATTTTAATTCTATATTTTGAAACAAAATATTTTTATATACCTAATCCTTTGTTATTGATAATTTCAATGGATTAGATTTTTTTATTTTTTGAATAATATTGGGGAGAGTTGTATTTCCCCAATTTCTCTAATAAATGATTAAATAAATAAATATTGAGAAAAGTATGTGTGTTTTTTTATAATAAACTTTATTTATTTTTGTATTTATTTAATACATAAATTTTATTAATGTAAAGAACTCATTTTTTTAAGATAATAAAAATAATTATTTTTATAGTAAAAATTACATATTTAATCATGTGATAATTCTATGAATTAATACACATAGATAAATGTTACACAACATAAAAATATAAGAATAAAATATTAATATAAGATAAGAATATAATATTGATAATAATATAAGAATATAAAAATATAATTTTAATAATATAAAAATATAAAATAAAATGTGATTATTTTAACAAATATTAATTAAAAATAATTTTTTTTAAACTTGTTTTTATTCAATATTAATAATATTTAATTTTATTTATTGATTTATTTATTTATTTAATAATTTTCATCTTGGAGAAATGCCCCACTCCCTAGTAATTAAACATAATTTATTTAATAAAATAAAATGATAAATTAATAAATTATATTATGATATAATTTTTGTTACGATTTGTATATAATTTATATTTTAAATTTAAATAAAGTAATCCATTTTATTAGAAATATTTAAAAAGTCGTTATGTTTATATAGATATATAATAATAATAAAATATTTAGATAATTTAGTTTAATAAAAATTTATTTAGAATTGATTTTTATAATTAAAATTTTTTAATTTATTTTATTTATAATAATTTTTATTTAATAATTATATATCCATAAAATATTACTATTAAGGTAATTTTATAATAACCTTAAAAAGAACATAAAAGATAGATTTTTATATCTTTCTTTTATACTTTGTAAGATACATAATAGTATTTAATTATAAGATATTTATATTAGAAATAGAATACTCTTTAGAATTATTATATTAATTGTATAATTTTATTAATAAAATTTACTAAACAACCATTATTTAAAACCCACTGCTTATAAATTATTGCACATAAAATACACGTGACGTCAATTGTAGACTTGAAATTAATTCAGAATTATTAGCATAAGACAATTCTTTAAATATTAAATAAGAATTTATATTAATTATATAATTATATAATTATATATTATATATAATTAAATAAATAATGTTAATATTTTGAAAATATAAAATAAAATTTAAACTAAATATGACATATTGCTCCATGAATTTCTGAATTATATCATTTTTATATAAAATACTTAATACAATATAATTTTTTATATAGAAATTCTAGCAATAAAATTATGTTGAAATTTAATTTTTGTTAAATTTTTGTATAAAAAATGTATATTATTATTATTATTATTATTACTATTATTATTGTTATTATTGTTATTATTAATATAATATGTATTTGAATATTAATAATTAATAAATTCTTCTTTACTCCATAAAAATCATAGTAATAATTTTAAATAATTATTATAAATGCATAAAATACAATTTACATCTTTTATTTATTTATTTATAAATAATAATTACTATTTCTATTACTTTTTATTAGCATTTATATTATTATCTATCTTTTTTTTTTTTTTTTTTTATAGATCTTTTATTTAATATAATGGCATAATACATATAATACATTTATTTATATATTTTGTTTGTTTGTTTGTTTTTTTGTTTTATTAAATGAATGATTTAATTTTTAAATATTTAATAAATATATATATTTAAAGAGTTTCATGGAAGGTTCTGGCAATAACTTCTCTTTGTTGACTTGGTGATAAACGAATAAAGTGAACAGCATAACCAGAAACACGAATGGTTAAGTTTGGATAATTTTCTGGGTGAACCATAGCATCTTCTAAGGTTTCACGAACTAATACATTAACATTTAAGTGGAAACCTCCTTGAGTAAAGTATCCATCTAATAAACCAGTAAGATTAGCAACACGCTCATTATCAAGTTTACCTAAAACGGACGGAACAAAGGTGAATGTGTTAGAAATACCATCTTCACAATATTCATATCCAACCTTACTAACAGAGTTAAGAGAAGCCACAGCTCCATTAGTTTCACGATTATGCATTGGATTACAACCTGGAGCAAATGGTTCACCAGCTTTACGACCATCTGGAGTAGATCCAGTCTTCTTACCATAAACAACATTAGAAGTAATAGTTAAAATAGATAAAGTATGTTCGGCACCTCTATAGGTTGGATATTCTCTTAATTTAGTGAGGAAGATTTTTGGAAGTTGAACTGCAAATTGGTCTGCACGATCATCGTCATTACCAAATTTCGGGAATTCACCTTCAATCTTGAAATCAGTTGTTAATTTAGTTTCTGGATTACGAATTGGGAAGACCTTAGCATATTTAATAGCAGAGAAGGAATCTACAAGAACTGAAAAACCAGCAACACCAAAAGCCATACATCTATGGACATCAGTATCATGAAGTGCCATTTGAATAGCTTCATAACAATACTTGTCATGGGAATAGTGAATAGCATTCATAGTATTAACATAAAGACAAGCAATCCAGTCCATAGCTTTGTCATATAATTCCCAAATAGATTCAAAGTTAATTGAACCATCATCATTTAATTTAACATCACCAAAATCTGGTCCAACTTGTTTTCCTGTTGTTTCATCATAACCATGATTCAAAACATAAAGTAAAAGTTTAGCTAAATTACAACGAGCTCCAAAGAATTGCATATCTTTACCAATTCTCATTTCAGAAACACAACAAGCAATACCATAGTCATCTCCAAACATACTATTCATGAGATTATCATTTTCATATTGAATAGAAGAGGTATCAATAGAAATCTTATTACAGAAGTTCTTAAATGACATTGGAAGTTTATTATTCCATAAAACTGTAATATTTGGTTCTGGTGCGGCACTAAGGGTTCTAAGAGTATTAACAATACGATAAGAAGTTTTAGTAACTAATGGTCTTCCATCATTATTCATTCCACCAACAACCATAGTAACCCAAGTTGGATCTCCTGCAAATAAATCATTGTATTCTGGAGTACGTAAATGACGAACTAATCTAAGTTTAATAATTAATTGATCAATTAAATCTTGAGCTTGAGCTTCAGTTAACAAACCTTTCTTCATATCATTTTCAATATAAATATCGAAGAAACTATCAACACGTCCGAAAGACATAGCGGCACCATCTTGATCCTTGACACTAGCAAGATAACCAAAGTAAGTCCATTGAATAGCTTCTTTGGCATTTGTAGCTGGCTTTGAAATATCAAATCCATATCTTTGACCAAGAGCTTTTAATTCATTAAGAGCTTTGATTTGTTCAGCAAGTTCTTCTCTAGTACGCATGTTTTCTTCAGTCATGGTGATACCAAGAGAAAGTTTATCTTGCATTTTCCATTCAATTAATTGATCAACTCCATATAAAGCAACACGTCTGTAATCACCAATAATTCTACCACGACCGTAACCATCTGGTAAACCAGTGAGAATGGCATTAGATCTAGCTTTTCTCATTTCTGGAGTATAAAGATCGAAAACACAATCATTGTGAGTTTTACGATATTTGAAAATTTCTTCAACTTCTGGATCAAGAGTACGATTATATGCTTTTAAAGCATTCCTAACAACACGAATACCACCGAATGGTTTAATTGAACGTTTAAGAGGAGCATCAGTTTGTAAACCGACTATATCTTCTTTTTCTTTGATAATGTAACCTGCTTCATGTGCGTTGACTGTAGAAACAGTTTTATTATCTACATCAAGACAACCTCCACTTTTTATCTCTTCAACACGTAATTCACTAACTTTATTCCAAACATCCTTTGTATTTGGAGAAGGTTCTGTAACTAAGAAAGAATCGTCACCTTCATATGGGGTGTAATTATCTTTAATCCATTTTGCAACATCAATAACTATTTATTTAATAGTAGATATCGAAAACAATTTATAACAATTTAAATATAATGATATTTATTATAGAATTTATATAATAATAATAATAATATATATATATATATATAGTATTAAAAAATATTTAAAAAGATGTATATATGATCTTTTTCATATTTTTAAATTTCAATTTATATTTTATTTAATTTCATAAAAATAAAAATTTCTAATAATATCATTAATTTACCTCTCATATTGTTTTTTTTATATCTAATGAATCTTTTAAGTTGAATTAAAAATATATATTGGTTTTGCTTTCTTTTTTTTTTTTTTTTTTTTTTTTTTTTTTTTTTTTTTTTTTTGATTATTTGAATGTAATTAGTAATTTTAATATATTTTTTTTATTAAAAATATTAATTATATAAATTTTAATTTTTATATATTTACTTTAAATTATTTTCAAGATGATAAAATAAATATAATGATTCAAAGAAAGAAACGTTGTTACTTTTTTTATTTTTATTATTATTTCTATTTCTATTTCTATTTTTATTTTTATTTTTATTGATTTTTTTTTTTTTTTATAGAATATTAATTTTTTTTTTTTTATGACAATGAAAGGTTAAATTTTAATTAAAAACCTTAATTTCTTTATTATTTAAGTTTTATTGAATAGAACATTAATAAATAATACATTAATTGTAAAAAATCTAAATATTTTATTTATTCATTGACTTTATTTGAAGCAAAAGACTTTTTTTTTAATAATACATTATTTGATAATATACATGTAAAATGAATTTAATGGTTTAATAGAAAATAGAAAAATTTTTAAAACTAAATTATTTGTTATCATTAACTATATATATTATTATATATCCTATTTATTTGTAATATACTATTTTAATATTTAAAAAATTATAAATAAAAGTTATAATAAAATAAAAATATTAATTAAAATGTTATATTGTAAACTAAAAATCCTAATTTTCATACATATATATAAATATATATATATATATTATATATTTTAACAAATAAGTGTAAATAAAATTCTAAATAACTGAAGTGCTGTGAAAGGTTAAAATATTATATTTAATAAGAAAGTTATTATAATTAATATTTATTTATTAATTATTTTAAAAAAATTATTAAAATTGAATTTTATAAATTAATGGTAAATTTTAAGTTTCGTAAAATTTTTTTTCTTTTTAGTTTGAAATACTATATTTTCTTTTATTAATATATTTTTTTTCATCATTAAATAGATATTTTATTGGAAAATCTTTTTGGTAGCTCTTTATTGCTTAAATATATGATAATAAAACTTTATTTTTCGTTTAAATATATAATTTTACAATAAACTTTATAATTATAATATATTTTCATATAGTATTTAAATTAATATTTAATATTTATATTCATTCATTAGTTTAGTATACTATAAATTTATGTATATATATTTTTTTTGAAATTTTTTTTTTTTTTTTTTTTTTTTATAAAAATGTTAACATAATAAATTTATAATAATAAATTATTAAGAAAAATAGATATATGTATAATATATATTGAATTAATTTATATTTATAGGAAAAAAGAAAAAATAAATTTTAAGAAACATCTAAATAGCAATCAATATATTAATATATATAAAAAAATATTTATATAATATTAAATAATATAATTAATAATTTTTAAGCTATTATTGATTATATTTTTAATATTTTATATTTTTTAGTAATTAAAAAGAGTTTAGAGATTTACAATTTTAGAATTAATTGTAAAATTTTTTTTTAAAAATTGATTCAATAGTATATTATATATATATATATTTTTTATTAATGAAAAATAAAATATGATTTTATATAATTATATACATAATTTTTAATTAATAAATAATTTACGAGTCAAACCTTTAAGATATTATCTCTCTTTTTTATAATAGACTTTTTTTATAATTATTATTTATAATATTATTAATTATAATTTTTCAATTTTTTTTTTTTTTAATTATATATAAAAACTTTACTTTTTTTTTTTTTTAAAAGAGTTTATTTTTACTTTTTGTATTGTTAAAAATAAAGTTTAATATTTTAATTAAGTCTTGTATAATTAAGATTTACTTATTTATTAAATTAAATATGTTTTTCATTATTTTGTATAATGTAAAATATTATGAGGCGTATTAATGATGTACATCATATATTTACAATTATAACTAATATAGTTAAATTAAATTTTATTAATGTATATACATTTAAGGATTATGATAATTAATCCTATAATAAAAAATATTACTAAAAAATTATATAGTTATTAAAATAATAATAAAATTATAATAAATAAATAAAATAAAGTGATCACACAATAAAAACTAAACAAAATAACATATATTTAATAGATTAAGAGTCTCAGTTAGCTCTAGTTAGTTTATAAACATCAATAATAATTTATATTCCAACAATAAAAAAAAATAAAAGTAAATTGAAATTTCAAGATTCCGAAATTTATTTTAATTAAATCTTAGTTATTCAATAATGGAAGATAGATCATTTAATATTTTAAGCAACAAAAAACTCACTGTCGAAACCTATCCTCTTTGGGCATCAGATATGGATCTAATATTAACAGCCAATGAATTAGATCAATATATCTACGAAAACAACATGAAGAAGATCTCGAAAAACTCAGAAAATTTTGAATCTTCAAAGGGAATTAAAATTAGAGGAACTGAGATATACTATCATAAATCAGTCACGAAAAATATGATAGTTGGTGACAGCAAAGCAAAAAGATACATCAGTATGAATTTAGAAAATGAAATAAAGTTAAGTATTGACTTCAAAAACAGTTCCGCATATGAAATATGGGAGTTATTGAAAAAGACTTTTACTAAAGGTAAAGAGGAAATGAAATTACAACTAAATGAAAAATTAGAGAATATGATCTATGATAAATCTTCAGACATAGGAATATTCATAGCCAACATGGAAGTCACATTTAATAAATTAGAAGAATTAGGTGATAAAGTCAGTGATGAAAGAAAATTCAACTATTTATATAATGCTCTTCCATCAGACATTACCCAATTAACAAATATGTTAGGTTTTCAAAATGATTGGAATAGATGTTGCGATATGTTAAAAACATCAATTCCAAAGATAAAGTTCTTAAATAGCTTAAGAATTAAGCAAGAGAAAACAAAAGCATTTAGTAGTGAAACAAAAACAATAGAAAGTGTCAAAAGATATAAACAAAATAGAAATCTTAGCAAGAAAAATAGGAAAAATATAAAGTGCCACAATTGTGGCGGATTTGGCCATATATCACGTGAGTGCCTCAAGAATGGAAGAATTCATGGAGGTGTAGTGTACGATAAATATGGTAAAAGACACTACAAAGAGAAGAAAATGAAACACCAACAACATGCAGATAACGTAGAAGTTAATGAGCAAGAAGAAGAATCTGAAAGGTATGTAGATATATACAGTAATGCCTTAAATATGGACTATAATGATGAAAGGGAGGAAAGTCAATCCAACTGCGTAACAACAAGAATCCCAAAAAATAAAAACAATATCAAAAATTTTCATTAAAACAATATACTAGGCAGAGCTTAAGTTATTATACTGCCAAGTATAAAAAACGTAATAATAACAAAGAAAATAAAATTAATAAAAATAACAACAACATTACTTTATGGACATTAGATTCTGGGGCGTCATACCACATGACCCATGATGAAAATAATTTAGTGAATACACGTGATTTTCATATAAATATATATTTTGCTAACGGAGGAATGGTGAAATCCAAAAGTATTGGTAATTATATTGGTTTAATTAACAATCATAAAATTATTTTGAATGATGTTATATATGTGCCATCCTTTAAAAGAAGTCTAATTTCTATAGATCATTTAAGTAAAGATAATTATAAAACTGTATTTTGTAAAAATAAGTATGATAATAAAAACTGTGCCATCTTATATAATGATAATGGAAAACGAATTTATACATCATACGCTAACAATTCAAAAGTTTACAAAATACTAACTAGAAAAAATAATATAAATAATAATTCAAATAATGTTGTATGTTATAATATACAAAATGCTATAAACGATTCTAATATGGATTTATGGCATAGAAGAATGGGTCATTTTAATATTGACTCTATTAAAGATAGATTAAATAAAATATATATAAAACAAAAATGCAAAATTTGTTCTTGTTCAAAATTAAAAAACCTCCCCTATAAACCATCCACCAACCATATGACAAAACCATTTGAACTTATTCATATGGACTTAGTGTTCGTTCCCGATTATTCTATTTACGGGAATAAATATTTTTTATCTATTCTTGACGATTATTCAAGATATAGTTGGGTCCTCTTCATAAAGAGAAAAAGTGATACATTTAAAACCTTTATTATATGGTACAATCAAATCAAAAACTTATTTGATAATTGTAATATTAAATATATTAAAACTGATAACGGTACAGAATTCTTTAACAATAATTTCAACGAATTCTACGAAAGAACAGGAATAATACATGAGCATACTATTGCTCATAATCCACAACAAAATGGTAGGGTGGAAAGACTTCATGGGACATTAATATCTAATGGTGATGCCATGCTTAATGATGCAAAGTTAAACCATAAATTTTGGGAAGATGCTGTATCCACAGCAAATTATATACACAACAGATTGCCACATAAAGGCAACAATAACAAAGTACCATATGAAATCTTATTTAAAAGTAAAGTTGACTATAATAAATTTAGAGTCTTTGGTTGTCGTGTATATTTTTACGTTCCAAAACAATTTAGGAAGAAGTTTTGCAATACAACTCTCCCTGGTATCTTTCTCGGATACGATGAAATAAACCATACCGCTTACAAAATATATGATATTAAAAATAACAAAATAATTCTAGCTCGCACTGTAGAATTTCTTGAGGATGAACCTGCAAATTTAAGTGCTCCTCTATCATCACCGGATAATATAAATTTTACTAATTATTATGAAGATGAAGAGATAGACTATATGAATAGTGATGATAATGGAAATAATATAAATGATGAGAATAATGAATACAATATAATTTATAATATAAACAATAATAATGACAATAATAATAATAATACCAAAATTAACGAAATTAATAATTTAATCAATGAACATAACTATAATAATATATATCGTCCAAATAATAATAATTTTATTAATATGGATCAAAATCAAAATAATTTAATTTTACAAAATCAAAATAATATTATTGGACCTCCACAACATAACAATAATTTTGAAGATAACAATAATAAAAATTTTTCAATTCCTAATTTAAACAACCAATTAAATAATTTAAATTATAAATTTAATGATCAATCATTAAATTTAGATAATAATAATAAAACTAATTCAAATGTTATAAATCATAATCTAAATAATTTTAATCAGAAAAATATTAATTCCATTTATTTCCAAGAAGAAAATAATAAGGATTTTCATAATGGAAATAAAGAAAGATTTAATATTAATAATTTAATTGAAATTAATAATAATAATAATAATAATAATAATAATAATATTACCTCAAATGAATTAATTCGAAATAATCAAGTAAATTTAGACAAAAATCAAATAACAAATTCAGGAATAAATACAGGAGCAGATATTAAAGATAATTTAAATTCAGACGTAAGTAAAAATTTGAATTATTTTGAATCAATAAATAAAAAAGTAAATAACATAGGGATAAACAAAATAAATTTAAGCAAAAATAATTTAAATTTAAATGTAAATAAAAATTCTGATTATTCTAATGAAGTAAGTAATAATTATAATTACTCAAATAACGGTTATAGTTCTAATGTAAATAATAATAATATAAATAACAATTACATGGGGAATGATTTAAATCATAATTTAAATATTGATAATATTAACCCTATTGATAATAATTCTAATATAAGTGTAAATAAACCAATAAATATAGTAATTAAAAATAATTCAAATTCAAATAATCAAATAGAAAATAAAAATGAACCAGATAGTGAAAAATATATTTCACAGGATATATCAGGAATTAATATCAATGAAAATAATGTCTGTGGGAAACATATTTTACGAGATAGATTTTTGCGTGAATTTGCAATTAGAAATTCGAATTCAAAACAAAATAAACAAAATTGTAATGATTACAATGATAAGAATGTGAATGAAATTGTAAACAATAATAACATAAGAAATAAACAAAAGATAAGTAACGCAGTTAGTAATAATAATAGTGACAATATGAATAATAATGAGAATGTTATTAATAAAATAACTATTAATAAGAAATATAAAAATAAACAAGAATCCACGGAATTCTTGCTAAATAAATTAAAAGAACCTTTAAGTACTTCAAACGGTTTAAATAATAATTGTAATAATAAAAATGGTAATAATATACAAAAACAAAGCGTTAGAAAGCAAAGTGTGAAAAATAACAAAAATGATAGCCATAAACAGGTTAATAAAAATAGTATCATATATGTTAAGAAAAATAATAACAAACGTAAAAAAATTTATAAAGATGAATATAATATTGTAAAACACCCATCAAAAAAATATAAATCATTTAGTATAGATGATATAATAGGTACTAATGCTTTTCTAGCTGTAGATAATAATAATTCTATTGAACCACGCAGTTATAAAGAGATATTTTCCATGAAAGATAAAGACATGTGGTTGAAGGCAGTGGATGAAGAACTAAACAATATGAAGAAAATGAATGTGTTTTCAATAATCCGTAAAGTACCAAAAGACGCCAATGTTATTTCAACAAGGTGGGTCCTTAAACATAAGAAAGATTCTGAAGGTAAGATAATCAAATATAAAGCTAGATTAGTAGCTAAGGGGTATAGCCAGGTGTATGGAATTGATTTCAAGAATACTTTTTCACCTACCCTTAAACAAGACACGCTCAAAATAATAATAGCTATTTCTGTTCAAAATAAATTTCAAATACATCAAATGGATATTAAAGCGGCGTATCTAAACGCAAAGCTGGACGAAGACATTTATATGCTACTGCCAGAAGGAATGAATAAAAAGGGGTATTGCAAATTGAATAAAGCTTTATATGGTTTAAGGCAATCCGGAAGAATGTGGAATGAGACCCTTAACAAGGTATTGTTAGAGTTGAATTTTAATAGATTTTTAAGTGATCCATGTGTTTACATTAAAAGGGATAAAACTAACAAGATTATATGCTTATTAGCAGTTTATGTGGACGATATAATTGTTGCTGGGAAGTATGATCAAATAATTAAAACGAAATCTTTAATTAAAAATAATTTTGAAGCTACAGATGTAGGTGAAGTAGACTTTATTATAGGTATAAAGTTTGAAAAATGTAATGATGGTTATATTATCCATCAGAAGAAATATCTTAATGAAATTTTAAATAAGTTTAATATCAATAAATATAATCCAGTATCAAATACAACACCAATCGAGTCTATTGAATTAAGGAGTAAAAAATTTAATGTAACAAAATATAAGCAAGCTATAGGATCCTTGTTATATTTAGCTATCAGCACGAGGCCGGACATATTATTTTCTGTGAGTAAAGCTTCCAGAAAATCCGATAATCCAACATACGAAGATTGGTACAATGTACTAAAAATTTTTAGATACTTGAAAGGTAATCCTAATTATGGAATTAAATTCACTTATACTAATACTTTTAATTTTAATGTTTATGTTGACGCCGATTTAGGTGGTGATAAGGAAACAAGGAAGTCAACTACTGGATTTGTAATGATGATAAACTCAGCTCCTACTAGTTGGTATTCCAAACTGCAACATTGTGTTTCAGTTTCTACTGCGGAAAGTGAGTATTATGGAATTCATGAGTGTGCAAGACACTGTCTCTGGTATAGAAATATATTTAAGGAACTTGGACTTAAGCAGGATGTTATTACAATAAACACCGATAATAAAGCTGCAATTTACAATTGCGAAAATGAAACTATTAATCCGAAATCTAAGCACATCGACCTACGATATCACAGTGTAAGAGAATTAATCAAGAAAGGTTATATCAATTTAAAGTATATAAAATCTGAAAATAACTTATCTGATGGATTTACCAAATATCTAAATTCTACTTTAATGACCAGGTTTAGAAATAATATTCTCTATGATCTAAACAATATTAAACTTTAGGGGGAATGTTAAAAATAAAGTTTAATATTTTAATTAAGTCTTGTATAATTAAGATTTACTTATTTATTAAATTAAATATGTTTTTCATTATTTTGTATAATGTAAAATATTATGAGGCGTATTAATGATGTACATCATATATTTACAATTATAACTAATATAGTTAAATTAAATTTTATTAATGTATATACATTTAAGGATTATGATAATTAATCCTATAATAAAAAATATTACTAAAAAATTATATAGTTATTAAAATAATAATAAAATTATAATAAATAAATAAAATAAAGTGATCACACAATAAAAACTAAACAAAATAACATATATTTAATATGTATTTATTAAAACATATTTAATTAATATGGAATCATTAATAGTCAAATTATAATAAAATACTAAAAATATTTATAAAAAATTTTATTTTATAAATTTTACATTTTTAAATTTTATGATTGGTATTTTTTTTTACTAGGAATAAACTTTATTTAATAATACTTATTAAAAATACATAAAAATAAAATATAATTAGTATTATTTTTTCAATAAAGTATAATTATTATATTTTTATAATGTGAAATTGAAAACGTAAAAACAAAAAATTCATTTTTTATTATATATATATATATTTTCCATTTAAATCAATTTAAAAAGTGTATGATTACAAGCTATATTATTTATTAATAATCCTTCATATTAATAATTTATGTCAAGTTATTTTTATATTTATTCATTATATAATTTGGGTGGTGAAGTTAAAAACTTAATAAATTAGGATCACTCTACACATTTATAAATTTATTAAATAAAAATAATGAATTTAATAAAATTATGACAACAAAATTATAAATTTATAAAAATTGCCATAATGTTTCGGCGTTGACACGGACCTCTCTTTAAGCAAGGCTAATATGAAAGACATTCCCTATACGCCACTTAATACGACAGGTTATTTTCAGTGAACTCTTGAACCATCATTGAGGGAGGAACAGCTTCACTAATCCTCTCACAGATTAATCGTTCGATATAAGAAATTTTAATTTATAAATTTGATTATATATAAAAATTAATATTTTTACTTTTATAATATAAACAATTACCACAATGAACGGGTTATGAGATATCCAAACATAATATATATATATTTAAATTAAAATATATATTACTTTAAGGTTCTTTTGATTTAACCTTAATATCTATATTAATTAATTTATACTAATTCTTTTTTTTTTTTTTTTTTTTTTTTTTTTTTTTTATTTGAAATCATTCAATCTTTTAAATATAAGCAATATTATATATATATATATATTTATTACACAAACCTTTTTTTTATTATTTATTCAGTAAATTCTATGAACTAAAGAATAACCTAAAAGTTAATACAACTATATATTACATTTATTATTTTAATGTCATTTATTTTAATGTATATATTTATTTATTTATTATTTTAATGTCAATAAGAGATATAAATGCAAAATCGAAAATAAAATTACTATAATACATCTGTCAAGAATAAGAATCAACACTATTGAAAAAAAAAAAAAAAAAAAAAAAAAAAAAAAATTAATTTGTTCAAATAATATTAATAACATATATATATAAATATTTTAATTAATAATTAATAATTTAATTCTCCTTGTAAATTTTTATTCTCATATTTTTTTAAAGGCGGAAAAAAATGTAATATACTTAACTATTAAAAAAAATAAATAACTCAACCTTCAGAATATTTAAATATCAAACTAATAATGAAGTTGACTTATATTCAAAAAAAAAAAAAAAAAATTGTTTTTATTAACATTTATTATTACCTCTTAATAGTTATTATCATCATAAATATTATTATTCATTATCATTACGATTAATTTTATTTTTATCTATTCTTTCATATTAAAAAAAAAGAAGAAAGTAATAAACAAAATGGATAAAAATGGTTAATGTGTTAAATTAAATATGAAATTAATATGATTAATTGTTAGTTGTATATATTAATATGTTTATTATTAATCATTTATACTAATATAAAAAATTTAATAATAAAATATTTATATATAATTAGTATATAAAATTAAATATAATTTAAATATATTATAATTGGATTACAAAGAAATAGTAAAATTAGGGATAAAAATAAATTCATCCAAAGGAAAATGTATTTTTCAATTAATTGAAAAACTATTATAAATGAATAATTTTAAAAAAAAAGGTTAAAAAAAAATGTGGATATTAAATACATGTGATTTAACATAAATATTTATTAGTGGATTTTTTTATATAATAAATAATAAATAATAAAATATTATATTAATAATAATAAATAAGAAATGATAACAGATAATATATAATAATATTACATTCAAAAAATTTCCATATTTTACAAGATGTAAAATCAAATACACGTTATATACTCAATCTTTAATTTAGATGAGATTATAATGCTAATGTATACATGTAAATGATGATGACTCTATTAATATTATCAAATTGAATTTTCAAAAAAATTAAAAAAAAAAATAAATTTTATATTTTTCTTAGATTTATAATTTTAAGTGGTAATGAAGTTAATAAAGTTTAATCTTGATTGTTTTGGATTTTTCCTTTTTTTAGTATAAAATAAATAACATTAGTAATAAAAATAAATAATAAAACAACTTAGATTAATTGTAATATAATATCATAGAAAGAACATAATAATAAAAAAAAAAGTTTAGAATTTAATAAAAAAATATAAAAGTATTGATAATAAAAAAAAAAAATTCAATGTTATAATATTTTTTAATTAATAATTTATTATTTAGAGTAATCATAAAATATCACATATATAATATAGATTATTATTTTTTAATATTATTTTAGTGTAATTATTTTTACTATCTTTTTTTTTTTTTTTTTTTTTTAATAAAAAAAAAAACTAACTCTATGTTTTAATTTACTATTTCTCTTGAGAAAAAAAGTATTATTAAATGATGATGATTAAGTGGTAAAATTAGAAATAAAGCACTTTAAAAAAAAAAAAAATTAATATAAAAAATATTGATAAACTAATATAAAAATATTAATCGTAATAATACTTTAAACAAAAAAGCATTTTAATATATATATAAAGTGTTTAAAAACACACTATTATTAATAAGATATTTTTTTATTATGAAAAAAAATCTTATTATTTATTTATTTTAGTATTATTTTACTATCTATTATTATCTATTATTAGTAAATAACCGATATTATATTTTATGAATTCACATATTATTGCATATAATAATTAAAAGAAAATACTCTATCAACAATTATATAAATAAACATTAATAAATAAATAAATAAATAATAAAAATGAATTATTTCCACATCCAAGGTTAAAATGTATAAAACATTATAATATAAAAATATTTTTGATGGCTCTTCATAACTTTTATTTATCCAATAGAAATAATTTCAATTAAATTACCATAATATACTATTTATATACTAAAATGTATAATATATTATAAAAGTAGAACATAATGAAATAAGGATTATTTGTACTAACATTAAAAATGAAATCTATGTACTGAAAAATTTATCTATTTAATAATAGAATATCAAATAAAAAAATATATTTATATTAAAATTTAAAGATTGAAGTACAATATATTGCAATAAATTGTTATATATGCTAATAATTCATATTGTAAAATAATAAATTTTATTATATCAATTAATATGCAATATATTTATAATTTTTTATTTACTAAATATATAAAATATTTTTATAATAATTAAAATATTATGTATTAATCCAGATTTAATTCAATATATTATAATTTATTTATTCCGTTTTAATTCTTTTTCTAATATACATCTATAATTCCATATATTAAAATTCATTTAAACTTAATTTTCAATTAGATTGAATATACATTAATAAAATAAAAAAACTAGATAGTGATAATATATCTGAGTGAGTAACGAAGAATATGAAAATTAAAATATTTAAAAATTTTATTATTAATTTAATTATTCCAAAACTTTTTAATCTTTAGTTCGGTTTTAAATCCTTTCTTTCTCTCTTTCTAACTTTTTTTTTTTTTTTTTAATTTATAAATTTAACTTACAGATGCTGTCGGTTTTTTATTTAAATTAAATATATTATTGTTTAAAATAAATTTTAAATCTTCTTTAATTAAAAAAATATATTTAAATTATATAAATAAATATATATTTTTTTAAAAAAAAAAAGTGATTTAAATTATATATATTTTAATATTTTAATTATCAATACATAAATAATATAATAATAATTATAGTAATAAAAATATTATTTTTTATTATTTAATGGTTGTAATAAATAAAAACCAATGTTAAACTATTTATACTGTAATTTCATTCATTTAAGGGAATCTAATTCATCATTTATATTTCCTATACTCTTAATAAATAGTTTCAATATAGGAATTATACTTATTTATTCTTTTTAGAATTGATATTCTATCAATGTTAAATATATATTTTTTTTTTAAAATACTATTTTAAATAGCCTTTTACCACCATATTTATGTTATAAAATTATTTTTTTTAATTATTTATTAATTTTTATTATGTTTCAAATAACCTTTTACCACTATATTCATGTTATAATAATAATATATATTAAATTATAATAAAAAATTTTATAAGATAAACTTAACTTAGATTTATATATAAATTATTAATCTTTTTTTTTTTTGATGATAGTTTCCTTTATTTCATTTTCATTCGTCAATAAATTTAATACAATATATATTATTACAATAATATATAATATATAAAATACAATAATATATAATATATAAAATTAAATTACATATTTTACAGATTATATATTAATATAGATGAATATATTGTATTTATTCATTAATTAAATTATTATAACAATATAATTGTTAATATATTAACTATATTGTCTGTCCATACATTCTTATTATATTAATATTATATAATTAAAAAATATATTCTTTAAAAAAATTATTATTATTTATTAAAAAGTATATATATTTATAATTTTATATTGTCATTATTTATTAAGAAGTATATATATTTATAATTATATATATATAAATTGAATAGTAATATTATTATGCAATTAAGCAATAAATATAAGGGAAAAAAAATATATTTATATATTTTTTTAAATTTAATATAATTAACTTCTTTATATATAATATTTGACAAATTAGATTTGAGATGAATCAAATAAATACCTCTAAAATATGCTTTTTTTTTTTTTTTTTTTTTTTTTTTTTTCTTCACACACACAAAAAAAAAATTTTAACTAAATATAAAATATTAAAAATTGTATATTTTATATAGTAATTTTTTAATATTTTTTAATAATCTATTTTAACATATCAAATTATTATAATATATATAATTATTTTTTATATATAATAAATTTTATAATAAAAATAAAAGATGCAAGGTAAAATAATGAAAATAAAAAAAATGATTTGTAATTATTTTTTTTGGAAGAATAAAAGATGTGTTAAAAATGATGATTTTAAAATAATTATTATATCGTAATAATTAAAAAAAAAATAGAATCAACATGATAGAGATAGAAGAATGTAAATTTCATGAGAAAGTTAAAAAAATAATAAAAAAAAAACTTAAAAACATTATATATATAATTATATATATATTAAGAAAAGAAAAGAAAATACTTTTAAAATAACTAATATATTTTAATTTAGATGTAAATTTAATAAAATATCAATAAGAGAAATAATTTTAATTAATTAGAAAATATATTAATATTATATATATTTTTTAATAAATAATTATATATATATATTATTACATTGTTTATTAGAATAAACAAAAAGATTTAAGATTTTTATACATAAATCGTAAAGTAGAATAACTATGATAATTAAATTATTAATAAAACAGAATATTTAAATATATGAATTTTAAAATAAAACTATTAAGGTTTATAATAGAAAAATATTGAGATATATAAAAAGAATAATATAATAAATAAAATATGTAAAATTGATTAATTTATAAATGATAGTATAAAAAGAATATGTTCTAAATTTAATAATAATATTAATATTATTATTTTAAAAAATATAATATAAATAAATTGGATATTAACTAATGAATAAATTATTAAAAATATTAATATATAGTTATTGATACTGCCAAGTGGATTAAAGAAAATTACACCCCATATGAAGGTGATGCTTCTTTCTTAGTTTCTGAAGCTTCTCAAAAAACTAAAGATGTTTGGGCTAAGTGCAGTGAACTTCGTGCCCAAGAAATTAAGAGTGGTGGTTGTCTTGATGTAGATAATAAAACTATATCTACTGTTAATGCTCATGAAGCTGGTTATATCATCAAGGAAAATGAAGATATTGTCGGTTTACAAACTGATGCTCCTCTTAAACGTTCAATTAAGCCATTCGGTGGTGTTCGTATTGTTAAGAACGCTTTAAAGGCTTACAATCATACTCTTGATCCAGAAGTTGAAGAAATTTTCAAGTACCGTAAGACTCACAATGATTGTGTTTTCGATATTTACACTCCAGAAATGAGAAAAGCTAGATCTAATGCCATTCTCACTGGTTTACCAGATGGTTATGGTCGTGGTAGAATTATTGGTGATTACAGACGTATTGCTTTATATGGAGTTGATCAATTAATTGAATGGAAAATGCAAGATAAACTTTCTCTTGGTATCACCATGACTGAAGAAAACATGCGTACTAGAGAAGAACTTGCTGAACAAATCAAAGCTCTTAATGAATTAAAAGCTCTTGGTCAAAGATATGGTTATGATCTTTCCAAGCCAGCTACAAATGCTAAAGAAGCTATTCAATGGACTTACTTTGGTTATCTTGCTAGTGTCAAGGATCAAGATGGTGCTGCTATGTCTTTCGGACGTGTTGATTGTTTCTTCGATATTTATATTGAAAATGATATGAAGAAAGGTCTTTTAACTGAAGCCCAAGCTCAAGATTTAATTGATCAATTAATTATTAAACTTAGATTAGTTCGTCATTTACGTACTCCAGAATACAATGATTTATTTGCAGGAGATCCAACTTGGGTTACTATGGTTGTTGGTGGAATGAATAATGATGGAAGACCATTAGTTAGTAAAACTTCTTATCGTATTGTTAATACTCTTAGAACTCTTGGTGCAGCACCAGAACCAAATATTACAGTTTTATGGAACAAGAACCTTCCAACACCATTCAAGCATTTCTGTAATAAAATTTCTATTGATACCTCTTCTATTCAATATGAAAATGATAATCTTATGAACAAAATGTTTGGAGATGATTATGCTATTGCTTGTTGTGTTTCTCAAATGAGAGTTGGTAAAGATATGCAATTCTTTGGAGCTCGTTGTAATTTAGCTAAACTTTTACTTTATGCTTTCAATCATGGATATGATGAAAGAACAGAAAAACAAGTTGGACCAGATTTTGGAGATATTAAATTAAATGAAGATGGATCCGTTAATTTCGAATCAGCATGGGAAATTTATGATAAAGCTATGGATTGGATTGCATGTCTTTATGTCAATACTATGAATGCTATTCATTATTCTCATGATAAATACTGTTATGAAGCTATTCAAATGGCACTTCACGATACTAATGTTCATCGTTACATGGCTTTCGGTATTGCTGGTTTCTCAGTTATTGTTGATTCCTTCTCTGCTATTAAGTATGCTAAGGTCTTCCCAGTTCGTAATCCAGAAACTAATTTAACTACCGACTTCAAGATTGAAGGAGATTTCCCTAAATTTGGTAATGATGATGATCGTGTTGATCATTTTGCAGTTGAAATTCCAAAGATCTTCCTTGCTAAATTAAAGAAATACCCAGCTTACAGAAATGCTGAACATACTTTATCTATTTTAACTATTACTTCTAATGTCGTTTATGGTAAGAAGACTGGTTCTACTCCAGATGGTCGTAAGGCTGGTGAAGCATTTGCACCAGGATGTAATCCAATGCATGGACGTGAAACTAATGGAGCAGTTGCTTCTCTTAATTCAGTTAGTAAAGTTGAATATGAATATTGTAAAGATGGTATTTCTAACACTTTCACATTCGTTCCAACAGTTTTAGGTAAACTTGATGATGAACGTGTTGCTAATCTTTCTGGTTTATTAGATGGTTATTTCAACCAAGGTGGTTTCCACTTAAATGTTAATGTATTAGTTCGTGAAACCTTAAAGGATGCTATGGTTCATCCAGAACTTTATCCAAACTTAACTATTCGTGTTTCAGGATATGCTGTTCATTTCATTCGTTTAACTCCAGATCAACAAAGAGAAGTTATTGCTAGAACTTTCCACGAAACTCTTTAAATTGAAAGAATATTTGTTTAAAAAATGAAATTTAAATAATAATATATTTTATAGCTTCTTTAAATATGTTTATTCATATTTATAAAAAAAAAAAAAGAGTGTAAAGTATATAATTTAGATTAAATGATAATTTATCATATAAATAGCCTTCTCTAATAATTATCAAATTTTGATTATATAAAAAATAATTTTTATAATAAAACCTTATAATATTTATTATTTTTACGAAAGTTAAAAATTATAATAAAAGTATCAAATCCCCATTATTATAAATGTTAGAATAGTATACATATTAAAAAAAAAAAAAAAAGAAAAAAAAAAGAAAAAAAATTAAAAAAATTAAAAAAATTGAAATATATATATATTTAAAATATATATAATAAGTAAAAATTTAGCAAATAAAATATCATGAAAAGTTAATTGCATAAAATTTTACTTTTTTATGTAATTTTTATTTTCTTAAAAAATTGATTATTCCCTAAAATAAAATAATAATAATTAAAAAAAAGTGGTCATTTTAAATATAATATGAATAAATGAATAAAATAAATTATTTGATATATTTATATTTAATTTAAATTGAAGAGAAAGTAAATCAATATTTTAAATTAAAATGAATAAGTTAAGGAAGGATTACAATCCTTTTTAATTTATTTTAATTTTATTAAAGAATTTTTTAAAGAATTTTGAAAAAATAAAATAAAATAAAATAAAATAAAATAAAATAAAATAAAATAAAATAAAATAAAATAAAATAAAATAAAATAAAATAAAATAAAATAAAAAAAACAAACTTAAATAAAGATAAAAAAATAAATAAAAAAGGAAATATATTATTCTTTTATTTTTATTTTTATTTTTATATTAATTTTTATTATAATTTTTATTTTAATAATTTATTTTTATTTTCTCAATTTTGATTATTTTTATTTTTATTTTATTTTATTTTTAATTTCGTTTTTTTTTATTAATAATAAACCGTTAAACTGTTAGATATATATGAAAAATATAGAGGTGGAGTAAGCATATAATTTTATTTATTTATTCATTCATTGTATAATAAATTTTCCAATGGAACAATTAGGTATACGAGACACAATGAATGGGATATAAATCAAGACATCAGTATAGAAGAAATTAGAGAAGCAATTTTGGCTACTCCAAATTTTAAAGCTTCAGGCCCTGATGGAATTCCTATTGAATTTTATAAAGCTTCAATTCCTCCGGATGACGAAAATTCAGTAAATAATTCTTCTTCTGGTTTAAATTGTTTACAGAAGATATACTCAAGAATTTGGAATGGAGAATTTCCTAGCTCATGGAATGAAGCAAGTATTATATCTATTCCTAAAAAAGGAGATGATCTATCTGATTGTGACAATTATCGAGGTATCTCTCTGATTAACAATGGTATTAAACTCATTTCGAAAATAGTCTCCAAAAGAATTTCAGAATATGGACTTAAAAATAATTTTATTAGGCCAGAGCAATTTGGATTTCGTACTAAAGAAGAATGTGTTAGTTTATTTATTTCAATTCGAGAAATTTGTCAAAGGCGTAAAAATGATAATAAAGAAACTTACCTAGCTTTTCTAGATTTAAAAAAGGCATATGATTCTGTTCCAATAGGTAATATTTTATATAAATTAGATGCTTTAGGTATTAGAGGTAAATGTTATCAATTTATAAAAAATCTATATTTGACATCCAAAGCTAGTGTTAAAATTGATGATCAATATTCGGAATCTTTTAATATTATGAAAGGAGTTAGACAAGGTTGTCCACTATCACCAATTCTTTTCAATCTTTTTATTAATGACATTTTTAATGATGTTTCAGAACTTGGAATTCCTTTAGACGAATCTAGATGTTGTGGTGGACTCTTTGCAGATGATATTGTTCTATGCGCACCGTCAAGAACTAAGTTGAAAAAAATGCTTAAGAAGGTAAATGAATGGGCTAAATTTAATATGATGAATTTTGGAATTAATAAGTGTGCAACGATGGTGATTCGACCAGACACACCTCTTTTTCAAAATAAAAGAGATCCTACTTTTTATCTTGCTGGTCAACCAATTCCAATAACTAAATGTTATACCTATTTAGGTATACCATTTGATAAAAGCTTATCGTTGAAACCTATTATTAAATTACTTAACTCTAAAGTAACTAAAGCTCTCTTTTCTGTTAGTAAATTTCTTTCAAATTCCAAAATTCCTATTCCATTTAAGAAGATTATAATTAACTCTTATGTACTTAGTAAAGTCTCTTACTTTGCACCTTTACTTGGTTCGAATAAAACGAGAACAAATAATACTCAGAAATTAATTAATAAAGGATTAAGATGGATTGCAGGTATACAAAAAGCCAAATCATTTATTAATGTATATTCTATTTCAAAAGATTTACATATTCCTCCATTGTCAGCTAAGTGTGCTTTGTCTCAGGTCAAATGTTTTGATAAATGGAAAAATTCAAATTGTATTATTTCCTATTTAGTTAATAATATTCCAAAATCTAGAAAATATACATGGACAAAAGAAAGTAGAACTCTTAAACGTAAACTAGAGAAAAGAGGTAATAACGATAATAAAATCAAGGATTTTTATTGGAAAAGAGATATGAAAATCAATTCTATTAAAGCTGAGTTTTATGACAAAAACAAATTCGAAGAAACATCAAAATTTATAAAACTTTGTTATGACTATCCTGATCTTTCATATGGTTTCTATTGGCTATTGAGAGCACGAAGCGGATATAGATTAGATGCTAGAATTGCTAAAGCTGCAAAAATAGTGGACCAAATGTGTCCTAATTTTTGTCCCTGTTGTAAAAGTAATAAACAATGGATAAGTCATTGGTTAATTGATTGTCCCTTTTTCAATCATACTCGTAGTAAAGTTAATGATAAAATTTTATTTTTATATAATGCTTTTTACCGTGGCAACCTAACAAATGATATTGTTAATAGTAATAATGATAATAGTAATAGTAATAATAGTAATAGTTATAATAGTAATAATAATATTAGTAATAGTATTTTTAGTAATGTTAGTAATAGTATTGAAAATAATGTGTATATTGATTCTAGTGTGTGTGAAAAAGTGTTTAATTTCCTTCTTGGAGGTCGAAGTATTAATAACAGTACAAGGGAATGGAAGGATCTATTTAAGTGCCAGATGAAATCAGGTGCTTATTCTGATACTCCGTTCTTAGTGGTTACTGCGGCACTTCTCCAATCGATTATACCTATTGCTATTGGCCAGCAATGGTCTTTGTTCAATAGGTTCAAATCGAATCGTACTACTACTACCAAGAGCGTCAATGCTGAAGAAACAGTAAGACAGGCCAGCAGGGCTAGCGCAACCAATGAAGATCATAATTTTGTATCTTAAAATTATGATTAACATTGCGAAGTCAAAGTTAATTATTATACTTCAGTATAATAATGCCCTTGTGAAGTCTTACAAATATTAATTAAATGAAACTAGAATATATTATACCATTATTTTATTTTTATTTTGTGTTTTATTTTTTGTTTATTTTTTTATCTTTTTTTTTTTTTTTATTATTTTATTACATGTATTTTATCAAATATTTAATTAATAAAGATGAAACAAGTTTGCTGCCGTTAAAAAAAAAAAAAAAAAAAAAAAAAAAATATTCATTCATTCATTTATTTTCATATTTATACCATAATCAAAGCCTTCTTTAGTAAATTTGATTTATCCGATAATCAAGATGATTCTTCAGTTGTTCCCCAATGAAGTGGACTGTTTTTCCAGGTCCATGGAGGGTTGATGGAAAAGGAATAACCTATATCAGGTGTACTAATTACAGCTTTCTGTGATTCTGATGATAATCAATGGTTATCCTTTCTAAAGTGGCTTCTAGTACGAAGAGAGAAATCTGGAATACTGGAAGACTGTAGAAAGTGAACTTGACGTTCTATAATGTCTTAAACTGGATATGTAGTAACATTGGAGTTGTATAATTAATAATATCATGTAGTTTCTACATATTATCATTGTAATGAATCTATTGTATTTTTTACTTTAGCATTATTTTGTATATGTTTTTTTCTATAGTATTATTTATACTCTCATGTAACTATTGTAAAATGGAAATGTAGGAGATTGATTCACTCCAAAGCTTGTGTTTGAGACATTATTTAACGGATGGGAATCTTTTGATAGTTTTTCACAACTATTATTTCATTAACATTTAAATTTTATATTATATATGATTATTTTACAGAAATTTTTACATAAAACAGGAATTTATAATTGAAAATCATTAATTAAAAACTAGTCAACACAAAAAGAAAGAAAAACAAACAAGTTTTAGCAAACAATATACACGAAAAAGAAGACAACAGCAATAAATATTTATTTTTTTTAATTTTTTAATTTTTTACTAATTTTATTTTTTTATTTTTATATTACACTTACCTTTTATTAATATAGATATGTTTTTTATTTTATTATGTCAACTATACGAAGAGGTCTGCGACTTTATGGTCCTGACCGTGATAAATTTGTTTTAATTTTCATTCATGATCTTGAATCTTGGATTGAAAGTAGACTATGGGAATTTTTAAGCAAAAAGATATCAAATTGTAATGAAGTTGTTCATGGAATCGTTAAAAAACACTATATTAATATAGAAAACTACTTCATCCTAAGAGTTAACTATAATAATTATACGGATTATTTGAAGGTTATTTATTTGATTACTAAGCACTTACCTGTTAAAAGAATAAAATGGAAGATTACTTCAAGGATACGCACATTTAGCAATGTTAATCATAATAGAACCAGGTATTATTCTGAACCCTCAATCCCCATCTCTGAAAGCCTCCTGTATGCTACCCTTTCTCGAATACTAAATATTTCAACCTCTGTATTAGCTGGAACATAAATGGTTGGAATTCTGAAAAACGTGACGGACTTACCAATTTTAATTCAATCTTTAATCCTATTTGTATTTGTCTTAAAGAAGTCGGTAATAGTTCATTCTTTAACTCCTTTTCTAACTCATATCCATTCCTTAATCATTATAGAACAGTACTGAGACGTGCGGACAAAAAAATCCCTGGTATGAGGGGCCTTTATATAGGTGTGCACTCCTCCTGCCAATTCACTAATGATGATTTTGAATATAGATATATACTCTCAGTAAATATATTCTCTTTTTGGGGTGTCAGATGTTCTTTAGGGAACATTTACATCCTTAGCAAAAAACACAAAGACTCTAGAGAAAAAGTGGAAACTGATTTTGCTAATTGGCTCAAGAACCATCAGAATAACCCTTCGGCTATTGTTGGTGATTTCAACATGACTAAGCAACAACTCAAAGATCTTATTCTTAGAATTTCCCCTCAATGGTTTGTTATGGATATGGTTGGTCATCAATTTACTTGGTCTAATGGTGGAAAGAATTCTTGTATTGATTTTATAGTAGTGAACGATAAATTAAGAAATTATCTGAATATTGCTTCTGTATGCTACTCTTTTAATGACATCTCTGACCATTTACCACTTATTCTTTCTTGTAAAAAAATATCTCCTGATGGTTTTGTTACTCCCCCTCGGGATAAACAAATTAAGTGGTCTAATCGAATTTGTAGGGATAAACGTGAAGCAATCTTCTCTCATAATAAATTCACATGTTTACTGGATGAATTTGAACATAATGATAATCTAGACTCTAATACAATGGTTAAAAAACTTCTTGACACAGCAAATAAAATAGGCGATGACATTCAAGCAAGAGTTCCTACAAATTTACAGGGTTCAGCGTTCCATTGTCCTGCTTATATTAAGAAATTATCACATGAAAAACATTTATTTTATAAAAGGATTAAAAATTTTAAACTTAGTAATGATTTGTCAAATCTTCAAGAATTTTGTGATCTCTCAAAAGAATATAGAGTTCTTTCTGATTATATCATTAGTATTAAAAGAAATATTAGGAATATTAGATTTAAAAATTTGATTCATTCCATCGGCGAATGTTTCTTAAAAAATGATGCCCAGCTTGGTTGGTCTGGACTTAAGAAAATTTCTAAACCTTCTTACTCTCCTTCCCAATCACCTGTATACATTAAAGATAAAGAAGGTAATGTTCTAGTATCCCAAGAAGATCAACTCAATCGTTTTGCAGAACACTATGAAGAACTTGCTTCTGATATAACTGGTCACAGTCTTAATGAAAATTATTGGAAAAGAATACTTAATAATTCTTCTACTCCTCAGGAATCATGGAATATTAATCAACCTATTTCCATGTCAGAAATTCATTCAACTGTTCTTTCAATGAAAAATAACAAAGCACCTGGTCCTGATGGTATACCTACAGAATTTTTTAAAGCATTTTTTAATTCTGAGAGTAGAAATTCTTCTCAGGATGACTCTAATCAAGAGGTTACTTATTCCGATTGTGCAAAGTGTCTGTTTTTACTTTTTAATAAAATTTGGGATGGTGACTTTCCTAATGAATGGAACTCTGCTTCTAGTGTTTCTATTCCTAAAAAAGGGGATCTTTCAGATTGTAATAATTATCGTGGTATTTCACTCATCAATGTAGGTTTAAAAATTCTATCAAAAATTGTCACTAAAAGAATATCGGACTATGCTTTTTCTAATGGAATAATTAGACCAGAACAGTTTGGTTTTAGAAATAAAGAAGAATGTATTAGTTTATTTGTATCCATTCGTGAAATTTGTCAAAGAAGAAAATTTAAGGATAAATTTACCTTTCTTGCCTTTCTTGACCTTAAAAAAGCTTATGATTCAGTTCCAATTTACAATATACTTACTAAACTAAATTATCTTGGTATTCGTGGTAAATGCCTTCAATTCATTACTAATCTATACCTTACCTCGAAAGCTCGTGCAAACTTTAATGGTAAACTTTCAAAAGAATTTCCAATACACCGTGGTGTTCGCCAAGGGTGTCCTCTCTCTCCTATTTTATTCAATATATTTATCAATGATATTTTTGATAAATGTAAAAGTTATGGTGTGATTACTGAAAAGAAAAAGTGTTGTGGTGGATTATTTGCTGATGATATTGTATTATTAGCTCCTACAAAATCTTCACTTAAAAACCTTTTGAATATTGCTCATGATTGGGGTATTAAAAATGAAATGACCTTTGGAATCAATAAATGCGCTACACTAGTTGTTAAACCAAAGAATTTTATACCTTCAAGACATTATGAAAATCCTACTTTTAGACTTGGTATGAACTATATACCAAGCACTAATCAATATACATATCTTGGTATACCTTTTAATGAATCGTTGGATTTAAAACCTATTATTGCTAAGATGAATAGTAAAATTAATTATACAGTTAACTCTTTCTTTAGATTTTTAACCAATAGGAATGTTCCTTTCTACTTTAAAACTCGTATACTAGTTTCTTTTGTCCTTAGTTCAGTTCTTTATTATGCTCCCTTACTTGGTTCAAATAAAAAGAATACTGAAAAAGCTCAAACTGCTTTTAATCGAGGTTTGTATTGGAGTTTCGGGTTTAAAAATAAAACCTCCAATACTTCAATTTACAATATGTCTAAGGAACTTTCTATACCTCCTATAGCTAGTTTTTGTGCTAAGGCGATGGTTCGATGTTTTAAAAAGTGGAAAGATTCTTCTTGTATTATTTCTCATTTAGTCAAAAATATACCTACACTTTCTCACTATTCATGGACAAAAAAAGCACAGAGTTTAGCAGTACACAAGCACAATAATAAACTTCCTGGAGAAATAAGGAAGTTTTACTGGGAAAATATTCATTATTCAAACACTCCTGCGATCAGATCTACAAAATACAAGAAATTTAAATTTGGTTTTAAAAAATTTATTCAACGTCTATCACTTAAATTTTCACAATTTTCTCTTGGATTTTTTTGGATTGGACGAATTAAATGTGGATTCAAATTTGATGTAAAAACGTATGTTAAAAGTAATCTAGTATCAGAAAATTGCCCAACATACTGCCCTTGTTGTGGTGAGAGTAACAGCATACCTAGTTTTACACACTGGATACTTTTATGTCCTAAATTTGAAGAATTTAGGCAACATTTCATTCCCTTTGTTGATGAAATTTTTATTAATTTTTCTCTTATTGTTCATGAGAAATCATTGAACATTCCTGATGATAAAGAGGAAGATTTTGATGATAATATCAATTTTTACGTGCTGTGTCTCCTTCTTGGCGGAAATGCAGTATTTGAAATCTTAAAGATCGGCTCGGGGGAAAGAAGGCGATATATTAATAATATTTTTCAATCACCTTCGAACGAGTCTTCTTTTCCGATTTCATATTTTGTGGGGCTTGCGGAATTCCTTACTAACGTTATGCCTATTGTGATTGGTGATTTTTACACCATGATCGATTTGTATAGTGTTAGACCTACCGTTGTCAAGAGCATCGACGTCGTAACGATAAGGCAAAGAAGAAATTCTGATACAGATTCGAATGATAATTTTCATCCACATGGAGTTATCTTCGATGAATGGGAAGAGTTAGAGGCCTTTTCGTCCTCGAATCTCATAACATAGTTTTTTAATATTAATATAAAAAAAAAAATTTCATGTATTTAAACTTCATGTATTTTTTTAAAAAAAAAAAAAATATTATTAAATAAAGTTTATTCCTAGTCTAAAAAAAAAAAAAAAAAAAAAAAAAAAAAAAACTTCAGTTGTTCATTACCCTGATTGTGCTAAATATTTACTTTTATTATTTAACAAAATCTGAGCTGGTGATTTCCCTGAAGAGTGGAATTCGGCTTCTATAATATCAATTCCCCCCCAAAAAAAAAAAAAAAAAAAAAAAAAAAAAAAAGAAGATCTTTCAGATTGCAATAATTATCGTGATATTTCTCTTATTTATGTTGGCTTAAAAATTATTTCAAAGATTGTTTACTAAGAGAATTGCTAAATATGCCTTAGAACATAAATTTGTTAGACCTGAACAATTTGGATTAAGAAATAAAGAAGAATACAAAAGTTTGACATATTTCAATTAGAGAAATATGTCAAAGAGGAAAATTTCAAGGAAATTTTACTTATCTTGCTTTTCTTGATCTTAAAAAAAAAAAGCCTATGATTCAGTACCTATCTTTAATATTTTGACCAAATTATTAGGAATTAGAGGTAAATGTCAGCTATTTTTAAGGAACCTTTATCTATCCTCTATAAAGTTCGTACTTTTTTATTTTATTTTATTTTATTTTTTTTTTTTTTTAATGGTAATCTCTCAGAAGAATTTTCGATTAATCGTGGTGTTAGACAAGGGATGCCCACTATCTCCTATTTTATTCAATTTGTTCATTAATGATGTACTGGATAATTGTGATAAGTATGGTGTAAATATAGATTCTCAATATTGTTGAGGCGGACTTTTTGTCAATGACGTTGTTTTAGTTGCTCCATCTGAACAAGCTCTTAAGAAAATTTTGAATAAAGTTCATGAATGAGCTATTATATATAAATTGACTTTTGGAATTAATAAGTGTGCTACTCTTTGTTGTAAAAACCGCTTAACTTTATTAAACCGATAAATTATGAAGATCCATCTTTCTTTATTGGTAGTAACAAATTACCTAAAACTGACAACTATACTTATCTTGGTGTTCCTTTTGATGAGTCTTTATCATTGAAGCCTATACAATCCAAATTAAACAATAATTTAAATGTCAAATTAAATTCGTACTTTCGATTTCTTATTAATAAATCTATTCCTCTCCCATTGAAGAAATATGCTTTAATTTCCTTTATTCTTAGTCTTGTTTTATATTATGCTCCTCTCTTTGGTTCAAATAAGAGTAGATGTTCTAAAGCTCAAAAAATTATTAATAGAGAACTTTACTGGAGTTATGGATTTAAATCTCGCAATTCTTAAGTTAGTCTCTATGATACTACTCGTGAATTGAGAATACCTCCTCTTTCAGCTGTCTTTGCTATATTTCAATTACGCTGCTTTATAATTGAAAAAACTCATCATATATTATTCATCATCTCACTAATAATATTCTTATTATGTCACATTACTCATAGACTAAAGAATCAAGGACTTTGGATAAGAAATTAAATGGTAAGAAAACAAGTGAAATAAAAAAGTTTTATTGGGATAGAGATGTCTTCAAACCTTCAAAAGCTAAAAAAAGCAATTATTTACAAGGAGAATGATTTTGGATTTATTTCAGAAATTAAAAACATAACACTTCAATATCCTAAGGATCAGTTGGGATTCTTTTGGATTTCTCGAATTAGGTGGTTTTAAATATGACATTAGTATTTCCATTAAAAGAAAAATAGTCTCAGAAGATTGTCCTAAATGTTACCCATGATGTGGTGTTAGTGTACCTAGCTTTTCTCACAGGATCTTTACCTGTAAAGAATTGGAAAATTACAGAAATAAATCTTTACCTTTTCTAGATGATCTCTTTTTTGAAGTTTTCAATGATAATTGAACAAAAATCCTTGGATGTTTCTTTTAGATTCAGAAAAGGATTATGTTAATAATATTTATTACTTCATATTGAGTGCTCTTCTTGGCGGGCGTTCAATATATGAAAAAATTAAACTTAATGATGGGGAATAAAGACAATTAGTTGACAGTATTTTTAAACAAAGTTCAACTTCGTCGATTGTTCCGCATTTTGTGGGGATTGTGGAGTTTCTAACAAAGGTAATACCGTTAATTTGTCGATCTTTTAGATTGATGATGAATTAGTATTCCGTTGAATCTATTGAATCTTCCGTTGCCGAGAGCGTCGACGTCGAAATGATAAGGCATAAAAGAACTGATACAGATTCGTTAGATAATTACTAATACTGAAATTATTACTCGCAATAATGGACGTAGTTTGATCATCGAATAATGGGAAAAGTTAGAGCCTATTGCTTCTAGCGCACTTTTATATTTTTATAATATATAATATTTTATTTCATTCATTTTATTTGTTATTTTTTCATTTAAATCATGTAATTTTATTATTATTATTATAAATTAAATAAAGTTATTCTCTAAGTCAAAAAAAAAAAAAAAAAATAAAAATAAAAAAAAAAAACATGGATTTGAATGTATTTTCTTATTATATACATATATTAAGTAATATGGATTAATAAGAATAATCATTCAATCTATTAATAAAATTAAAGAAAGTATTTTAATAATAATACTAGTACTAATAAATAAAAATAATAAATAAAGATAATAAATAATAATAATTATAATAATAAAATAATAAAAGTCTATTTTTAATAACAATAATTATAATAAAATAATAGAACTATTATAATTATAATCATCATAATAATAATATAATAAACAATAATAAAAAATAATAAAACTTTTTAATAATAGTAATAATAATAAAAAAAAACCTTTAATAATAATAATAAAATAATATTTTTAATAATGATAATGATAATAAAACTGTATTTTTAATAATAATAATAATAATAAAACGATACTTATTATTAACTGTTTTTTTTTTAATAATAATAATAATACTTTTAAAAATAAAAATAAAAATAATAAAAAAATAATATATTTAAAATAATAATAATAATAATACATTTAAAAATAATAATAATAATAATATTAATAAAATAATACTTTTAATAATAATAATAATAATAATAATAATAATAATAATAATAATAATAATAATAATAATAATAATAATAATAATAATAATAATAATAAAATACTTTTGAAAATAATAAAAATAATAATAATAATAAAATACTTTTGAAAATAATAATAATAATAATAATAATAATAATAATAATAATAATAATAATAATAATAATAATAATAATAATAATAATAATAATAATAATAATAATAATAATAATAATAATAATAATAATAATAATAATAATAATAATAATAATAATAATAATAAAATACTTTTGAAAATAATAGTAATAATAATAATAATAAAAATACTTTTGAAAATAATAATAATAATAATAATAATAAAATACTTTTGAAAATAATAAAAATAATAATAATAAAATACTTTTGAAAATAATAATAATAATAATAATAATAATAATAAAATACTTTTGAAAATAATAATAATAATAATAATAAAAATACTTTTGAAAATAATAATAATAATAATAATAATAATAATAATAATAATAATAATAATAATAATAATAATAATAATAATAATAATAATAATAATAATAATAATAATAATAATAATAATAATAATAATAATAATAATAATAATAATAATAATAATAAAATACTTTTGAAAATAATAATAATAATAATAATAAAAAAATACTTTTGAAAATAATAGTAATAATAATAATAATAAAATACTTTTGAAAATAATAATAATAATAATAATAAAAATACTTTTGAAAATAATAATAATAATAATAATAATAATAATAAAATACTTTTGAAAATAATAGTAATAATAATAATAATAAAAATACTTTTGAAAATAATAATAATAATAATAATAATAATAATAATAATAATAATAATAATAATAATAATAATAATAATAATAATAATAATAATAATAATAATAATAATAATAATAATAATAATAATAATAATAATAATAATAATAATAATAATAATAATAATAATAATAATAATAATAATAATAATAATAATAAATAAGCATTTTTAATAGTAATAATAATTATAAATTATTAATTATGATTATTAATAATATTAAAATTTTAATTTATTTAAAAACTCCTAAAAAAAAGATTAAAAACTCCTATAACTTTTTATTATTAATATTAAAGATTGCATCATTATTTGATAATAATAATGATTAAATATTGAATAAAACGAATTTTATTATAATTATTATTTTAATTATTTTTATATATATGATTATTAACATTATTTAATAAATTTTATAATTATTATATTATTTATAATTACTTATTACTAATATTTATTAACAATTAATATTATCAGTAAGTATTATTTTTTTTTATGTATGACTAAAAGTATGATTATGAAAAGTTATTTATAATTGTATTAAAATCAATTAATAATTATTTCGTAATTTTATTAATTATTATTTATCATTATTTAATTATTATAATTATTATAATAATTATATTTCTTAATTTTATATTTACAAATTTAATTATGAAATTTAATATTTATAATAATTAAATAAATGAAAAATAATAATTTATAAAATTAATTTTTTTTTATAATCAATTTGTAATTATTATATATTAATTATTATATTATTATTTGACATATTCATTTATTTATTGATATTAATTATTATATCATAATGATTAATGATAAATAATCATTTATATATTATTTTATTATTTCATCTAATACCTTAATAATATTTATTAACAACTCAAAACGATCAATTTTTTTTTTTTTTTTTTTTTTTTTTTGGAACAAATTAGTATTTTATCATATTTGCAAATTAAAATTTAATTATTTTGTATTATTCTTTATAAATTTCATGTAATCCTAAAAACATGAGAACAAATATACATATACATAAGTAAGGATGACTATTAATAATTATATTAGTTATTTTCTTTTGTATTTTATTATTAAAATTAGTACAATTTAAAATATCGTTTTAAACTCAAACATTATTAAAAATCAAAATTTTTCTTAGTTTTGGAATAAAGGAGTTATATATTATATATATAAGTTAAATAGTATAAGATTATTCATTAGTATAACTATAAGAATTCAATTTTATTTATTTTTATTTTTATTTTTAATCTTTTTTTTTTTTTTTTTTTTTTTTTTTTTTTTTAATTTTTTTTTTTTTTCTATTTTAATATTTATTTCAAAAATATTTTAAAGAAATAATAATTTTATAAAAATTAAAAATTTAATTTTATATATAAAAATATATTTAGATATTAAAAAGAAAATATATATTATTACTTTTAATCATCTTGAAATATATTGTAAACCGTAAACCACAAATTCTATTGGATATTATTTTCCGTTTAATATATTAATAATGAAATGAAAAAAAAAGTATTACTGTACCTTTTTAATTTATTTTTATTTATAATTAAATTACTTTTTTAAGGGATTAATAATATTTATTAACATAAATTATGGGAAATATATAGCTAATTTTTATCTTTCACTTATTTAAATTTATTAATAATATAATTTAAAAAATTTACATTTATATTAAAACAATTAATTTTATTTCAAAAATTAGTATATAGTAAAATATATTAATAATTATAAAATATTAAAATGTTATATTAAATAAAATATTGTTTAAATCTTAAAATATAATATTAGTAAGTTTAAGGATAAAAAAATATTTTTTTAATTTATTATTATTATTAATACATAAAAATACATAATTATTTTAATACTTTTATGATATTTAGGTGCATAATGGAATAATATTATTATAGTTCTTTTAAAGTATAGATATTTAATATTGTAATATATTAGAAATTTTTTTCTACTATCATTTTTTTAAAATTTATAAATATCGTTTATAGATAAATTTATATAATTTCTTTAAAATATAATCTTTCATAAAAACGAAAAAACGAAAAAACAAAAAAAACAATAAAATATATATATATACATACTTTATTAATATATTATATATCAAAATATTTAAATTATTATGGAAAATTAATGTAGTTCCTTTAATATATATTTATTCAGTTTTATTATAATTATAATATACATGATTTTTATGTAATTAATGAAGACCCATTAAATATTATATTAAAAAATAAAAATTATAAATTTTGATCCTTATTCATTTAATATTATATATTACAAAATAATTAAGAAATATATTTTTTTAATAATATTTATATCAAATTAAAATATATATATATATTTAATATATTTTTTTATAATATATACTTTATTACTAATAATAAAGTTATATATATTAATATTTAAAATATTTGTACTATTTATAATATTTACTTAATTTAATTTTATGATCAAAATAAAACTATAAATATATATAATACTATTCAATAAATTTTTATAAAATTAATTTACCATCATTTTTTAATGATACATAATCATTTTTATTTCTTTATTTTTATTATTTTATTTTATTTTTTAATTTCTTCTTGAGGTCATTTTTATTTGAGGTAAAATTAATATAAGAAAAAATTTTCCTAATTAATTTATTTTTCTTTTTAAATTTGGAGTAAAAATAAATTATATATCAATTGTAATGATGATAAAATACAAAAATATTATGTGATTTATTCATATTTATTCAAATTTTGAAAAATTAATAATATTACAACTTCTTTAATGTTTTTACTATATTAAAATAAAACAGTGATTTTAATTCAAATTATAATCAATAATAAATAAATAAATAAATAAATAATAAATAAATAAATAAATAAATAATAAAATAAATAATCAAATAGTAATGTATAATATATATATTATATAATAAATAAATAATAAATAATAAAATAAATATTCAAATAGTAATGTATAATATATATATTATATAATAAATAAATAATAAACAATAAACAATAAACAATACTTTTTTTTTCTGTATATTCCGCATATTATATATTTTTAAAATATTAAATAATTTAAATAATTACATTTATAATTTTTTAAAATTAAAAATTAAAAGTAATGAATTAATCCTGAAATATTAAAATTTTAATTATTTTACCATAAATTATAGTATTATTGTAATTATAATTATTTTAATATTAATAAAATAAAATTATAATAATTATAATATTACGGTTATTCAGTAAAAAGATAATAATATTATTATTTTCTATTTTTGTGGTAATTTTCATGAAAGTACAAAAAAAAAAAAGATAATATTTAAGCTTCATTGTATAAAAAAAATATAAAAAAAAATATTAACCCATTATTATTGTATATAGGTTATGTAACGTAACATCAGTGTATTAATAACAATAATAATAAATATAAATAAAATATATTTATAATATTTTAATTAATATTGAAAAAAAAAAAAAAATTATATATATATATAAATATATATATTTACATCATTAATAATTTTTAAATTAACTGAATTTTACAAGAAAAAACTTTATAAAAATAAATAAATATATTTATTTTTTATATTATTATATAAATTAAAATTATAACCATCTAAAAATATTTTTATTGGATAATATTAAATTAAATATTACTCAGAAAAAAAAAAGTTTATTTATATATAATATTATTCAATAATAATAATAATTAATAATATAAATATTTACTTTTTATTTTTTTATTATATTAATTTTTTTTTTCAATATTTATTAAAATATTATTAATAGTAATAATTTTAATTATATATAATATTAATATAATTATTAGTATACCATATGTTACTTCCCTTAAAAAAATAATAATAATGGATAATATTATAAAATAATATTATAATTAGATAATATTTAAAATTATTATGATAATATTAAGGAAATTATTTTATATTATTATTATTATTATAATTATTTATTTATTTATTTATTATTTTTTTTTTTTTTTAAAAAACATGTATATCAGATATTTATTAATATTTTCATTTTAATTTATATTTCAGGAATTAGTATAAAAGAACAAAAATTTTCTAAATTTTTTATTTTTTTTAGTATTTATATTTTACAATTTTTAAGTATTTTTTATAATATTGAAATTTTATATATAAAATAAAATATTATAAAAAATATATTAAATTAAAAATAAATTAAAGTTAAAATAAGAAATAAAATAAAATAAAAAAGATAAAAAGTTATAAAAGGAAGTACAAATTAAAGAAAAAAAAATTAAAGTATTTTAAAATTCAATAAAAAATAAAATAAGAAAAATAAAATTGACTCATTTAAAAATATAAAAAAAATGAAAAGTTTATTGAATGTATTATTCTTATTGAGCACTATTGCTCTTTTAATAAGTAATATTAATGCAAGAAGTATAATAGGAGATTTAACAAACTCATCAAAAAATTCTGGAAATAGTGATGATTACTATGTTATTTTTATTAATAATTCCTTATTAACATCAAAGGAAACTGCTAAAAGAGAAAATAGATATATATTTACTTCTTTAATTAGTGAAATCCATGATTTAATTGTTGATAATAAGGATACTTTCGTAAATATTGAGAAGTTTAATAAAATAAATGAAAGAGAGCCAAATTCAATTAAAAAGGAAATTGAAGAAAAGTACTTAATGAAAGAAGGTGATTCTAACATAGTTTTCCCAATTTCTTCATTGAAGGACAAAACTATTCTTCGTGTTTACGTTTCTCCAAAATTAGTAAAGGAAATAAGATCAATGGATTATGTAATTGATTGTATTCCTTATCTTAACTATGTTAATAGCAAATATTCAAACTAGATAAATAATTTATATTTTTCCTATTATAAGGAAAATATAAATTATTATTACAAGCATTAATATATATACCCTATTTATTATGAATAATCTATTTTTTTTTTTTTTTTTAAGAAAATGGTAAAATATTTTCTAAAGAAAGAAAAATTCATAGAAATATTCAAAAAAAAAAAAAAATTATAGAGAAACAATTTTTTTTATCAATTAAAAAAATTGAAAATTAAATATAGAATAACAATTTTTTTATTATTTAAAAAATTGAAAATCAAATATAGAAAATCAATTTTTTATATTTTTAAAAAATTGAAAATCAAATATAGAAAATCAATTTTTTTTTTTATTTTTAAAAAATTGAAAATTAAATAGAGAATATCAATTTTTTTTTTATTTTTAAAGAATTGATAATCAAATATAGAAAATCAATTTTTTATTATCTTTAAAAAATTGAAAATTAAATATAGAGAAAATCAATTTATTAAAATTGAAAAACAAGTGTAGTTGATCTATTTAATATATAAATAGATTATATTATTGTAGTTTTTTTTTTTTTTTTTTATTATTATTTTCTCTAATTTTTATTTATTATTATTTATTATTTTTTTTTTTAAAAAATACAAAAATTAAAATTTAATTTATAGAAGTAGAGATTAAAATATTTTCATTAATAAATTATTAAATAAATAAAAAGAATCTTTAAAATTAAAAAATTATAAAAGAATAAGGGTATTATTGAAAAATAAATGTAGAAAGAAAAAAAATAAAGTATTAAAAAGAAAAATCAAAAGAAAAAAGAAATTAATAAAAATTATTCAAAAAAAAAAAAAAAAAAAAAAAAAAAAAAAAAGATATTTGTTTCTTATTGGTGTAGTTCGTTTTTCTTTATTTTAAATTTAATTATTTAATTTTGAAATAATTATCTTTATTGTATTATTATCTTTTTTTAATTCTATATATTTAATTTTTATAATTATAATTATTATTATTATTATAATTTATTTATTTAAAATTTTTTATTTTTTAATTATTATTATTATTATTATTATAATTATTTTTTATTTATTTATTATTATTATTTTTTTTTTGTTGTATTTATTATATTTCTGAAAATTATTATTTAGTAATTTAATAATAGGAATTAATAAATGATGAAAGTATCAATAAAAATTAAATATTCATAAAAATTAAATAATAAAAACTAATAAAAATGAATTCTTTTTTCTCTTTTATACTTCTTTTATGAATATATATATATACACCATTTTTATATTTTTTTAATTTTTATTTCATTTTTATTCTTTTTTTTTTCAGAAAATATATTTTACTTTTCTGAAGTTAATATTTAATAATATAATAGAAATCAATAAATTTAATAATAAATGAGTAATCAATAAAAATAAAAATATTTGATTTTAAAATAATATTATTTGTATGCTTTTCTATAAATTTTTTGACATTTTTTTTTATATTCCTTTATTTTCATATATATATATATATTTATTAAATATAAATATATGATATTCGTTCTTAAAATAATATTAAGATTTTGTTTTATTTTATTTATATATATATATATTTATTATTATTCATTGATCTTTAAAAAATAATAAAAAGAAATATTAATTAACTAGGTGAATTTCATTATATCATTTTAAACTTCATTATAATAGTATTATTTATTATATTTTTAATATTATAGAAAAATTGTGTTATTATTTTAATTTTGTGTAATCATTTTAATTTTAAATAAAATTATGATTAACGATTACATATATATTTATTTTTTAATATTCCGGAAATTTGCATTAACATCGTTAAATTTAGGTTTTTTTTAATGATACCAAATTTTTCTCTTTAGTATATTTAAAAATATTTTTTATTAATTATTTTATGAAAAAAAAATATTTATACATTACTAATACTATAAACATTAATTTATAGTATTACCAACGTATCAGTAGATAAAATATGCTTGGTATTAATAATTTTTAACCATTAATATGAGTAAATATTTATTAAAATTTATTATATTAAAAAGATATAAATAGATCTAAATAAATAGGCTTAATTATTAATATGTTTAAATATTAATATAAATATTTATTTTTAATATAAAATTTAAAATATAATTTTTTTTTTGTATAATTTATATTAAAAAATTTAACATTAGTTTATAAATATAGTTTTTAATATATTTTTGTATTCCAAATTCTCTAAATATAATTTATTATTATTACTATTATTATTATTATTATTTTTTTTTTTACTAAAAAATTTTTTTGAAAGTTTTAAAAGTTTTACCGAATTTATATAATAATAATAATAATAATTTAATATATCTTTATATTTTTATAATCGTATTTTTGTTGAAATTTTTGTTTATTTTTTAAGAATATATTAGGAATAAACAGGTTAAAATTAAAACGTATGACAAATTTACATTTGAAAATTTATTACCTTTTACATGAATTTATATTTTTTATATTTATTTATTTATTTATTTTTATTTTATAAAATTTGATCAATAAAATTACATAATTATATATATATATATATTTATAAAATTAATCCGTATAAATTACATAATTTATTAATATTTTTTTTATAAATATTTATCATCAATAAAAATTAAAACTACATATTTTAGAATATTTTTAGTTCAAAAATAAAAAAAATTTTTTTTCCTTTTTTTTTTTTTATATTTAAAACTACATATTTTAGAATATTTTTAGTTCAAAAATAAAAAAAAAATTTTTTTCCTTTTTTTTTATATTTATAAGTAAAAATAAAAAAAATTTTTTTCATTTTTTTTTTTTAATATTTATAAGCAATTTAAGTTAGTAAAAATAAAATTTTTTTTTTTCATTTTTTTTTTTTTTTATATTTATAAGCAATATAAGTTATGTGTATTAAGAATAAAATATTTGCTTTATTTTTATAAGTAATTTTTTTTATTCAGAAATTAATAAAAAATAGTTTTAAATAGAATTACAAATTTAGATTTAAGAATATGGTAGTATAGTTATTATTTTGTTTTTTAAAAATTAAAAATCAAAATTTGATATAAAAATTAAAAATAAAAATATCCTTATATTTAATTTTTATTTTTAATTTTTATATCTAATTTTTATTTTTAAAAATATGTTATAATAGTTATTTTATTATTATTATTATTAGTATTTTTTTTTTATAAAAAATAAGAATTAAGAATAAAAATTAGAAATAAATAAGAAATAGTGTAGTAAATTATTAATTTATAACTTATATATAAAATTTATAACTTTTATAAAATTTTAATTATTATTATGTTAAAAGAAATTATGAACGATATAAATTTATTTTATTATAATATATTTTTCATTATTTATCAAAAATATATTATTTGAAATAAAAATTAAAAGTAATAAAAAATTAATTATTCCATACATAATTATATATGGAATAACTGTCAGTAGTTAATACTATTGTTAAAATAATGATAAACGTTAAGTAATGTTAATTTAATTACAAATAATAATAATATATAGTAATAATAGTAAAATTAAAAATACAATAAAAAGGTAGTACTTTTAATAATGATATTAATATACAATAAAAAAGGTAGTACTTTTAATAATGATATTAAGAATACAATAAAAAAGGTAGTACTTTTAATAATGATATTAAGAATACAATAAAAAGGTAGTACTTTTAATAACAAATAATACAAATAATAATAATAATAATAGAAAATAATAATAATAATAATAATAATAATAATAATAATAATAATAATAATAATAATAATAATAATAATAATAATAATAATAATAATAATAATAATAATAATAATAATAATAATAATAATAATTATAATAATAATAATAATAATAAATAATAATAAATAATAATACTAAACTAATATATATAACATATATTTTTTATTGAACAGCTAAAATGTTACACCTACCTTTAATTTTTTTTTTTATTCGTTTTGTGTAACATATGAATATTAAAGTTTAAATAAACTTTATAATAATAGGATAAATATAAATTTAAAATAAAATATTTAATTATAAATAAAAAAAAAATAAAATATTTATTTCCTATTTAATTATTCTGTAATAATTTATAATTTATAGTTTTTTTTTTATTCTATTTTTTTTTTTTTTTATTTTATAATTTATAATTTATAGTTTTTTATATTTTTTTTATTTTATTATTATTATTATCATTATTATTATTATTATTATTATTATTTAATTTTAATTTAATTTATTAATAAACACAAAAAAATAATAATATTCATTAATTATTTTGAAAAAAAAAGAAAAAAAAAAATATATATATATATATATATATTATATATAAATATATAAATATATAAATGAAAAAAGCATAAAATAGAATTTAACAGAAAATATATTTGGATAATTTTTTTTTTTTTTTTTCTTTTTTTTTTTTTTTTTTTTTTTTTTTTTTTTTTTTTTTTTTTTTTTAATAGAATTAATTCAAAAAATTTTAACTATTATATATAATATCATATTTTTATTTAAGGCAAGGATGAAACGAGAATTTGATAAATTTATGATTATATATACATATATATATATATATAAATCTTTCTTTTCATTGTTTATATACTTTAGATATTATTTTAATAATCAATTTATTTATTTTATTCATTATTTAATATTTAATATTTAATATTTAATATATAATATGAATTTTTATTATTTATAATTTTTTTTTTTTTTTTTTTTTTTTTTTTTTTTTTTTTATTTTATCTTAATTTATTTTTTATTTTTTTTTTTTTTTTTTTTAAATTTTTGATTAGTCTAGTAATGAAGGTTGAGTATATTGTTGAGGCTTTAAGGGCTTATATTGTGATAATGATGCTAATTGTTGATTTTGAATTGAATTTACTTGAGCTATAGCAGATGAATTTTGTTGCTCAGTTTGGAAATAATTTCCTGGAGCCATATTAGTAGTTGGTGGTTGATAATAATTTTGTTGTTGCTGTTGCACTTGAATTTGTTGGGTTGGTTGGGTAGGTAAAGGATAGTAAGGATTTTGTTGTGGTTGTTGTTGTGGTTGTTGTTGTTGATATCCATAAGCCGTATTTGTGGCCATGGTAGTATATATAGGTTGTTGAGGCTTAAGAGATTGTTGTGAATTATAATATGGTTGTGGTTGTGATGGTGTTTGTGGGAGTGGTCTTGATTGTTGTTGTGGCTGCATAGAATATTGATTCATATAATTAGTGGTAGTTGTAGCTGGAATAGTTGTAGATGCAGTGGGCTGAGTGTAGTAATTCATGTAATTTGTTGATGGTTGCTGTTGTGGTTGTTGTGATTGTTGAATTTGACCATAAAGATTACCTGATGCGGTGGTTTGTCCAAAATTAATTGAACCAGGTGGTGGTGGAAGAGGTGGTCGAATTGGAGAAGTCATTTGAGAAGAAAGTGGATCTTGAACAGCTGCTGGTTTTGGTGGAAGAGCAGGGGTAGTATTAATAGCTGTTGGTTGTGCTGTTTGGGATTTATATATATTATTATATGCATTTTGTTGATAAGAATAATTTTGTGTAGTTACTGTTGGTGTAGTCCTATATGCAGTAGTAAGAGGCTGAGTTTGTTGTTGAGTTGGAGTAGCATAAGCTGATAGATATGCTGTTGAAGATGTTGTAAGTTGAGTATATGTTGTTTGTTGTGATTGTTGGAATGGTCTTTGATATGTGACTGGTGCTTGGTATGCTGGTGTTGATGAAACTGTAGTTGTGAATTGTTGTTGATAAGATGGCGTAGAGGAGATTGGTAATTGATAATTTGGTTGTATTGGAGTTTGTTGAGGTTGAATTGGAGTTTGTTGAGGTTGAATTGGAGTTTGTTGAGGTTGAATTGGAGTTTGTTGAGGTTGAATTGGAGTTTGTTGAGGTTGAATTGGAGTTTGTTGAGGTCGAATTGGAGTTTGTTGAGGTTGTATTGAAGTTTGTTGAGATTGAATAGGAGTTTGTACTTGATTAGTCAATGCTTGCTGTAACTTAAGAGCAGTCTGATTCTGTATATTTAAACCAAATGATTGTCGAGATTGATAAGTATTTTGTGATTGTTGCGATTGTTGATAAGATGAATGTGCTGACAATTGTGTTTGATTTGCTTGAGTTTGTGATTGAGGTAATGGAGTTAATGGAGTAGCTAAGGGTGTTTGTTGATTAATGGAAACTGATTGAGGTTTAATAGGTTGCTGTGAAGACTGTAATGATTGAGCAGAAGGTTGTGTAGAGGAAGTTACTAATAACTGAGAAGGATTGCTTAGGGTAACAGATGAATTTTGTATAACTGATGGTGATTGAAGAATAGCAGCATTAGATGCAGGAGTTGATGTAGAATTAATATTATAAGGGGATGAAACGACATTTTGTTGATTGGTAAAGTAATTTGAAGATGAACCTTGCGTATCAAGTGGTGAAACATTTGATTTATATGGAGTAGCTGAAGTTGGGATATTAGCGCTACTTAGATTTAAACTATTTAATTTATTTAATAAAATCTTTTGATCATCAGCAGCTTTGTCTTCTTTAATCTTTTTCTCTAATTCATTTCTTTGTGTTAATCTTTGTGAAACGTATTTATTTGTTTCCATAGTTAAATTATCAATTATTTCATTCAGATTGGTATATAAACGAATACCTGATTCAAGATTTTTGTTAATTTCTTTCCATAATTCATAAGTTTCTCTATATTCTTTATCTTTTTGTTCTTTTTTTTGACTTATTGAATTCACTGATTTAAATGATTCTGATTCAGACTTTAACTGATTAAATTCCTCCGTTAAAGCATGTAAAAAATTGGTATGATCATTAATATTTCTTGAAATATTATTTCTTAAATCTTGAAATTTACCTAATTCATTTTGAAAAATTTGTTTTTCTTTATGTCTCTTTACTAAAAGAATGTTACTAATATCATCATTTTGAATCTGTATTTAATTATTTTTTTTTTTTTTTTTTTTTTTTTTTTTTTTTTTTTTTTGAATTTTTGAAGTTTAAATTTTTGAAATTAATTAAATTTATAAATAAATAAATAAATAAATAAATAAATAAATAAATAAATAAATAAATAAATAAATAAATATAAAATTTATTTAACCTTGTATTTTAAATCATTGATTAACTTCTTTCTTTCTCCTTGACATCCTCTAAGATTTATTATTAAAGCTTCAATTTTTTCAATTTTTTCTTTTTCTCTTTCCTTTTTATCGTTAACGTCATCCATGTTTACATCGATTAAATTTACTGAATTTTCTGGTTTACTATGACCAGATAAAATACTATTAATATAGTCTGATTTTACTTTATCAATAGGCTGTTCTAAAGATTCAATAATTTTCTTATTATTATTATACTTTGTAATAAGTTTGGTATCAGCGTTAATTGCTTCTTCAAGAGATGATCTATATTTTTTTAAATTTTGACGGATGTTAGCTGAAGCGGTAACCGAAGGTTCCTGTGTCCATTTCATATTATAACGTTGTAATTTTAAATCATATTCTCTTTGTTCTTTATCTAACTCAAGACCAATATTATTTAACTTATCATTAGTTTTAGTTTGAAGAGAACTAAGTGAAGTTATTGTGGATGAAATGCTTTTACCAGCTTTACTTTCTTGTTGAATCAAATTACAATAAGAACTAATCTCATTTGGAAAACTAATCATACTTTCATCAATACCATCATTCTTAAGAGCTTCTTTAGATTTATTTACAGTATTAATAATATCTTGTGTTTCCATTAATAATTTAAAATCATTATCAGCATTTTCACAACGCTCCATTTCAGCTCTAAGAATTTTTGCTTTTTCTTCTGAATATAAAGAGGAAGCTTCGTGAACTGAAATTGGAATTAAACGATGAAAAATGTCTTGTCCAACAATTCCTTGGGCTTCCTTTTGACCATTTGGACAAATATCGACAAAATTTAAATTTTTAACAACACATAGCTTTTCAGGTGCCTCAAGAGTATCAGTATTTGGTACATTTTCTTGATAAATAATATCATTATCTTTAATAGCTTGTTTCTTTTTTTCAGTAACTAATGCTAAATAAGCTTTAGTTGCCTCAAATAAAGCTTGCGAAGCAGATGTTGATTTACCAGATGAAGCTGATTGAGTATCACTTGATGAAACACTAAAAGATGGATAATTACTTGCAAAAGATTTTGCTAATTTATTTGCTTCTTTAGCATAATTTTCAGCCAATGTTAAATATGAAATAATATGACCATATTTTCCTTCATCAGCTGAGGCAAGTGCTTTATAATAATGAGAAATGGTAGCATAATATTTACTTTTGACCTTTATTTTATTTTATTTTATTTTTTTTTTTTTTTTTTTTTTTTTTTTTTTTTTTTTTTAATTTTCAGATATTATATTAATAAACGTTATATAATATTTGTTATATATTCAGAATTAAATATTATAAATGCATTTTATAAACAAATATTAAATAAAAATTATAATAAGAATAATTAATTAAAAAAAAAATATATATATATTTATATATATATATATTTAGATGATAAAATATTTATTAAATTAAATAAATGATAGAGATTTTAAAAATTTATATTAATTAACCATATACCTTAACTAATGATGTCCAAGAACCACTAAATTGGCTTCTAAGTTCAACAACATCCATATCATCAGAAATTTCAGAATAGGTAAAAGCAAGATATGAAGCAATTTTACTCAAAAGATTTGGTTTCTTTTTTTCAAAAATAGTTTTTTCTAAGAAACACTCTTGAGCAGAAGCTAACATTAATTTATTTAAACATTTAACTGACTCCCTTCTAATATCAACAGAAGGAGCATGAAGGAAATTATCATTAATAAATTGAAATAATCCAGCTGATGCTTGAAAATAATTATATGCAACTTTTCTTCCTTCCTCTTCAAACCTATTCTGTGTAGCTGCAATATTTGAAAGAATGGCTGCTATATTAAAAATTACACAAGCTTTTTCATATGCTCCAGAATATTGACTTATACCTTCTTCTGAAAAGGCATCATACCTTTTTTAAATCCATTATAATTATATATTTTATATATATATATATTTTTTTTAATTAACAAATTTATGAAATTAATAAATTTATGATTGATATTAAATATTTTATTATTATTATAATTATTATATTATTATTATTATTATTATTATTATTATTATTATTATTATTATTATTATTATTATAATTATTATTATTAAATTTTAATTCAATATTTTACCAGGTAAAATGTACTTTAACATGCTTTTCGTCTAAAGGAAAACGAAGATCTAATAGTTCTAATTGACCATAATAACGATATAAAATATCTCTTCCAGTCATGTCTTTACCAACACCTCGTATATCTTGTCTTAATCTATTAAGAATTGCAATTTCATTTGAGTAATTGTCAGGATCTTCTTGATATTGCTCTTCAATGTATTTTCTAAATGCTTCAGTAAAATCCACTTCATCTGTTATTTTTAAAGGAACAGAGAGCATAGGTGCTTGTTGATTTATAGATTCCATTTTTTATATAATTAATATTTTTCTATATAAACTTTCTAAAAGTATGTACTCATATACGTAGCAATTGCTTTAAGAAAAAATATTATTAAAATAATATTAATTTAAAAAAAAAAAAAAAAAAAAAAAAAAAAAAGGAACATTAATATTTTAAAATGTTTCAAAATTTATTTATGATTTCATTAAATTAATATATTCCATAATTTATTTATTTATTATTTTTTCTTTTCTTATTATTAATAACTTTAAAATTCATATTTCATATTCATATTTTCATTTTATAATATTATTAATTGTTAATTTTTAATTTTTAAATAACTTCTGGATAATATATATTAATATTTTATTATATAAAGAGAATATTTTTTATTATAAAAAAAAAAAAAAAATACCTTGCTAAATTTTGCTTATTTATTTATTTATATAAAAATATAAAAATTTACTGAATATATTACTATGATTTTATTTTTGGATATTGACTGTTCTGCTTTTTAATAATATATATTCTTCCTATGGTAAAAAAATGATAATATTATTGAAATAATATTGTAAAAAAAGTCTAATTTTCTCTTAAAATTTTTCAAAGTAGTGATACTATTAAATACAAAAAATTCCAATTAGTTTTAATTTAATTTGGTTTTAAATTTAAATTTTTTGAAGAGTTATGAATTTAAAAATAATTTTAATTTATACTTTTGAATTTGAAAATAATGATGCTAAGATATAAGAATTTTATTTGTTTTTCACTTTAAATTTTCAATTATTGTGGAAATATAAATAAAATTTAATCCAAAAAAATTTATTTTACAAATTTAATTTGAACTTTCTTTTAATTATTGTTATCCTCTTTTATTATAATTAAATTTAATTTTTTTTGCTTTTCAAATTTTATTTTTATTATTTCTTTTTCAATTATTTATTTCTTTTAATTTTTATTTTAAGAAAATTATAAATTATAAACAATTTATAATAAATTTTAAATAAAATATATATATATATATATTATGTAATTTATAAAAAATTAATTAAATTTTTTTTTTATTTATTAATTTATTTAAAATTATTAATTATTGAAATATTAAAACGAATTAATATAATACATAAATATAATATAATAATGTATAATATATTAATCCATGAATATATTAACAAATGTTTAAAAAGTTTAATATGTCCATGTTTTAGGATTAATTTTTTTTTAAAATAAGATAACCTATAAGAGTTATGCATATTATATAAAGATTAATAATACTTACTATAATTACTATATAATATAAAAAATATATATATATATTTTTCATATTTATTTAATTATTAATAATAATTTTTATACATTCTATTATTGTTTGACTATTAACACGTTACTTCATCATTGCTAATGTAAGAAATAATTTTTAATAATAAAAATTATTTATTAATTTATATTTTTTTTAAATATATATTTAATATTTATATCATTTTTATTCTTTATTTTATATATATTTATCTATATTATTTTTTTTTATAATACTATTTTTATTTTAATTTTTTTTATCGTGCTATTTATTAAATTTTCATATCTTTTAATTATTTTATATTCAAATGTATTATTTATTATTATTATTATTATTATTATTATTATTATTATTATTATTATTATTTTATTATAATTGTTTAAAATTATTCCTATTACATATTAAATTATTCTTCAGAAATTATAATTACCGAAGAAACCTAAATTGTGAGTATTAAAAATTAATATATTATAATATATAATATTTAAGCACTTCAATATATCATTTAATTTTAAATATTTATTATATATATATATATATATTTTAATTAAAATGTATATTTTTATTTTCTTAGAGAATATAATGAAAATAAAGTTTTTTTTTTTTTTTTTTTCTAAAAAAAAATAATTAATAAAATTCAAATACAATTATTATAATTAAAAAATTCAAAAATTTTATAATAATGAGACAATTTATTAAAAAAAAAAAATAATAATAAAACATTAAACATTTGTAAAGTCTTTTTATAAATGTTTGAGGCTATTTGTAATTATTTATTTTTCATAGAAAAACCATGTCTTCATTTATGAGCTATTAAACAATAATATTTAATAATTTATTAATAAATAAAAAAAAAAAAAAAAAAAGAACCAAATAAAAAATTTTGAATAACATAATGATTATTTAATTACTTTTAATAGTATTGCGATGAACAGAAAGTGGTGTTGACACAATGTGATTTCTGCTCAGTACTCTAAATATTAGAGGGAAAGAACTATCAAGAAAAATGAAAATAAAAATATTTAAAATTAGTTTAATAGTGTTAAGTTTAACCCTGAGTGGTTCAATTCATTGCCATTGCTCTAACCATTATGTCAGAATTTCCATTTCAAAAAATTATAAAACTTCATTATAATAACACTAAATCTGAGTATCGTTAAGTGGAGGTTTTCTTTGTTTAGGCTAAAATTTTCATAAATGTACAGGAATTTAAATGTATAGAAGAGCCATCATCTATTCTGTTGTTTGCACTGATGTGACTCTTAATCTATTTATTTAAACACATACAAACTGTCAATAAAAATAATTTTATGTTTTAATACTTTATTTATTTGCTATGTAGTTTTATTATAAGAAGGCTTATTTATTTAATATATAATATTACATGTTAGTTTTATATTATTATTCTATTACATGTTTTAATATTATTGTTAGTACGAATGTTATACTATTTAATTTATATTAATGTATATAATAATTATGTAGTATAATGTAAAATGTATAACCTATATCTAGATTATTTACCAATTATATATATTTAATAAATATAAAAATTTAAATAAAATATCTATATAATATTTTTTTTTTTTTTTTTAAATTTTTATGAAAGGTATCTAATTATTATTGCTATTATTATTATCATTATTTTTTTTTTTTTAAAAAAAAAATATTATAATTTATTGTTTTAATAAGTAATTTAAACAAATAATATTAATTTATCTCATATTTAAACTTTAATTGGTGCTTCTGGAAGTCCATATTCATCTAATTTAACATCATTCTCCTATTATAATTAAAAAATTATAAATGTTAATTTAAAAAAATAAGAATTATTTTTTATTTTAAAAAAATATGTAATAAATTTTATAAATTTTAATATTATATTAGTCATACATCATTCTTTAATGGTTGAGATCCAGCTTCCGGAAGTGAAATATTTGGTTCTTCGAGATAAGCTGGCATTTCTTCTTCTTCTAAGTAATCATCATTTAAGGCTTCTAATTCTATTTTTTTTTTAAAAAAAAAAAAATAAAAAAAAAAAAAAAAAAAAAATAAAACAAATTAAAAATAAATTATTTCAATTATACAAGAAATATTTATATAAGTCTATTATATATAAGACTTTCAAATTATAAACCGATTTAATTTTTTTTTTTTTTTTTTTTTTTTTTTTTTTTTTTTTTTTTTAATTATAAGCTTATTATTGAAAATTAAAAAATTACCAGCTTCAAGGTCCGCTTCATCAATATCTTCTGGTAAATTGTAAGAACGACCCAAAGCTTCTTGAATTTCGTTGGCCTGATCGAGAAGATCTTCCATTTCATCTTGCATAGCCTATTTAACAATAGAACAACAATGAAAAAAAAAAAAATTTTTTTTTCATGTTTAGTTTACTACTAATTTCTTTTATATTTATATATATATGTTAATTTTTAATTATTTATTAGTTTATCACTTACTTCGATTTTATCAATGTTAACTTTCTTATATTGTTTTTTAAGTTGTTTGTTTGCTTGTTTCATAGCATTAACAGTAGTAACAGTATTTCTTAAATTCTCGGTAGCAAATGAAGTTTGTTCCATATTGAAAGATTGTTGCATTAACTGATCTCTTTGCTGTTCATACCTTTTATTAATAATACGAAAAAAAAAAATATAAATATATATAAATATCAATTTATTATTTAATTATAAAATTTTCATATTTAATTTACTGAATGAATAATAAATAAATGTTATTATATATATTATATAAATATTTCATACATTTTTTTTTGTTTTAAGACTCTCATAGCTTTTTGTTTAACTGAATTCTAATTATTATTATCATTATTGAAATAAATATTCAGATTTTTGGTATTATTTATTATTATTAGCCAAGTTAAAATTATTGTAAATATTATTATATTCTATTCTTAATATAAATTTATATTATTAATTGATTAAATTATTTACTTTAGCCGGTCCGTCTCTCATTCTACTCATTTGATCCTTATATTTTGATAATTCTGCATCTAAACGACGAATTTTAACTTCAACAGAATCAACTCTTCCATCGGTCTTTAAATATTATAGTTATAAAGTTTATTTTAATTAATTAAATATGCGTTTATTTATATTATATTATTCATTTTATATAGATAATTTATTATATATATTATTAATTTTTATAAATGTTTTGTATTATTAGGAATAATTATTTTATTACAAAAAAGACAAGAAAAATATAAAAAATATAATAATAAAAATAATAATAATAATAATAATAATAATAATAATAATAATAATAATAATAATAATAATAATAATTTATTTAAAGTTAGTTTTCATATTATTTATGTTTATATTTTTATACTATATTTTTTAATACTATGATTTTTATTATTTTTTATGTATTATTTTATTTATTTATTTATTTATTTTTTAATTTTTTATTTTTTATTCTTTATTTTTTATTTTTTTTTATGGATTGTATTTTATTACGTTAGATATAGCATCTTCTAAAGTTGGTGCAGGCTTTTTACTTCCAAATATACGTTTCATTTTTATTATATGTATGATATTTATTGTTTTTTTTTTTTTGATTCAGAGTATAATTATATATAAATATTTTATTATTTTTTATCTTGTTTTTTGTATTATTACTATATTTATTTATAAATTTATTTCTTTGTTTTTAAATTATTTATTTATTTATAATATATTATTAATTTATTTATTAAAATCTGAATAATTAGTTTTATATAAAAATATAAAAAAATATCAATTTTTTACTGTTATAAAAAAAAAATTATCTACGAAACAAAAACGAAATTTTTTTAAGTATTTATACTAATTAAAAAACTTTATTGAATGTCTTTTATTTTATTTATTCTTATTTTTTAGTTCTTTTTTTTAAATTATTTTTAATATAGATTTTTCTTTTACAATAATTTTTGATTAACCTTAAAAAAATTAAATTAAATAATTATTTTGTTATATATTATTATTATATTAATAATATATTATAATTATAATAATATATTTAGCTTTCATCTTTTCATTATTAAAAAAGAAAAAAAATTCCATATTTTAAATTATTTAAAATTATTTAGTAATAAAGATAAATGTGATTGCCAATTTTTTTTTTCCTAAGAAATTTCCAATATAAATTTAAATAATAGTAATTAGAAAAATTTTATTATATTGATGGCAGATAATATTATTAATAATTATATATTAATAATATAATTTTTTTTTTTGTTTATTAACTTTTATTATTTTACGATTTGAAATTTTTAGCCATTCCAAAATATTATTAAAAAAACTTTTCTAATTTGTGGATTAATGGATTAATTATAAATGAATAACATATTTATAATTATGATTATATAATATTAATATTATTTTTTTTAGTGTAACAAAATATAAAATATAATTAAAATAAAATAAAATAAAATAAAATAAAATAAAATAAAATAAAATAAAATAAAATAAAATAAAATAAAATAAAATAAAATAAAATAAAATAAAATAAAATAAAATAAAATAAAATAAAATAAAATAAAATAAAATAAAATAAAATAAAATAAAATAAAATAAAATAATTATTTGAAATATAAAGTACAGATTGAATAAAATAAAATAAAATAAAATAAAATAAAATAAAATAAAATAAAATAAAATAAAATAAAATAAAATAAAATAAAATAAAATAAAATAAAATAAAATAAAATAAAATAATTATTTGAAATATAAAGTACAGATTGAATAAAATAAAATAAAATAAAATAAAATAAAATAAAATAAAATAAAATAAAATAAAATAAAATAAAATAAAATAAAATAAAAATAAAATAAAATAAAAAAAAAAAATAAAATAAAATAATAGTAAAGTAATATAAAATAAAATAAAATAAAATAATTAGTATAAAATAGTAAAGTATTAATAAAAATAAAATAAAATAAAATAAAATAAAATAAAAATAAAATAAAATAAAAAAAAAAAAAATAAAATAAAATAATAGTAAAGTAATATAAAATAAAATAAAATAAAATAATTAGTATAAAATAGTAAAGTATTAATAAAAATAAAATAAAATAAAAATAATATATAATAAATTTGTATAATAATAACAACAATAATAATAATTATAATAATTTTTTTTAATAGTAATAATAACAATATTAATTATAGTAATTATAATAATATTAAATCAATTTATGATATTATTTTTAATTTTTTTATTTATTTAAACTTTTTTTTTTTTTTTTTTTTTTTTTTTTTTTTTTATAACAATTATGATTTTTACTGCTTTATTGATTTATTTATTTATTTTTTTTATTTAAAAAAAAAAAAAATAAATAAAATAAAATAAAAAATAAATATTGAAATAACAATGTAATAAAAATATTAATTGAACTATTATATATATTTGATAATTAATAGATATCATTTTGAAATCTTTTAATAGATTTAATATTTAATTTATTTCATTCTTATATATTTTATATATTATGAATTTAAAGAATTTTATTGAACAAATGATTGCATTTTTAATTGAATATCATTAGGTACTTTACTTAAAGCAAGGGCAAACTATTCATGTAAACAAAATATATAAATAAATATTTATTAATAATAATTTTTATTATCTATTTTAATATATATACATATTAAATGCATAAAATATTACCTCATTTGGTTTACGTTGCTGTAATAGTAACACTTTTTGAGTAAAATATTGTTTAGTGTTAGTAATATTTGGATGGAAATCGACCTTTTCACTAGATTCACTTAAACTAGATAAACGACTATAAGTAGTCTGATAACCTGCTTCTCCTATTTCAATGCTATAATCATCAATATCATAAACATTCTTTTCTGTTTGAGCTTGTGGAATATCTAATAAAATAACAATTTGAGAAATTAACTTTGGTCTATATTCATATATAAACATAAGTAAACCATTAGTAAATAAATTTATTATATATATATAAAATAAACGGATAAATAATAATTAAATATGTATATTATTTAATATGTTACAACAGTAATATAATAATAATAATAATAATGATAGTAATAATAAAATAATAATAATAAAAACTTATTTAAAACTTACAATAATTCTATATATGGCTCAATCATCATATTATCATTTTCTGTTAATAAATTAGTCATTCCAATTTCGCAAAGTTTCCTATCACGTGGAGATAAGATTTCTGTTATTTCTGGAATTATAATACTATCTAACAAATTATGTAATAATCTTTATAAAATATATACAGAGATAAATAAAAATTTTAGTCCAGTTCATAAATAGATATTATAAAGAATTAGAAATTATATTCATAATATATTTAAAATTTACTTTGGTTGAATAGAATCGAACATTTCAAAAATGAAAGATGGAGATAATCCTTCAATTGGAACACTAATTAAAAAGTTTATAAATATAACAAATGATCTTGTATATTTTGCAGTACGAAGGGTTTGTAAACGAGTAAGAAGAAGTAAAAAGATATTAACAAGATATGGTTGTAATGATTTCCTATTTTTAATATATATATATATATATATAATAATGATAATCAAAAATAAATTAAAATTAAAAATAATAATTAAATTATTAATTTATACTTTTTATGAAATTGTTCTAACAAAATATAAAATACATGAATTTGATTATTTACATTGGAATGTAAAGAAATATATTAGTTAAGAGTTCAAAACCATATTGATCATTTAATTTAGATGCAATTAAATTTTGGAATACACCGAGGAAGTTTGAAACTTGGTTGTTAGCAATAATATTAGCGGAGCCTTTTTCTAAGTAAGTTTTTAAAAGTCTAACAATTGCAGGAATATTACCTTTATTTTTATTAATAAAATAATTTATATGTATATAACATAAATAAGTAAATTTATATTATTTAAAGTATTATATTTATACAATTTATTAATAAATTTTTTATAATATAAATATTTATTGATAAATTTTTAAAAAGATTTTAAACATACCACGATTCTCCCAAAGTTCGGAAGGTTTTAATAATGTTGGTAACATATTTTGATAAGCTTCTGGGACAGTATTATTACTATGGAATTTCAACATTTCACCAAGAATTTGGAAAACATATGGTAAAAATTCTGAAATATCTCTTCTAATAATTTCTTGGAAATGTGGGAATAAGAACTGTTCAAACTGTTGAACTTCAGCTGGATTATTTGTACATGTAAATCTTTGATTTATATTATTATTATTATTATTATTATTATTATTATTATTATTATTATTATTATTATTATTATTATTATTATTATTATTATTATTATTATTATTATATAATATTATTATCATTATTTTTATTAATTACTATTATCTATTATTGTTATTATAACTATTATTATTTTGAATTATATATTTCATTGAATAATATACCTAATTAAAGCACCCATGGATTCAAATGCAAAGTGATTGAACTTTGGATTACTTGGATTTACACTTATAGTTCCAATAATATTAGTTAACTTCGATAATATTTCATTAATAAATGGAACAATATCATTATGACTGGTAATAATAACTCTTGTAATTGCTTTTTATTATAATGATTAATAAAAATTTAAAAAGTAAAATTATATATATATATAATTTATATATATGTATGTGTTAAAATAAATAAATAAATAATATATTGTTATTATATATATTATTACTCTCATCAATATTATTATAGTTATAATTATTAATATTTTTTTTAAAAATAATAAAAATTTTTTACTTTTCATAATATAATCATTTTCAGATAATTTTGCTGAATTTTGACTATTTTTTTCTAATAAACCAAATAAACTGATTAATAAAGGTTGTACGAATTCGCGAATATCATCTTGACCATATCTATTAAAAATATATTAAATTAATATAAATCAATAATACATATAATAAATTATTAATAAGTATTTATATTTATAATTACAATAATTTAGCTCCTTGTTTAATGGATAAAATATTTGTAATACAAATAGCAGAATATGTATAAACTAAGTAATTATCTGATGATAAATGATTAACAATAATTGGGAATATTTCTTTAAATCTATCTTTAGATTGTAAAAACTAAAAAATTAAGTGAAAATAAAAATATAAATATATATATATAAAACAAAATAAAACAAAATAAATAAATAAATAATTTAAATTTAATAAAAATATATATTAAAATAATAAAATTCTAAATCATATATTAAAAAATCTTACTTGATTCCTAAAAGTTAATAAATATTTTAAAGCATCAACTTTAATGATTGGATGAACACTTCCATTAACTGGAGCTCTTAAGTCAGGTAAAATATTTTCATTAAAGACATTCATAATTGGAATATATTCATTGACTTTAGTAGCACCAAACTTATAAAATTTTAGTTAATTATATTATTATAAATATTAATTTTATAAAATAATATTTCAAATAAATATATAAATAATTTATTATTTACTTGTGAAGCCAAATTTTTAGCTGATAATGAAATGATTAAGTATAAAGCAGTATCTTTTGCTTTCCAATTAAGTTCTGGGTTAGAGTTATAATTCTATATACATATATATATTTATAAACATTTATATTTACATAAATATATATATAATTTTTTATTAGAAATATTAAATCTCACATAAAGTATTTAATAAAACTAAATAATTAACATTAATTTTTAATAAATTATTAATACTTGAAGACACATAGTAACATAGTTTGAGAAAATTTCTGTAACTTCTTTTTCAAAATGTTCTAATAAACCACGAATTAAATCAGAAGAAGCTCTTCTTCTAGTTTCAGAATCTAATAATAATTAAAATTATTATTAATTATATTTTTTTAATTATAATTTTTTTAAATATATATATACCAGATCCTTCTAAATCTCTTCTAATATATTCAATTGGTTCATCTTCGAAAAGCTCTTCATCAGATTCTATTAGTAAATTTCATAAAAATTTATAATTAATAATTTTTTACCAAAATTTTAAATATTCATATATATATATTTAGCAACATACCTCTTAAAGTCATATTTGGTAAAATGATCTTTTCACATATATTCTTTAAAATTTCTGGGTTTTGGAATAATTCTTTATGTCTAACCGGTTTTACTACAGAAGATAAGAAACCAATAGCTTTACTAACCAACTAATTTTTGTAAAATTATATTTAAATTAATTTTTCTTATGTATAGAAAATGAAAATAAAATTTCTAATATAGTAAAAAATCTTACTAAGTCATATTTTGGTTCTAAACCATAGTGTGTTAATAATTCCCATATAGTTTGAACAAATTCTGGTAATTTTGGGAAAACTTCTTCATAACGTTTAGCATATAAATCAATAATTTCACATATTGATGCTTTTGTTTTCTCTATGATTCCTGTCTCTTCTTCATCCTTTTATATAAAAAAACATTTATATAAATTAAATAAATTTTTTTATTTAACTACTATAAAAAAAAAAAAATTAAATTATTAATATTATTTATATTACTTCAGTTTCTAAAAGAGGATTGAAATAAACTAAATATTTATGAAGTAATGTCATAAATTCTTCTTGATGATCTTCGAAAAATTCTGGTATATCTTGACAATTTAAACTATAAAATATTTTTGTAATGGTAAACAAAGCTTGAAATAAAATTTCTAAAGCTTCTTTATTGTTATTATTAGCATCAATTAATGTATCTGTTGCCTGTAATTTTATTTAAATTGTTTAATTAAAACAATTTTTTTTAAAAAATATATTTTAATATTATTAATTTAAATATTTTAATCATAATAACTTGTTATTAATATTAATTATTACAGTATTTTATTATATACCTTAAAGAATTCTAAATATGGTTGTGAGAAATGTTCTAATACAAGTTTAATTTCAGAGAAAAGTTCATTTGAACGAAATTGAGATCTCCATCTATATATTATTAAAATTATTTTTTATTAACATTTTATTATTCATTAATAAAATATATATTTTCTAATGCAGAAATTTGTATATACATATATATCTATATATATATAAATTATTTTACCTTTTAAATATTAAATGTGCTGTTTCTAAAATACCATTATTTTTTCTATAATCATCACATAAATTAACAACTAATTCCTATAATTCAAAAAATAATTATTATTGTTATTATTATATTATTATTATTACTATTATTATTTTATTTTTCCTTCTTTTTTTTTTTTTTTTTTTTTTTTTTTTTTTTTTTGAAATTCTTACTATTTACTTTGTATATAAATTTATTTAAAATATTAAAAACTTAAATATACCTGAATTAGAGTTGGCCATTTTTGTGGAAAATCATTATCAGCAATAATTAAAATGGCCTCATTTAATTGACGTTGAAGTTTAACGGGAACATTGATCATAAGATTTATTATACCCTCCTTGATTTTTACACGATCAGTCTCTGGTAAATAATCTGGTTCACCTTCGATCTTTTTATTTAATATAAATTTTATTATAAAAAAAAATAAATATTATGTTCTTATTATCTTTATTATTGTTAGTATCTTTATATTACTTGTGGCCAACGTTTTTTCATAAAATTCTTAAAGTAAATAGCTGCAGAAAAACGTGTTGGTTCAGGTATTGATTCATCAGCAATAATTTCTAGTACTAAAATTGAGAAATTTTGACATTTCTCCATTGCTAATAGAGATTTTTCAACTTCTTTCAATTCATCTTTTTTTTTTTTTTTTTTTTTTTTTTTTTTTAAAAAAAAAAAAGAATTATAACATTAATATTTTAATATTAGTAAAATTTATTAATATAAAATGAAATTATAAAATTAATAAAATGTAAAAATAAATTAATATATAATTTTCTTTTTTCTTTTTAAATAAATTTTAATTCAATTAATCTTATATATTATTTTACTTATTTTTTCTTGAAATTTGTTATAATTTCATTATCAAAATTTTTAACTATTACTATTATTATCATACTTATAATTATATTTAAATAATAAGAAAATTTCATTTATACACATCTTTAATCAAATACTAAATATTTTAACTTTTAAAATATTATAGTTATTGTATCAAATATAAATCGAATCTATTATATGTATATATATACATTAAAAATAATTTGTAACAATTACTTTTTTTATGCTTTTTGAGTTATTTTAATCTTTTTTTTAATTTTTTTTTTTTTTTTTTTTTTTTTTTTTTTTTTTTTTAATATTCATTTAGATTACAGATAAATTTTGCTTAAATATATTTTTAATAAATATAAAATATAAATTAATTTATACCTTTATTAAAACAAGAAACTTCTTTTGTAAATAAGTCAATTAAAGTAGCTTTATCAGAATTCATTTCGAATAATTTATATGAATAATGTCAGAGATTAAATATTTTTATAAAATGTATAATAAAATTTTAATATTACAAATAATTGTAAAAATAAATTAGTTTTGAATATATATATAATATTAAAGAATTTCTTTCGTTTTTTTTTTTTTTTATTTTATTTTTATTGATAAATTTTATAATGTTTTATAAATTTATAAATTTGTTTTTTGATTGTTAAAAAAAAAAAAAACTATAATTATTGAAAAAAGAAATAAATTAAGGTTTTTTTTTTTTTTAAAAAAAAAAAAAAATAAAAAAAGTAAATTATTTTTTAAATTAATAAAAAAAAAAAAAAATTAATGATGTATGATCCTTCAATAAAAAATTTATTGGTTAAAAAATTAACTTTATACTATATAATATTAAAAAAAAAATAAATATATATAATATAATCGCTTAATGTTAATCATTTTATATATTTATAAAACCGAAAATTGATCCCATACAACACTTTAAAAATACTTGCAATAATATGAAAGTAATATAATATTAATTATTATTATAATTATAACTAGTATTATTTAAACTATAATAATTAATAATTATTGGTTAAAGTAACATTTATTATCATTTAATTTTTTAATTTATATCAAAAACTATTAAATAACTATTACTATCATCAATAATGCATAATAAAATATTCAAATTATTTTATTATCTTATTTTTATAAAGGTATTTTCATTTAATATTTATAAATTAATGATAAATATTAAATAATATAACATATATGATTTGATATACTAATCATACTTTTATTAAAGTTTTTATAATAGTATTTTTTTTTTTTTTTTTTTTATTTTCCTGAATGATTTAAAAAAGCTTTAATATTTATTTAATTAGTAATACTTATCCTATTAATTTATTTATATTTATTAAAATTTTATATAGAAATTAAATTTGTCTTTAATTTGAACAATTAACTGATAAAATATTAAAAATATATATATTTAGTATAATTTAGTATAATTTAGTATAATTTTTAATCTTTTTTTTTTTTTTTTTTTTTTTTTTTTTTAAATATATATCGTTTAAACATAAAATAAATAAAGAAATAATAATTTACGTAATTATTGCAATATTAATATTTTTTAGAAATCATAAAATTTATGTGTTTGTTTAAATGATATTTAAATTATTCTTTATTCCAAAATATAAAGTTATTTATCATTTTATATAAATAAATAAGTATATAAATATATATATATATATTTTTTGTTAAACTACATTTTCTATTAAATTGTGACATTAGTTATTAATAAATTCAATAATAAAACTTAGAATATAGTTATAATTAAAGGATTAAGCAAAAAAGGAAAAGTTGTCATAAAATTAAAAATCTAATTAATATTTGATATATGAAACAATTTATATATTAGTTATAAGTACATATATAAATTAAATTATTATATTACAATAATAAACTTTACTTGAAATAAAAATTTAAATTAGAATAACAAAATTATATATATCATTCTTACTATTCTTTTCGATTTACTTTATATTCATATTATTTATTATTTCTATTGTTAATATCGAGTATTTATAAAATATTTATGTCAGATAAATCATGACATTAATTTAAATGAATTACTAGTTAACATAGTTTTAAAAAAAACTTTTTTATAAAAAATTATATAAAGTTATTAAAAATAATTATATATATATATAATTATTTAATATAATAGAAATTTTTTATATTTATAAATCCAAAATTTGATCCTATACAACAATTTAATAATAATATAATAATTACTTTGTAATTATAATTCATATTAAATTATTTTCATATAAGTATATTATTACAACATTTTCTAATTTTTTTTTTTTTTTTAGCGAAGAGTGAATACAAAAAAATATTGTGAAAAAGAAGCATTCCTCTACTTAATTAAATATACAAATAAATAAAATGAAATCATAAGCTTTATTTTATTTACCATTAAAAGAAAAAAAAAAAAAATATATATATATATAAATATATATATATAAAATATTGAATAATGAATTAATAATTGAAGTAATCAAATAATCAATGAAAATTTATAATTATCCATTAATATATATATTTATTATTTATGTATTCCTAGCCACATACATATTAAAAAAATTGAACCTATTTTTTATAATTTTACTATAAATGTATACAATAATAAATATTTGTATACATTTACATATATTATATATTTAAGTATTAATAATAAAAAAAAAAAAAGAGTGTGAGTTTGTTTTTAAAATAATAATAATAATAATAATAATAATAATAATAATAATAATAATAATAATAATAATAATAATAATAATAATAATAATAATAATAATAATAATAATAATAATAATAATAATAATAATAATAATAATAATAATAATAATAATAATAATAATAATAATAATAATAATAATAATAATAATAATAATAATAATAATAATAATAATAATAATAATAATAATAATAATAATAATAATAATAATAATAATAATAATAATAATAATAATAATAATAATAATAATAATAATAATAATAATAATAATAATAATAATAATAATAATAATAATAATAATAATAATAATAATATTATTATTATTATTATTATTATTCGTTATTTAAATATTGATAAATGTGAAATACCTTTTTATTTGAATCATAAATGAAAATTACAATTTAATTTTTTTTTTTTTTTTAAATAAAACATTATTATTTCATTTTTTTTAAAAAAATAATATAACTATAAATTGATCATCCTTTGACCATATTTAAATATTTTATAATTAAAATATTTATTAGTATAATATGATGTGTGATTTGCAGTGATGTTCTCTTTCATCCATTGTTAAATAAAATCGATTATTAAAAAGTATCCTTTTTTAAATCGAAATATCATTGGATAATTATAAATAAAATATTCATAGATTTTTTTTCCTGAGTATTATGATAATGATTAATAAATAAATAAATAAATAAATAAATAAATAAATAAATAAATGTAAATAATTTTATAATTTATATAATGTATATTAATTTTTAGTTAAGAAAGTATTGAAAATATATGTAATATATATAATATATATAATATATATTTAATGAATAGAAGAACTTAAAAAAAGAAGAACAAAATTATTAATTATATAATATATATTTAATGAATAGAAGAACTTAAAAAAAGAAGAATAAAATTATTAATACAAAAAAATTTTTTTTGTTCTTTTTTTAAAGATTCTAAAAGTATCTTTTTTTGGTAATAATTTTAATTAATTTTTAATTTTAAAATTCTATTTTATTTAAAAAAAAATTTGTTTTTATTTTATTTTTATTAATACTTTTTCACTTTTATTTTTTTACTTCACTGTTTTATTTTTATGTTTTTTTTTTTTTTTTTTTTTTTTTATTTTATTCTATTAGTACTCTTTTTTTATTTAATATTCTACTATTTATTTTATATTATTAATACTTTAAATGTTTTATATTCACTATTTATTTTATTTTACTCAATCTGTATTTTAATATTTAAATTTCAACTATGTTATTTTGTTTTATATTTATATACATAAATATATATATTTAGTATAATAATTTATTACTTACGGTATATATCTTAAAGTTTTTTGTATTATTAATTATAATAATGAAATATAATGTGAATGTTACTAATTATCATTTTCTTTCCAATTTTAAAAATCATTTCTTTTTACTATGAATGACCTCTAATTCAATTTATAATGCTCAATTATATTTACAATTATAAATATGATATTAATTATTTTCTATTATTTATTTATTATATATTTAATTAATTATTTATATATATAATTAATTATTTATTTATGCATTGATAAATATTATTTGGATATAATTTTTGAATATTTATCTATTTAATGATTTTCATATGCTTTTTTAGTAAATGAATTTTTTTTTTAATAATCATAATAATTAATACTATAAAAATATTGGTTAAAATTTAATTTATAATTTTCAATTAAAACATTCTATATATTAATAATTGAAGCAAATGTATTATAAATTGGTTTCTACCGCATAAGATAATATATTTTAATATATGTATTCTTTCAAAAATTTATATCATGTTCCATTTTTTAAGAAAAAATATTAATGAACGTTGTACTAAACTATTCTGTGAAAAAAAATTTTCTTTTAAAAAAATTTTAAAATTTCAATTTTGTATAATATATTATATTATTAGTTAAATTATAATCACGATATATTATGAATATATTAAAAAAATTTTAAATTTATATAAATGTACTATTGACTAATACATTCTTATTAAATTAAAATAATATAAACATAATATAAATAAATATATTTATAATATATTTATATTATATTAAAATTATATTAAAATAATATATTATTATAAATAAAATTTTAATTAAAGTATTTTTCTTTCTATTTTATTTCGTATTTTTTTTTTTTTTTTTTTTTTTTAATATTTTAAATAAATATTTATTAAAAAAAAATAAAAATAAAAAAATAAGAGAAGGATTTAAATAATGAAGATTTAAATAATAAATAAAGATCAAATAAGGATAAAATGAAATAAAAAATAAAATAAAAGTATAAAAATAACAAAATTTAGTTAAAGAAAAAAAAATAATAATCATTTAAAAATAGTTCAATTTAATTGTTTTAAAAAAGTTGAAAGTAATAAAAAAGTGAAATTTAATACCGAAAATTGTTAAATTTCATTTTTTTATTAAAAATATATATATATTAAAATAATAATATAAACATATCAGTTATTTATATAATATGAATTAAATATTACATTAAAAGAAAAAAAAAATACTTTTTTTTTATTCATTTTAAAAAATATCAAACATATAGTTTTAACAATTACAAATATATATGAACTATTTTGTTAGTATTATATATGTTCATTGTATTAGAATAAAATACTATTTTTGTTTTTCCAATTATATGTTTATAAGAAATTATTTATATATATATATATTTTATATATCGGATTTATTTATAAATACAAATAACGTATTATTGAATAAATAGTTTTTTTTTTCTTTTTTATAAATATATTTATCTTATTTTTTATTCTTTTATATAAATAATTTATTTTATTTTCATTTTATTTTGTTTTATTTTATTTTTTTTTTTTTTGGAAAATAAAATTAAAAGAGAAAATTATTTTGATATACTTTATTAAAAACATTTGTCAATAAAATTTTGGTTATCTATTTTATTTTATACATATTTTTATATATTTATCTTATCAGTCAATTCGTTATTCGCATTCGCAAAATATACAAACTGGAAGTGATTTATAAAATCAAATTAAAAAATTTATTTAAAAGCAATAATTTATAAAGTAAAAACATAAAATAACATACCTTTAAATAAAGTAAAAATAGTTTATTTTCTTAATATTACTATTTTAAAACATATCAAAATAGATCACTATAAGTAATTATTACCAATAAAGTAGAATTGAAAAATATTGTATAAATAATATTTATTTATACTCATTTAAGTAATAATAATAATAAAAAAAAAAAAAAAAAAAAAAAATGACACAATCAAAGAAAATCAATTATTCTTCATTGATTAAGGAACCAGAAGATTATGATACTGAAACTACTGAAATAATGAATATAAGTGATTATTCAATTCAATCAAATTCATTATACAATAATAGTGAAGGAGAACAATATGATACCAATAAAATAAAGGGTTTAGGAAATAAAAATACGAAAATTTTTAAAATGACTAATCATGAAAATAGTATTAAATTACCATCACGATACAAACCAAAAAATTCAAGTATAAGTTCTTCTCTTCAAAATAATATAAATGAATTTTCAATAAACTATTCAGATATTTCAACTATAGGGAAAATCCCAACTAGCATTACCTCATCAAACAAACACAAATCTCTTACATTGGATAATAATTCCGAATATGATAGTGCTAGCGTCATAGTAGAAATTAGTGATAAAGAAGGTGAAATGGAAATTATAAAGACTGAGAAATCTAATCCACTAAAAGGAGAAAATAATAATGATACTTTTGATATTAGCGATCATCAGATAAGTAAACTTGATAATCTTAAAAAGAAATGTAAATTACCAGAAAATCGTATATCAGTGGCCACTAGTGGTGATTATACATATGTTGATTCTGATCAACCACAAACTCCACTCGAAATTGAATCTGAAAGTGAAGATGCATATGAAAAATCCGGAACTAATATCAAAAGATTAACAAGGTTAACTGATACTACGTCAGTTCCACCACAAGTAATTGATCATGTTGAAGATATAAAAGATAAAAAAATACAAGAAGCAGATATTACAAATAATGAACATAAGATTGCTATAGAAGATGATGAAGAAGATAATACATGCGCCATTTGTCTTATTGAGACTCAAAAACCAACTGATATTGAAAATATTACTGGAAATAAAGATGGTTCCAATGAAGCAGCTGTTAAACCTTCAAAAGAGGAAATTGATAATTATGAATGTAAACTTCACTGTATGCATAAATTCCATTATTCATGTATTGCTCAATGGTTAGAAAGAAGTCAGAATTGCCCAATCTGTCGTATGGAAATTAAGCACTATGAAATTGAAGCAATTGAAAAACGTTTTGATATATCAATTAAAGTAAAAGAAGAACCAGTTCCATTAGTTGTTCCACATTATAATACCACATTTTATTTTGATACGGAACTTTCTGAAGGATTAGTAAGAAATTATATGAATGAACATATTCCTTGGGTTAAATTTAAACCATATTTCTACATTAAATACTTTTTCTATATCATTATGCTCTTTATTTTAGCTGTTGCAGGAATAATACTTAGTGTTATTAGTATAATAAAAGAAAAGATGTACCTTGCAACATATGTAATTGTTTTAATATTAATTATTGGTTTTATTATTCATTTATGCCAATTAGTTAAAAGTATAAAAAATAAAAAATTGATAGAATTAATGATTGCTCAACCTGCCTCTTCTAGTATATTCTATGGTTTAGTTGTTCTTATTTTCATATTATTATTTGCTAACTTAAATAATTTGGTTAACGCTGAAGTAGATAAACCAATAACTTTGGAAGATATATATCAATATAGTATTATAATTTTCTTTACAATTATGATGATATGGAGTTGTATTGAAGTAAGAATATGCTATTTAATGTTTAAAGAAGATAATAGACGTACAGTAGATGCCGATGTTTCTCGTAGAAATGAAGAAATTATGAATAGAACTCGTGAACAGGAAGCACGTGAAAGAGAAGAATTTGAAAGAAACTTTAGTCATTTAAATGATTGAAATAAAATATTATGATTGAATTAAAAAATAATAAAAAAGATAGTAATAATAATAAAGATCAAAAATAAAATTAAAAGAAAAAAAAAAAAAAACTTAAAGGATGAAGTCAAGATTCTTAATAGCAACGAAAAAATAATAGTATATATGTATATAAAGAAAGTTTCCAAATTAAAAGAAGAGATGGCAATTTATTGTTATCATTATAATGTTTACAACTCTTTATTTTTTTTTTTTTTAAACTGTTATTCATTATTTGTTGTTATTATTAAAATTAATGATATATTAAGGTTTATTTTTATTTTATTTTATATTATTTTTTTATTCAAGTAGATTATTATTTCGTAATTTTAATATAGTATTAAAGTAATATTAAAATATTAAAATTTTGAACAATACTAATCAATATATTAGGTAATTTTTCCAATATTTATAAACTATTGCTAATCAATTATCACACTGATATCAATTTATAAATATTTAAATACAATTTTATAATACCAATACGCATAATTCAAACAGCATATTAATAACTTTATATTAGATTTTTTCATAAAAGTATGATAAAATTAAAAAATATAAAAAATTAGTTGTTAAGTATTTCAATTTTTTTTTTTTTTCAGTGAATAAATTTAAAAAATTAAAAAAAAAAAAAATTCAGTAAATAAAAATAAATGATATTTAAATGATATGTAAAAAGGAAAAGTACTTTTTTTTTTTTTTAAAAAAAAAAAAAAAAAAAAAAAAAAAAGAGAATTAAAAAATATATTTAATTCATATTTAAAATTATATATGTATAAATGAAATAATAAAAGGAAATTTTTTTTAAAAATATATTATATTTTATATTAATATATTAATATTTTCTTTTACGTATATATATATAATTTTTTTTTTTTTTTTTTTTTTTTTTTTTTTACTATGGACAAAGTCTATATAAAATCATCATTATATAATATTATTTTATAAATCAATATTTTTCAATATATTTATATTATTATTTATAGAATAAGTTTTATAAATTCATTTAATATGTTTTAAATTTATATCATAAATTTATATCTTATTTATCAAATAAAAATTTTTGAAGAAAAAGAAAATTTTATTTATATAATTAACCAAAAAAAAAAAAAAAAAAAAAAAAAAAAAAAAAAAAAAGACAAATGTTTTAAAGTTTTTATATCAATTTTTTTATTTTCTTTTTTTACTCTTTTTATATATATATATATATATATATTTTATTGGATATTAACTTTTAATAAAAAAAAAAAAAAAAAAGAAAAAAAGGAAAAAGGAAAAAAGCAAACACAAAAACAATACAAAACAAACAAGCAAGCAAACAAAGGAAAGAAAAAAGGAAAAAGAAAAAATTGTTTTTGTACAAAAAAAATTATTAAATCTTCATTATTAATCCATTTATTTTTATTTTATTTATTTTTTTTTTTTTTTAAATTTTTTTTTTATTATTTTTATTTTTTATTTTTTATTTTATATATTTTTATTTTTTCTTATTTCATTATTCTTTTCTCTGTTATATATGAATATAATATATAATAAATTCAACAAAACAAATTTCCATTTATACTTCAAATTTTGATAATTTGAAATATATATATATCTATAAAAGAAAAAGAAAAAAGAAAAAATAAAAAAGGAAAAAAGAAAAAAAAAAAGGAATAAAAGGAAAAAGGAAAAAGGAAAAAGATAAATAAACAAACAGAAAAAAAAAAAGGAAATAAAAAAAAAAAAAAAAAAAAGGAAAAGAAAAAAGAAAAAAAAATTAAATATCATTGAATAACGTTGAATAAATAAGTAAATATAAAAAAATTTATAAAAGTAGAAAAATAGTTATATATAAAAAAACAAAAAATTGTAAAAATTGATAAAAACAGAATTTTAAAAAAAAAATGAAGAATTAAAAATTAAAAATTACAACTTTTAAAACGAAGATTGAAAATAAAGTTGTATATATAATTAAAATAAAAATAAAAATATTAATAATAAAATAAAAAAAAAAAAATCTAATTATCTTTTCAAATCTTTTTGTGTAAAAAAAAGTTTTTGTTTTTATTATTATTATTTTTATTTTTATTATTATTATTATTATTATTTCTATTATATATGAAATAATAATAATATGACAACTATTTAAAAATTTTCTTTAGATCCTAATCTTGAGAACCTTGATGATTTTTTAAATTTACTTCATGAATATAAAAATATATGTGGTAAAGTCAGGTCAATTAAGTTTTCTATTAAATCAAAATAATTTCATCAGTCGATAGAATCTGTATGTAATGATTTTCGTAACAAAAATGCTTGAAGTGCTTGGTTAGAATTAAGGAAGCTATCTCACCCTATGTACTCTAATTCTACTTCGTCAAGCGTTTTAAGGGACAAGCAGAGAAACTTTTTATTTTCTCATTCGGATCAATTGAATCGATTTTCTGAACATTATAGTGAGCTAGCTTCTGATGTTACTCAACATAGTCTGGATAATGAATACTGAGGAAATTTATTTTGAAATTAATCTTAATAATAGTCCTACTTGGGATATTAATGATCCTATTACTATGGATGAAATTCAAAACACAGTGCTTGATATGCAAAATAATAAAGCTCCCGGCCCCGATGGTATCCCGATTGAATTTTTTAAAGCCTTCTTTAGTAAATCTGATTTTATCCGATAATCAAGATGATTCATCAGATGATCACTACTCTGATTGTGCTAAATGTTTACTTTCATTATTTAACAAAATCTGGGATGGTAATTTCCTTGAAGAGTGGAATTCAGCTTCTATAATATCAATTCCAAAAAAAAAAAAAAAAAAAAAAAAAAGGAGATCTTAAAAAAGCCTATGATTCAGTATCTATCTTTAATAATATTTTGACCAAATTATATAACAATGGAATTAGAGGTAAATGTCATCTGTTTTTAAGGAACTTTTATCTATCCTCTAAAGCTCGTGCTTTTTTTAATGGTAATCTATTAAAAGAATTTTCGATTAATCGTGGTGTTAGACAAGGATACCCTCTATCTTCTATTTTATTCAATTTGCTCATTAATGATGTACTGGATAAATTGTAATAAGTATGGTGTATATTTAGAATCTCAATATTGTTGTGGTGGACTTTTTGCCGATGATATTGTTTTAGTTGCTCCATCTAAACAAGCTCTTAAGAAAGTTTTGAATAAGGTTCATAAATGGGCTATTAAAAATGAAATAACTTTTAGAATTAATAAGTGTGCTACTCTTGTTGTAAAACCGATTAATTTTGTTAAACTGATTAATTACGAAGATCCATCTTTCTTTATTGGTAGTAACAAATTACCTAATTTATAATTATATAATATATAAAATTTTAATTCATGTAAATATTTGTTATTTTTCATTAAAATCATGTAATTTTATTATTATTATTATAAATTAAATAAAGTTTTCTCTAAGTCTTAAAAAAAAAAAAAAAAAAAAAAAAGACAACTATTATTAAAAAATGGTTTGACATGTATATAATTTTACTCAATGAATTTGAATAGAAAATATCATAACTTTCATTCATGCTAAATATATAAGAGATGTTAACATTTTTTCATTGTCCTACAATCCTATGTATATTAATAATTTTTTTTTTTTTTTTTTTTTTTTTTTTTTTTTTTTTTTTTTTTTTTTTTTATTGAATTTATTTTACGTTACTATTTTAAAAATTATTTTATTCAAATTGGACAAATAATACTTATTTATTTATTTAATTTTTTTTTAAAAAAATAAAAAATAAAAAAAATTCATGTAATTAATAAATGAATAAGTAAATAAAGATTAAAAGTGTTCGCAGTAATTGAGGCTGTAAAAAAAAAAAAAGCTAAATTGTTCTATCTTAATATTCATAATTTAAAAAAAAAAGAGTTCATAACTCATTTTACTCATTTTCTTGATATATTATTAAATGTAAACTTCATTATATATATATATATATATATATGATTTTTTTTTTTTTTTTTTTTTTTTAAAAAAAAAAGTTGATTATTAAATCAAATATATATATATATATATATATATAATATATACTAGTCATTAGTAGTAATTTTTTTTTACTATTAAGAGTTTATATCACTCACTCACAATCAATATGATTAATAAGAATTACTTTCTACTAAATCCTATTTAATAAATACAGAGTAATCATTATTCTCCTACAAACACTTAAACAATAAATCAAAAAAAAAAAAGAAAAAAAAATAATAATTCTATTTAGCTTCATTTCACAATATTTATTTTTAAAATATTCATTATTAAAATTTCATCTTATTCCATTCTTTTTTATATTATAAAATAAAAAGAATTTTATAATATAAAAAATTATTATGTGTTTAATTACATTGTACATTGTTCCACATTGTTACTACTGTGTAACGTTAAATGTGGTAGTAATGTTAGACTCATATATAGAAAAATGATTATAAATATCAGGTAATGACATATTCATAAATGAATAGGTCTTTCTTAATGAAAAAAGCAATAAGATTAATGAATAAACACATAATAAAATATGAGCATCATTTTCTGATTTTAACTGTTATGTTTAAAAGATTAAGAGTCTCATTGACTCAATAATTCATTAACAATTATTAATATCAAAAAAAATTCAATATATTAAATATTAAAAATTCATTAAATATTAAAATATAGTATTATTAATAGACATATTAAAATGATTAAAAAAGAAAATTCAACAACTACAAGGAGTTCTTCTTCAAAAACTTTAACAAATGCAATAAAGATAGCAAAGAAAACAAATACGTCAAGCACAACAATGAATAATGTGCCTGTTGAAGTAGAACCTTCAAATATTCAACCAAATACAATTAATAAATTTCATATTCAACAATTTTAAAATTACAAATGAAAACTTTTACAAATGGTATTCAGATTTGAAATCATTCTTTGATTCTGAAGAATTAAGGATGATTATATATCAAAAAGAATATTGAAAATATAAATACAAATATAAATACAAATATAAATACAAATATAAATACAAATATAAATACAAATATAAATACAATAAAAAAATAATAAAAAAAAAAATAAAAATAAAAAAAAAAATAATAAAAAAAATAAAAATAAAAAAAAAAAAAAAAATTAAAAAAAAATAAAAATAAAAAAAAAAAATCTTATAGTATGAAGGTACCTACTATCAGGATTATAATATTGAACAGCCTTGACGAATATACATAGAGTCTATTAAATAATTTGCACCAAGTGAATATTCAATGATAAATGAATTAAAAGTAAGATTTTTCAGAAGCAGGCCCGTACAGACTCTTTGAAATCGAATTGAAAATAAAGAAGATTAGAAATTGAAAGCGATAACTTTAAGCTGTATTTTGATAATCTTAACTCTTTTTGTACAGAATATAATAATGAGACCAATTTTTACAAAATAAATAGGAACAGAGTGAAGAAACAAAAAGTTTAATACATTCTTTAAAGAGGAATTAAACAAAATTAAATAAAGTGGAAATTGCACATTCATTTCATATTTCTATATGTTGAAAAGGCATTTAAGGATTTAAAAAAAAAAAAAAAAAAAAAAAAAAAAAAAAAGCAAGGAAAATACAAACTAAATACCCTAATTAAGAAAAATAAAAATATTAAAAAAAAGGGTAGATATCAGGGAAAAAAAAAAGTATATCAACATGAAGATTAAATTAACAGAGTCCCGAAAATGAGAAAATTTCCATATAATTTCAATAAAGAAACAAATTCCAATGGACACTGCTACTATTGCCATAAAAATGGACATTTTACTAATAATTTTTTATTTATTTATTTATTTATTTTGTTTTTTATGTTTTATTTTTTATTTTTTTTTTTTCAAACCATCATTTTCACCAAAGAATAACTATTTAATATAAAATGATTACGGAATTACAGTAATAATCCATTTACTAAAATTAAAATAAAAACCAAATCAAATTTTAACTGAAAATCAAGAGGAAATACTTAAAAAAAAAAAAAAAAAATACTAATATTGAAGAAAGTATAAAAATTAAAATCAAATGAAACCCATGCAAAAATTCTATATTAAAATAAAAAAAAATAATCAAAATATTGTAATTTTTAATAGAAATATCAATAAAAACATATAGGATATAAAAATCGCTAACAACACTTTTTTGAACAAAAAAAAAAAAAAAAAAAAAAAAAAAAAGGTTTATTAATAAAAAAATTTTGAATAAAAATTTTCAGATTTTGAATAATTAAAAAAAAAAAATACCAAAATCAAACCTTAATAATTATAAAATTATTAACCAGAAATTAATTGAAAATAAAAAATTGAAAATGATCATAAAAATCTGGTTAATACGAAGGATGAAAAATTAAAATTAGAAAATAATGAAATATATGAATACATTTCAAATGAAAGACTATAATTTTGTAAATGAATCCAAAGAAAACTTTAGTTCATCAGTAAACTTTAGAAAGAAAGAAAATTAAGGGAAACTAAAGAAAAGGATATAAAATTTAATATCATACCCAATAATAAAACTATCGATAAACAAAAAAACAAAAATGAGAAAATTGATAAAGAAAAAGCAAAAAAAAAAATTGAAAAGGAAAAAAAATAATTGAAAAAGAAAAAAAAACTAAACCAATTGGAAAAAAGAAAAGAAAAAGAAAAAAAAGTTATCAATCAAATAAAGAAAGAAAAAAAAAATGAAGAACAGAACACCTATATTAAATTAATCATATTTTGAGAGGAGAGCAAATTTAGATGATGAAAAATGAAAGCCGTAAAAGAAATTAGAATTAATAATATAATTAATGCAATAATTCCAAAAAAAAAAAAAAAAAAAAAAAAAAAAAAAATAACTGTTGAAGCAGCTATGAATTCAGAAAATGAAAAAAAATTGGAAAGATGTAATAAATAATAATCATAAAATTTATATGGAAATAATGTTATGAAAATTGTGGGGAAATCAGAAATAAATAATCTAAAAGGTATTAAACCAACTCGATGTAAAATGAGCTTTTACTGTTAAAGATAATAGAATACATTAAGCAAGATTGGTCGTCATAGGTTTTTCGACAAATTAAAGGAGGTGTTGATTATACCTTTACCTATTCTCCTCTAATAGAAATAGATAGTTTTAGACTAACAATTTCTATTACATCAATATAAAGATGGGACTTAAGACAAATCGATATGGAAGCTGTACACTTAAATGCTAATCTAAATGAGTAAAAATTTATACTCAAATTCCAATTGGTGATATAATCTTCAATTGTGGAAAAACTGGATTATTACAAAAAGGCTTTCTATGGACTCAAACAAGCTAGAAGTTATTGGTTGTCCATGAAATTTCCAATTTTCTTAAGAAAATTGGGTTAATTCAATAGAATACAGATAATTATTTATTTGAAAAATATAAAAGTAATAAATTATACTTATTGCTAACACTTTATGTTGATGATATATTAATTGCAGGAGAGGAAAAAAAAAAAAAAACTGTTACAAAGATAAAACATAAATACGAGATAAAAGAGTAAACAAAATTATTGTAATTAATATAATTAAAACAAGTAAGGGTTACAAAATTAATTAAGACAGTTATATTGAAAAAAAAATGATAACTATCTATAATATAAACAATACTAATATAACTAAAATACCAATATATTATGACATGTTCATAAATGAATAGATCTTTCATAATAAAGGAGTATATATAAAAAATATTTTTTATATATACTCCTATAATTATTATTTATATTATTTTTTTTTTAATTATTATTATTTATAATAAAATATTTATTATTATTATTGCTAGTTTACCATTTAGTATTTATTTATTGAGTTATTTATTTATTAATCTAATTTAAATTTAATATAAAATTTATCCACATTTTTTTGAAATTGTTTAATTAGAATTTCATTCGAAAAAGTTAAACAAATTATTAGGTAATTTAGAGTTTGTAATATTTTTTCATTTAAAATCATTAATAATAAGTTTTTAAAAGTTTATATTTTTAATTAAAAAATTACTTTAACTATTAAAAGATCAATATTCAAAAATTTTATTTATTAATTTGATGATTTTTATTTACTATAATTATTATTATTTTTTTTTTGTTTGTTTGTTTTTCTTTGTATATAGGTTATAAATAATATTTTAGTATTTTTTAATATAATATATTTTTATTTTTTACTATTATTGTTATTAAAATACAATCATTATTATTATTATTATTATTATTATTATTAATAGAACTTATATTATTATTAAATACATATTTTTATTATTATTAAATACAATTATTTTATTATTATTATTATTATTATTATTATTATTATTATTATTATTATTATTATTATTATTATTATTATTATTATTATTATTATTATTATTATTTTCTTATTTAAAATTTTTACGATTTAAAATTTCAAATCCCGAATAGTAAAATACTTTAATGAAGATTTTAATTAATATAAAATTCAATTTAAATCAATATATATATATAGATACTTATTCCTTGTTAAAGATAAAATCACATGATATATAAAACTATAAATCTTATAGTCCCTTAATTTTAGTAATTAAAGGTCTCAAAAAAAAAAAAAAAAAAAAAAAAAAAAAAAAAAGTTAAAATTAAAATTTATTAGTTCTTAATTTTGATTCCGATTCAATTTAATTAAGAAATAAAAATATGATGAATATAATTAAAAATAGGGATGAGATTTATTATTAATGATAATTTGATGATTTTGAGTTATCATACATCGTTAAATCAAGATTTCATTAACTATATCGTTTCAATCATTCATTTATTAGTAATTTTTACCCCTTTTCATATAAATAAGATATATATATATATATAATAAGATAGAAATAAAGTATTAATTATTAGTATTAAATATTATATAATAAATACTTTATTATTATTATTTTTTTTATTATTATTTTTTTTTTTACTATAGTATTTAATAATGTACAATTATTATTATTATTATTTTTATTATTATTTTTTTTTACTATAGTATTTAATAATGTACAATTATTAAATGATATGTATATTTAATAAATGGAATACAGCTCTGAATAAACAATATTAAATAAAATAATAATAAATATAATAATAATAATAATAATAAATAGTAAATTTGATAAAAAAATGAATAATAATATATTTAAATTTCTATTAATATAAAATTTTTTATATATTTAAAAATTAATTAAAAATAGTGAGAAATATTCCGACACGAAAAAGTAAAAACGAAAATAACGAAAAAAAAAAAAAAAAAAAAAAAAAAAATTAACACGAAAAAATAATTAATTAGAATTATATATTAATAGAATAGGGAAAACGAAAATGAAAACGAAAATGAATATAACGAAAACGAAAATGAAAAAAAAAAAAAAAAAAAAAAATAATATTCATTAAATGAAAAGTAACTAAATTAAAAAAAAAAAATTTTTAAAAAAATATATATATAAAGATAAATTTTACCTTTGATAATTATTTTTTTATTGAATATATACATTATAATTAAAAAAAAATATTTTAATTTTAAAAAATAAAAGTAAATATTAAAGAAGTAAATATTAAATTAAAGAAGGAAATAAAAAGCAATAAAAATTATTATTATTATTATTATTATTATTATTATTATTTATTATATAAAAAAAAAATAATATATGAAGAGAAAATGAAAAATTTTAAAAAATATATATTTATATATAAAATATCTGTATGCATGTAAAAATAATATATACAAACCACTATAAAATCACCTATGTATTAAAATTTAAACACATACTTATCAAAAGATTTTAAAAATTATAAAGTATTACTTTTTTGTTTTTTACTATTATATTTGTTTCTTTTATTTATTCTTTTTTTTTTATATTTTATTTTTTAATTTTTTACAAGTTTTATTTTTATTTTTTTTTTTTTACTATAATAATAATTTTTGCACATGTATTTTTCTTTACTATTTTCATAATATATATTACTTCATTTTATTTTGATATAATTAAATATAAATAAGAATAAAATTTAATACTTATTTATATTTTACAAGTTTATTAATAATTAAAGTAATAGTATCATATTTTATATAATATATATAATATAATAAAATAGGAAAAAAAAATGGTATAATATTGTTATTTATTAAATGTAGTGTTTCTTCCTTTCATTATTTTTGGTTTTATATATACCTTGATTAATCAAAATATATATAAAAATGAAAGAGAGAAAAGAACCTAATAATAACAATATTTAATTGTTAATTTAAAAATATCACAAAACCATAACTATTGAAATAACAAAATTATTGATGTGTATATAATTCAATATAAAATAAATTTTTACTTTATATTAAATATATATTTTAAATTTCAAAAAAATAAAAAATAATTAAGCAAAGAAAAGACTCATTCCACTGTATGGGTAATATGGTTTTTCCTTTGAATCTTTAGATTCAGTTTTTATTAATGAGGGTGTACTAATATCTCTTACGGAATCATTCTTTTTCATTCCAAATAATGAAAATGAAGAAATACTTCCAGTAGAATTAGTCTTTTTTACCGCTCTTGGTGGTTCAATAGTGCTATTGAAAAGACTATCTAAAAAGGAATTTTGGAAAAATTTTTGCATCATTTTGGTTTTTTTTTTTTTTTTTCTTATTTTTTTATATATTTGTAGTTTTTAGAGTATTTTTATTTCAGATATTTTTATTTTTAATTTTTTTATAATACTTTTTTTATTTATAAAATTCTTTCTTTATTTTTTCGACGTTGCTTTAATTTATTTACTTTTTCGTTGATAATATCTTCTTAGTAAGTATTTTCGCACTTCAATAGTTTTATACAGCTTTTTTTTTTTTTTTCTTTTATTTTTGTTAAATATATATAGTTTAAATATTTACAAATTATTTTAAAGGTTTTTTTTATTTTTATTTTATTTTTTCTTAAATTAAAACTTAGTATTGTTTAATATCTTCTTTCAATTTTTCTTTTATTTCGTTTTAAAAAGTTCTATATAATAAAAATATATAATTTTTTTTACTTATTTAATATTAATATTTATTTAAAATTTTCACTTAAAAGTAAATGCGAATTAAAATATTTATAAAACATAAAAGTACTTTAAAAAAAATTTTTTTATATGTCTATCGTTCTTTTTTTGTATATATATATATAAAACTCGATTATATAAATCGAAATTATTACATTTAATTTTTAAAACAAAATATAAAACAATTAATTTTTATAAAAAAACTTCAAAATTTTTTAAAAAAAAAAAAAATGGGCAAAAGAAATTAAATGCTATTTATAGTTTTTATTATTATTATTATTATTATTATTATTATTATTATTATTATTATTATTATTATTATTATTATTATTATTATTATTATTATTATTATTATTATTATTATTATTATTATTATTATTATTATTATTATTATTATTATTATTATTATTATTATTATTATTATTATTATTATTATTATTATTATTATTATTATTATTATTATTATTATTGTTATTATTATTATTATTATTATTATTGTTATTATTATTGATGTCATTAAATATTTTTATATCTTAATTGCTAATAAACTATTTTATATTATTAATCATTAATATTGTTAATATATAGATATTATATATTTACAATATTACTTAACATATTATTAATCTATTAATACTATTTATATTATTTATAATATTAATATATTAATAATATTAATCATTTATATACATTATTAGAATAATTTAGTTTTAATTTTATATAAATATAATATATTATTTAATTATAATTTAATCAAAAATTTATATATCAATATATTTATTTTTAATTATTATATATTACTAATAAATAATTCATATATTATATCATATATTATATGATGGATGTATTTTAATATATATTATATTTTATTTAATTATAAAAGCAATTTTTTTTATAGTATATGAATCTGAAATTGAATAAAAATTAAAATTTTTAAAATTTTAAAAAATAATGTTATTTCTAAATTTTTATTTTATTATTTCTTTATTTTATTTTTGATTATCTTTTATTAATGATAATATATATATATTTAATTGTCTCTTTTTTGTATATATAATAACTATTATTTTTATATTCATTATTGCTGATAATTTAGATTTGAAATTTAAAGAATTTATAATCTTATTTCTTTTAAAAAAAAAATATCATAAATATATTTATTTTAGTTTAGTTTAGTTTGAAAAAAACTTTATCATTTATAAACTTTTATACTTAAAATTATATATCTATAAATGACTCTCAATAGTATAGTACCAATAGATCTTAGTCATCAATATATTTAATAATGATTGATTAAGTTTTTTTTTTTTTTTAATACATAATGTTAAAAAATAATAATAATTAGTAAAGAAAAATGATTAAAAATCAATATAATTACCGTTGCTCTAAATGATTAGTTGTAATAATAAATTGAAAATTATTTTTTTTATAGAATCTCACAAGCCTTTCATTATATATAAAAGGCAATAAAAATTAATACTATAGTATTGATTCATTTTAAAATAGTTATATACAAAGAAAAATAATAATAGTAATAAATATCACAATATATAAATGAATTTTTAATTTCTTTATAGATTATGTAAATTTTATTTTATTATTATTTCTTCTATTGATAAAATGAAGTTAACTTTAATATCTTATTTCATATGTAATTTTAATTTTATATATATATTTTAAGTTAATTTCATAAATTAAAATTATCTTCAGTAGAGATTCTATTATAAAATTATAAAATATTTCACATTTTAATGTTTTTTTTTTTTTTTTTTTTTTTTTAAAAAAAAAATTTTATATTAATAAAATTTGAATACAAAACAAATAATTTATTAAATATTGCAATTAATACATTAAATTATATGTTATATATAATTGCACCATATTATATATTATGTAATTAATATTTTTTTTATATTATACAAAGCATTTCTTTTTTATTAAACAAAAATTACTAATTAGTTTAATGATATATCATATATAAAGATTTTAATAATTAAACTATATATCAATATATAGTTTGCATTAATTGAAAATAGTAAAGCAAATAAATACTAATATATATAAATATTGGTTAATTAACATTGGCGTTTTATGTTATCATTTCTGGAGATTTTTTTTTTTTTTTTTTAATATTTACTAATGTTTAACAAAGTAAAATCATGACCTTTTATTTCCCCATTTTTTTGGTAAATTAAATATATAAAATTGTTTATTTATTTAATATCTTGTAGTTATTTATTAATATTGAAATAATGGTATATTGATGTCTTAATATTTTTTATAAAAAATGAACTTTTTATATTATTATTATTATTATTATTATTATTATTATTATTATTATTATTATTATTATTATTATTATTATTATTATATTCATTTTATTATTTATTCATAACAAATATTTTTTATATAAATTATAAAATATTTTAATACATTATAATTATAATAATTATTTTTATTTTATTTTTCATCTTTTTTTTTTTTTTTTTTTTTTTTTTTGTAAATTATAAAAATTTATCTTTTTTTTTTTTTAAAAAAAAATATATATATATAAAATGATATTAAATATATGCGGAGCTAAATAATAAGTAATAAAGCCACATTTTAGTTATTCTTTAGTATCATTAATGCTTAATAATATTCATTTAAAGTAAAATAGCCATACTAATATTTAATTAAAATCATATATTCCATATTTATATTTGAAATTTGAAATTTGAAATGTATAAATAAATTAATCTAAATTTGGTTTTTCCTTTTTAATAAAACTTTAATTTATTAACTTAATCATATGCATTTAAAAGTTAAAACTTTTAATTTTAAAATTTTACTAATTAAAGTTTAATTCAAATTTAAAAAAGATAAATTTTAATTATTACTATAAAAAATTTTTAATCACAAGAATAATTTAATAACGAATAACTTGTGACAAAACTTTAAAGCATAATTCGTTAATATATGACCTGTTGTATTCATATATATTACCTATATAAATATATAGACAAATAAAATAATTATATATAATTATCATGTATTTAAATATTTATTTTAAAATTGATTTTATATATATTTTTAATAATTAATATTATTACAATTTTATTATGATTAATTAATAATGTTATATTAAAATAATTTATTGATTAATTTGGAAATCATAATAAAGATTAAGTATATTTCATAAAAAAAAAGGGAATAACATTAAATATTACTTTTTAATCAAATAAAAAATATTTTAAATTTTATAATAAAAAAAACTATTTTTTTATTATAATTATTTAATATAAATAGTTTTTTTTATTATAAAATTTAAAAGATTATTAACTAACTCATTACTAAATATAAAAATATATCTATAAAAAAAAAGTAATAATAATAAAAAATATTCTTTACTTTAAAAATTAAAACATATGATTATTTTATTATATATCATAAAATTATCAAATTTATATTTATTATTATAATATATAGAAATATTTTAAAATTAAAATATTAAAATAATATTTGTTATATTTATGTATAATATAAATAAAACTATTTTTATTTATTTATTAATTATATATTATCCTTTAGATAGAATAAATGCTTATAGCAAAAATACTATTTTTATTTATTTAAAAATATATTATCTTTTTGATTAGCAACAATAAATGATTGTAATAAAAATAAAACAGAAATAATAAATGATTATAATAAAAATAAAAAAAAATAAAAATAAAAATAAATTCAGTGATTGCTTAATATTTTTTATTTTATTTCATTTTAAATTAAAAAAGTATTATGAATTTTTTTTTTCTTTTTTTTTAAAAAAAAAAAAATGCCTTAACCATTTAATATAAATGCTTAAATTTTTTTTAAAAAAAAAAAAAAAAAAAAAAATTAATACAATTTCATTAAAATAGTAATAATAAATAATAATTTATATTATTTAATATATTAACATTTTAAGTTTATACTAAGAACTCTTACAAAACTGCTTATTTATAATTAACAATGATCTAAAATTATATTTTAAATAATTTGAAATTATCATTTTACTATTAATAAAATATTTAGAAATTAAATAATAATTTACGTTTATTAATTAAAATCATTGTTTCTATTGAGACTCAAATTTTTATTAATACTTTATAATCTTTACAATTTAAAACTTTTAATGTTTTATTATATATATTCATTTTAACAATGTTTAATGAAAATTTTTACATTGTTTATATAAAAGACAAAAAAGAAAAAAAATCGAATTTAATTCAAAATTAAAATATTTTTAATTAACAATATTATGAAGCACGTTATTTTTATTAATTTTTTTTTCTAAAAAAAAAAATAAAGAATTTTTGACAATTATTAATATTTGACCAAATTAACTCATTTTGTTTTGAAATATTTATATCCATGTAATTAAAGACTATGGATATTTATTTTTGTTAATAAATACATAATTATGAAAATTATAAGCATAATCATGTTTTAATTATATTCATTTTATTAAAAATATATATTAAAGACAATTTCAAAAAAAAAAAAAAAAAAAAAAAAAATTACTGATTTGATTTTTAAATTATATAATTATATATTAAAATTTTTAAAAAGTTATTTATATTTATAAAGTTTTCCTTACTGATAACAGTAAAAAGGTTATAAGATAATTTTTATTATTAGATAATCTTAAAACTTTAAACTAAAAACTAAATATATGTCAAAGTAATGAATTATTATAATGATATAATATAGAGTTATTTGATAAGCTTAAAGCTTAAAGCCAAAAACTATGTATATATAATTATTATAATGATGTAATATAGAGTAAAATATAAAATTTTTTTTGGTTTATAATAATTATAAAACTTTAAATAGTGTTATTAATATTTTTTTTGTTGTTTTTTTTTAAAAAAAAAAAAAAAAAAAAAAAAAAAAAAAAAAAAAACTTTAAATTATTTATTAAAATATTATATAATAATTAATATAATAATTATTAAGTATATTTTTAAATACATCAATTTTAATTTTAAATTTCTTTAAAAAAAATATATAATTAATATAATTATAAAGATATAAAGATAATTTAATGTTTTTATTATAATAAAAAAAATAAAAAAAAAAAAAAAAAAAAACTTTAAATTATTTATTAAAATATTATATAATAATTAATATAATAATTATTAAGTATATTTTTAAATACATCAATTTTAATTTTAAATTTCTTTAAAAAAAATATATAATTAATATAATTATAAAGATATAAAGATAATTTAATGTTTTTATTATAATAAAAAAAATATTTAAGTAACAAAAATAAAAAAAAAAATTTAAATAAAAATAAAAAAAAATATTAAATTATATCCAATCATAGACATTATTAAACTTTATTATATAAACTTTAAATATTGATTAAAATGTATATTACATTTATATTACATATACAATATCAAAAATAACTCTAGTAATTGTATTTATGTATAATCTAAATTTAATAATCTAAATTATAAATGTTCATTATATTTCTAATTCTATCAACAAATAATCTATATTAATCATAATGAATGTTAGGATTATAAGTGACAAAAAATCTTTGAATACTTTTATCTATAAATGGATTATGTTATGGTTGAATAGAGCATCATTTATATTATACAATATAATTATCATTATCAGAACGATATGTCCTTTTTTTACTTATTTAATTGAAAAAAAAAAAGCAATGAAAATAAAAATATTAACTATAACTATTAAAGTCATTTAATTGATATACTTTTTTTTATTTTATTTTTTTTTTTATTTTTTTTTTTTTTTTTTTTGGTGGTCTTTTTTATTTTCTTTTTCTTTTTTTTTTTTTTTTGGTGGTCTTTAATAACATTTAATTATTAGTCATTGCATTTCCCCCCTTAATGTTTCACTTTTTATATATTTTAATTACCAAAATCATTGAAATATATTTTATCATTCTCTTTTTCATTAAGATTTGAAATATTATATATTGATAACTTTTTTTAACATTTCAATATCTAGTATAATTTCCTGAACTAATATCATTAATTCAATGAATAAACTTATTATAATTATCAGAGTCTCCATAAAGATACAACCTGATTAAATAAATAATTCATATGACCTTTCTTTAGTAAAACTTTCATTATTAACATTTAATTATATTCTTAAAAAAAATACAATCTAATTAAATAAATAATTCATATGACCTTTCTTTAATAAAACTTTCATCATTAACATTTAATTTATTATATTCTCAATCAAAAATTAACTATATATTGATTCAACTGTATTTTTATCATTATCATTATTAATTCATAAAATAATTTTTATCAAAATAATTACAGAATATTATCATTAAAGTGTTCATAATCTATTAATTTATTATATAAGTATTTTTTATAAATTGAGTTTAATCTAATTCTTAAAACGTCAATTTTATCATTATTAAATATATCATTTACTATAGCTTTTTTAATTAAATCAAAAATTATATACATTTTTTTTTTGTAACAATCTTTAAATTCAGTTAATTTCATTTTGGAAGTGTTGATTTCTATGAAGACCACTAAGACATAGCTTGAAAATGAATAATATAGATTAACATTTATATTAAATTAAAAAATTTAATAAAATTCTGAAAATGCATTAATTAACATATTCCTAAACTGGTCTTTCTGGAAATCTAGTAAATTTATTCCTATACGATTATTAGAATAAATTAAAAAAAAAAAATTTTTTTTTCATTCATATTACTATCATTTAATAAAGAAAGACCTTATCTTTTGTCTTATGGAAGAAAATAATAAACTATTTTATATTTTTTTGAATAGTTAAATTGTAAAAGTAGCTTAGAAAAATTATGAAATTATGAAAAATTATAATACTAAAGAATATTTTTTTATTAAATGAACCATTCTTTAGAAATGAAAAAATAAAATAACATGAATATTTTTTGATAATAATATAATGAATAATCAATATTTTATAATATTTAATAAAAAAAGAAAAAAAATATTAGTTTTAAGTATTTAAATATGTTATTTCCAAACAAGTATATTTATAATTAATATGTTAGAAAAAAAATATATTAATTGTATGATAAAGATAGTTCATAAAAAAAAAAAAATAATAATAATAAAAAATAAAAAATAAGATAAAAAAATTTTAAAAAAATAAAATAAAATAAGAAAATAAATGCATAATATATTATATTTATAATTTTATATTTGATATTTCAAATTTTATTGTTGTGCTTATATATATTGATACATTTTTTTCATTAAATTATTTTTGATATTTTTATAAAAAAATTGATTATGAGTTAATATTATATTTTGATATTGATATTGCTATTTTTAATATTACTCATTATTTTGATAGAGAAATGCATTCAATAGGTTATATAAATAAATACATTTAACATTAAAAGTTATATAAAAAATTATTAAGAGTTATTGGGTTTCTTTATATTTTCTAAAAAAAAAAAAAAAAAAAATTAAAAATAAATTAATTTTTCTTTAAAAATATAGCAGTTAAATTTCATTAAATAAAATTATATATAGAATATTTATCAAAGAATATATATGATATAAAAAAAAAAAAAAAAAGAGCAATTATAACGAAGGATTTAATTGGTAGGATGATTTATAATACTTCTTTCTAAAGACTTTATTTTTTATAAAAAAAAAATATTAAAAATCATCTTTGCTTGTGAATTATAGAAAAAAGTTTTAAATTTTTAAAAGAATCATATAAAAAAATTATATTTTATTTAATTATATATCATATTCTATTCTAATAACGAAGAAAAAATCATTTAAATATTGAATTAAAAGTTTAAACCAATAAAATATATAATGTACTTCAATAGTTATCATGTGATTAATAATTAATAATTTTCGTAGTACAAAAATTCAAGTAAATGAAATTTTTTTGTTTATAAATATTTAGTCTTTATTATTATTATTATTATTATTATTATTAGTATTATTATTATTAGTATTCGTATTATTTTTTTTTTTATCTCTTTTAAATTTTTTGAAACATTATGCAACCTTGATTATACAATTGTAATCTTAAACTATTTAAAATAATGGTTGGTTTTAAAATATTAATGAATGCCATTATACAAAATGCAGTTTATCAAATTTCTTTATTAAGGCATTTCTTGAAGTTTTTTAACCATATTAAATTTTATTATTAATATAATTAAAAATAATTTTTTTATTTATTAAATGGTTATTTTATTTCATTTCAAATTATCTTAATTATTTTTAATAATTTATCCAAATTATTTATATTAAATAATTTTATTAATAAAAATATAATGAAATTGCCATATTTGGAAATTCTCTATACAACTTTTTGAACTAATTATATCTTAAATTGATTTTTTTTTAGTTTATTAAAATAAGATAATAATAAATTTATTATTATTAAATATCAATATTATCTTATTGTTATTATTAATAAAATCATTATTAAATAATACTAAAATAATTATTAATTCTAATATAAAATAATATTATTTTTTTGAAAAATATAAAAATTTTAAGTACTTTTTTATTTGATTTACTAATTTTATTAATATATATATATTTTTAATATATTATTTTGTTAAATATCAATTATTATAAGAAATTTCTAAATTTTTAATTTGTCAAAATCTGTAGTTAATCAATATCGTTATTATTTAAAAATTTTTGAAAACCACTTACTCATTCAAAATATATGAAATAAACCGTATCTTTAATGATTATATTAATATAATTAATATAATTATAATTTATTCGATACATTTTTCATAATTAAGAGACTTCAACAATTTAATAAAAAAAAAATTCTGAAAAAAGTATAAATAGAATTGCTTTGTACCTTTTATGTATTTTTTAAACATAAATTATATTGTAATATAAATTTCATAGAAAAAAAAAAAATATATATATATATATATATATATATATGTGTATAATAAATATTAATCACTTTCTTTAAAAAAATTTTTTTAAATCAAATTTTGAAATCACTTTCTTGAAAAAAAATTTTTAAATTACTTTCTTTAAAAAATTTTTTTAAATCACTTTCTTAAAAAAATAAATAAATCACTTTGCTTTAAAAAATATTATATTATTTACTTTAATATAAAATTTTAAATATTTATAATGAATTCTTTAATTATTTCTCTTTTAATTACTCATGTATTATTATGTACTTCATTACCTGTTCATTTAAATGAAAGAAGCAATGAATCACTTAGTGGTAAGGGTGATATAACTTACTACGGTGAAGGTGGTTCTGATCCTGCTCCTACCGGACTAGATGGTGGTAGTCCTGGAGCTTGTGCTCTTGCTCCAAGGAAAAAGGATTATTTTGCAGCATTGGTAAATATTATCTATAATTAAATAATTAATTATTATATAATAATTTTGTAAAATATATCTATCTATATATATATCTATATATATAATATCTTTTTCTTCTTCTTCTCTTATTCTTCTTCTAATTATTATTATTATTATTATTATTATTATTATTATTATTATTATTATTATTATTATTATTATTATTATTATTATTATTATTATTATTATTATTATTATTATTATTATTATTATTATTATTATTATTATTATTATTATTATTATTATTATTATTATTATTATTATTATTATTATTATTATTATTATTATTATTATTATTATTATTATTATTATTATTATTATTATTATTTTAATAGAATTATGTCCAATATGGTGAATATCCAAATCCAAATAATTCAGTTGTCTGTGGTAGATGTGTTAAAATAACTCATGGATCCAATGAAGTAGTTGTAGAAATTGTTGATAAATGTCCAGTATGTCATTCAGGTGATGTTGATTTATCACCTACCGCTTTTAAAGATTTATTTGGAAGTTTAGATGTTGGAAGAGTTCATGATGTTCAATGGCATGAAGTATCATGTGATGAATTAGGAAAATCAAAGAGTTCTAGTTCTATTAATAATAGCTTCGATAATAAAAATATAATTTCTTCTTCTTCTTCTGATAATAATAATAATAATAATAATAATAATAATAATAATAATAATAATGAGGATGCTAATGAATGGGATAATGATAATAATAACAATGACAGTTATTTAAATGATGTATCATTCAAAATTACTACGAAAACCCTTCCAAGAACGAATACTTCAACTACTAAATCTCTTCAAAAAGCTTCCACAACAAGTAAAACCAGAAAAATTCCAACTCCTATTACTATTACTACATCTACTGTTATTACAACAGTATTTACTGTTCCTATTACTACTGTGATTAATGATTTCAATTATTATCAAGCTACTCCAACTAATCTTTCCTCAGAAAACTTTTCTTTAAATTAATAATTTTAAAAGTTAAAAACAAAGAAGACTTAATAAAACTATCTATTTTCTTTAAAAATATATTATTAATGTAATTATTATTTAATATATTAATAATAATATATGTATATATGTATATAGTTATTACAATTTATGTATAATATTTTTTATTTTATATAAATGACACAATTCATTATATTATGATAAAAATATATATATATCCTAATTAATTTAAATTATTATTATTTTTTATCTTAAAATTCGAATAATATTTTCATTTAAATATATACATAAAAAAAATAAATAAAAAAAAAGTATATTAATATATAAATAAAAGTTATTCTTTTTATTTTGCAATTTTGTATATTTTATTCATATTCCTCTTATTGTATTATATTTAAAATTACTATCTTAGTATTTTAGTACTAATTATTAACTTTTATTTGATATTTTTTTTTTTTTTTTTTTTTTTTTTTGTGTTAACTTATTTATTTTATTTTTACAAATTATTATTAATAAATTTTAAATCTATTAATAATAGTAATATATAAATATATGTATTATTTATTACATCTATGAAAGTTTTTCTTCTATTATTGAACCTAATGATATGGATTGTTTTTCCAGATCCATTGAGTGTTGATGGAAAAGGAATAGCCTATAATCAGATGTACTAATAACAATTTTCTGTAATTCTAATGATAATTGATGGTTATCCTTTCTTAAGTAGCTTCACAAATACGGAGAGAGAAAATATGGAAAATAGGAAGGTTATAGAAAGAGAACCTGATGCTTTATATTGCTTTAAACTGGATATGCAGAAACATTGGAGTTGTATAATTACTAATATCATGTAGTTTCTATATTTTATCATTGTAATGAATCTATTAACATTTTTTACATTAGCACTATTTTGCATATGTATTTTTCTATAGTACTATTTAAACTTTCATGTAGCTATTGTAAAATGAAAATGTAAGAAATTGATTCACTCCAAAGCTTGTATTTAAGACTTTATTTAATGAATGGGAAATTTTTTTTATAGTTTTTCACAACTAACATTTTATTTACCTTTTCATTTTAGCTTATATATTATTATTTTACAGAAAATAATTACATTTTACCGTGCTTTTTTAATCGATCAGAAAATCAAAAATTCAAAGATAAAAATAAAAAAAAAAAAAAAAAAAGAAGAAAGAAAGAGAGAGAGAGATTATTCATTATAATAAAATATACCTCTTTTTTATTTTACTTAAATAATTATCAACTACAGAAAAAGGAAAAAACTTCATATTATTTTAATTATTATTTTTTTTTTTTTAATTTTTCTATATTTATATTATTTTATATTTTTTATTTTTTTTTATTATATATTTATATTTCTTAATTTTTTGTATCTTAGCTTATATTAATTTCATTTTTTATCAATTTGAAATCTAATTCATTATGGAAAAGATATTTCATTGGGGTTCTCGCTTTTATGATACATCTATTGACAACACAAGGTTGATTTTTATCCGTGGTGTACACTCATGGACCAATGATACTATAATGAAAGAATTAATTCATTCCAGATGCATAAAAAAAAAAAAAAAAAAAAAAAAAAAAAAAAAAAATTCAAAAATAATATTTTATCAGTGAAAAGAATTAATAAGTTCAATGATAGTTTCTTCAGGATTAAAAGTATACACTCCACATCTCAACTCCACAAAATTTGTCAAAGTATTTAAAAAAAAAAAAAAGCAATAACATGAATTAATATTTCATATTGCGGATGTTCCAAATGGAATCATAAGGTTTCTTTTCAGCATTTAAAACAAAATTTAATATTTAATAACACATCCATATAATACAAAACTCAGCAAATCTCAGTTCTCTAATCATTTTTGTTATCAAAAAAAAAAATGTTCTGTGAAATAGGTATAAATGTCTTGAACTTAAGAAAGAAATTTGTAATCACAATAAATTTGGGATTCTTACTGAAGAATTAGGAAATGAAGAACTTTCAGCAGATAGTATAATTGAAAAAGTTCATCAACACTACTAATTCCTTTGGTAAGAATTTATCGATTATATCGTCGACAGAAATCAGAAAAGCGATGTTTAGAATGTCCAAAAAGTTTATTGTTTTCAAAAGGTAAAACATATTAAATATAAATAGATAAATAGATTAAGTGTTATAAACCTGTATGTGATTCTAATGAATTTGCTAAAATTGTTGACTCGTATAATAGAATATGTGAATAAATTCATAAAAATTGTAACGAATTTAGAAAAAAAAAAAAAGAATATTTATATTGAATTAAAATTGGATGTTCGTTAGGCTCTTAAAAATGATTGTAAGAAAGCATAGAAATGAGTAAAAAAGAATGCAAAAATAAATAATCAGTTTTTTTCAGTCACTCATCCTTTTTAAAACAATATCAATGAACTAGTTTCTTCTACAGATGAAAAATTAAAAAGTTTAGCATTCTCATTATAAATTTCTAGGGTCGGGATTCTTCAGGTCATAGTCTTTCTAAAAATTTCTGGAAATTAGTAGGATGATTTATAATACTTCTTTCTAAATACTTTATTTTTTATGAAAATATTACGAACCATCTTTGCTTTTGAATCACAGATAAACGTTTTAAACTTTTATAAGAATTATATTCAAAATTTAAATATATATATATATATATATATATAATGTAAAGATAAAATTATTTTTATGAAAAGATTTAATTTCTATTAATATTACAGATATGATAATTCTTAAAGTAAGAAGGATATACTAAAGAAAAAAATAATAATAAAATTTAAATTCTAAAAAAATTAATATGAAAATCGAGATAGTTCAAAAGCTATTTTTGATTATTTATTATGCTATTAAAAAAACTTTCAAAGAAGAAAATGCATTTAAAAATATTTGATATTAAAATATAAAACTAATTTTATTAAAATATACAAATGTAAGGATAAATTTTTAAATATATAGAAAATTATAGAAAAAATAATATATTAGAAGTTACATAATAGAAATTAATAATAAATTTAAATAAAAAAATAAAATTTAAATAAATAAATTATATTAATAATATTGAAAAATAATTAAACTTCATCGAGTTTGCATTAATTTTTTTTTACTTAAAATTAGTATAATTTACTGGAAATTCCGGAAAGGAGACTTTTGGTATTTTGAATAAGATTGCAGATATTAGAAATTTTAATGTAAGGCTGTTTGTTGCTACTTCCATAGCAATTACTTATCTAGTTGAAAATGGTATGCTCTATTGAAGTGTTGAGTCAATAAAGAAAAACAAAAAAAAGTTACTCCAATCCAAAATTAAAAGTAAGGGGGAGAAGAGAGGAAGATAAAAGCTCTAAAATAATATCAATAATTCAGATGTTATTATTGATTCAGATGCTATTATTAATCCATGAAGCTATTATTAAAAATATAAAAGTTTGTATTATAGTGCATAATTATATTTATAAATATTTAATGTATACATGATATTAGAGGGTTATCTTCTAAATAAGGAATGAGTAAACTGAACATGTTTAACTATTAAGTAAATTTAATATTAAAGAAATCAACTAATATAATTTGTTTGTTAAAAGAAACTTTTAAAAGAGGCAAATCGATTTATGAATATAATTTGTATTATAACAATAAATTTTTATCAAAAAAAAAAAAAAAAAAAAAAAAAAACTATTGATAGTTAAAACAGTTCATATTATCTATAATATGCAAATATGAATTATTAAAATATTTCATAATTAATATGAGTTTGTTTATATTTTAGAGGTTAAGTTGGTAGTTATGTAATTAATTATAAAAAGAAAGAAAATATTAAATTGATTTTTATAGTCAATATTTTAGAGATAGACGGTGAATAAATTTTTTTAAACGAGATTTAAACTTCTTACATTTAATTGATCTAATCACAGATGTACTTGAATAATGAACAATGAACATTTTCCTAGTAAAATAGTTAAATTTCATTAAATAAATTTATATATAGAATATTTATCAAATAATATATATGATATATAATAAAAACAAAGAATCTATAACGAAGGATTTATTTAGTATTATGATTTATGATACTTCTTTTTAAAGACTTTATTTTTTATAAAAAATATTGTAAACTATCCTTGCTTGTAGGTCATAAGTAAAGGTTTAAATTTTTATAAGAATAATATACAAAAATTTAAAAAATATATATTTATATATAATGTAAAGATAGGATTATTTTTATGATTATAAAGGAATTTAATTTTCATTAATATTACTAAAAAGATAACTATTAAAATATGAAGGATAAACTGGAAAAAAAATGTTTCAAATTTTTAAACAAATAAATATGAAAATCAAGTTAGTTCAAAATTTATTTTAAACTATTTATTATACTATTAAAAACAGTTTTAAAAAAAATGTTATATATAAAAAATATTTTAATAATAAAATATATAAATAATTCAATTAAAATATATATACGTAACGATTAATTTTTAAATAATGACCATATATATAACCATATATATGGTAATAACTTTTTAATTAGTATTTTTTTTTTTTTTTTTTACATTTTTGGTTTTCTTAATCTAAATTATAATAAAAAATATAAAGTAATAATAATAATAATAATAATCGTAATAATAATAATAATAATAATAATATGTTAATATTATTTATTAAAAATTAATATAAGCTCTTTCAATATATCTATTTATTTCATCTCATAATTTTTAATACTCTGATGGAAGTTAACTTTTTTTTAATCTTAGTTAAATATTTATTAAAATTATCAATTATATCGCAGAAAAATAATGATAATAGTAATAAATAGAAAGTAAAAATATTTACAAATTGTTTAAGAAATTCGAACTAATATATTTCTTTATTTTAAAATTTAAATAAAAAAAAATAAATAAAGAACAAAATAAAAAATAGAAAATAAAAATAAGCCTAAGTAGTGAATTAAAAATTTATAAAACAATTAAAAGTTGATTGAATTAAATTGATTTATCTTTCATTATTTTTATTTAAATATATTTTATTAAACTATATAATGTTCTAATAACGAAGAAAAAATCATTTAAATATTTAATTAAAAGATTAAACCAATAAAAATATATATTGATTCTGATTATGTACTTCAATTGATCTAAAATAAATATGTGTAGTAACATATTTGTATATTTAATAATAATTATTAAATATTAAATTTATATCTTTTGATAATAATTTTTATAATATATTATAAATTATTCATTATTATATTATAATTACTATTATAATATATATTAAATTATATATTTATTTTATAATTATATATTATTATATTAAAATATAATAATATCCTTATATTTAACTTTAATAAGATTTTTATTATATTATATAATATATTATTATGTATTATTTTATATTTATTTTATATTTTACATATAATATACATTTATTATTTAAATATAGATATTGTATTCTTATATATATATAATTTATATTATATATATTAAATTATTAAATTTTATAATTTTAAAATGTAATTTCTTAATAATAACCAATTTCTAATAAAATTAATTTAGAAAGGGGTTTTTAGTTTTTAGGAAAAGTAATAATAAATTAAATAAAGATATAACTATATTATTATAATTAAAATATAGCACATAAAAGTCCCGTATATCACGATAATTATTATGTGATTAACAAAAAAATATTTCATCCACATAAATTTTTGTACTTCAAAAAATTATAAAGTCTATATTATTATTATTTTATTTATTTATTTTTTTTTTTTTAAATATTTCTTTATTTTCATTTCTTTAAATTTTTTGAAATATTATGTGACCTTCATTATACAATTATAATCTTAAACTATTTAAAGTAATGATTAGTTTTAAAATATTAAACACTATTATACTAAAAATTTTGAAACTACATAAATTCAATCTTTATTAATACATTTTTTTAGTCATATTAAGTTTTATTATTAATATAATTAAAAGTATTTTTTTTATTTATTAATTGATTTATTTCATTTCAATTTATCTTAATTATTTTTAATAATTTATCCAAATTATTTATATTAAATAATTTTATTAATAAAGATATAATGAAATTGCCATATTTGGAAATTCTCTATACAACTTTTTGAACTAATTATATCTTAAATTGATTTTTTTTTAGTTTATTAAAATAAGATAATAATAAATTTATTATTATTAAATATCAATATTATCTTATTGTTATTATTAATAAAATCATTATTAAATAATACTAAAATAATTAATAATTCTAATATAAAATAATATTATTTTTTTGAAAAATATAAAAATTTTAAGTACTTTTTATTTGATTTAATAATTTTATTAATATATATATATATATTTTTAATATATTATTTTGTTAAATATCAAATATTATAAGAAATTTCTAAATTTTTAATTTGTCAAAATCTGTAGTTAATCAATATTGTTATTATTTAAAAATTTTTGTAAACCAAAACTTTCTCATTCAAAATATATGAAATAAACCGTATCTTTAATGATTATATTAATATAATTAATATAATTATAATTTATTCAATACATTTTTCATAATTAAGAGACTTCAACAATTTAATAAAAAAAAAAATATTCTGAAAAAAGTATAAATAGGATTGCTTTGTACCTTTTATGTATTTTTTTAAACATAAATTATATTGTAATATAAATTTCATAGAAAAAAAAAAAAAATATATATATATATATATGTATAATAAATATTAATCACTTTCTATAAAAAAATATTTTTAAATCTAATTTTTAAATCATTTACTTAAAATTTTAAATCACTTCTTAAAAAAAATTTTTAAATTACTTTCTTTAAAAAAATTTTTATAAAGCACTTTCTTAAAAAAAATAAATAAATTACTTTCTTGAAAAAAATAAATAAATCACTTTTTTTAAAAAAATATTATACTATTTATTTTAATATAAAATTTTAAATATTTATAATGAATTCTTTAATTATTTCTCTTTTAATTACTCATGTATTATTATGTACTTCATTACCTGTTCATTTAAATGAAAGAAGCAATGAATCACTAAGTGGTAAGGGTGATATAACTTACTATGGTGAAGGTGGTTCTGATCCTGCTCCTACTGGACTAGATGGTGGTAGTCCTGGAGCTTGTGCTCTTGCTCCAAGGAAAAAGGATTATTTTGCAGCATTGGTAAATATTATCTATAATTAAATAATTAATTATTATATAATAATTTTGTAAAATATATCTATCTATATATATATCTATATATATATCTTTTTCTTCTTCTTCTCTTATTCTTCTTCTTCTTCTTCTAATTATTATTATTATTATTATTATTATTATTATTATTATTATTATTATTATTATTATTATTATTATTATTATTATTATTATTATTATTTTAATAGAATTATGTCCAATATGGTGAATATCCAAATCCAAATAATTCAGTTGTCTGTGGTAGATGTGTTAAAATAACTCATGGATCCAATGAAGTAGTTGTAGAAATTGTTGATAAATGTCCAGTATGTCATTCAGGTGATGTTGATTTATCACCTACTGCTTTTAAAGATTTATTTGGAAGTTTAGATGTTGGAAGAGTTCATGATGTTCAATGGCATGAAGTATCATGTGATGAATTAGGAAAATCAAAGAGTTCTAGTTCTATTAATAATAGCTTCGATAATAAAAATATTATTTCTTCTTCTTCTTCTGATAATAATAATAATAATAATAATAATAATAATAATAATAATAATAATAATAATAATAATAATAATAGGAATGAGGATGCTAATGAATGGGATAATGATAATAATAACAATGACAGTTATTTAAATGATGTATCATTCAAAATTACTACGAAAACCCTTCCAAGAACGAATACTTCAACTACTAAATCTCTTCAAAAAGCTTCCACAACAAGTAAAACCAGAAAAATTTCAACTCCAATTACTATTACTACATCTACTGTTATTACAACAGTATTTACTGTTCCTATTACTACTGTGATTAATGATTTCAATTATTATCAAGCTATTCCAACTAATCTTTCCTCAGAAAACTTTTCTTTAAATTAATAATTTTAAAAGTTAAAAACAAAGAAGACTTATTAAAAATATCTATTTTCTTTAAAAATATATTATTAATGTAATTATTATTTAATATATTAATAATAATATATGTATATATGTATATAGTTATTACAACTTATGTATAATATTCTTTATTTTATATAAATGACACAATTCACTATATTATGATAAAAATATATATATATATCCTAATTAATTTAAATTATTATTATTTTTTATCTTAAAATACGAATAATATTTTCAATTAAATATATACATAAAAAAATAAATAAATAAAAAATATAGTATATTAATATACAAATAATATTCATTTTATTCTACAATTTTGTATATTTTATATATATTCCTCTTATTGTATTATGTTATTTAATTTATTTAAAATTACTATTTTAGAATTGTATTACTAATTATTAACTTTTATTTGATATTTTTTTTTCTTTTGATTGTTATTAACATATTTATTTATTTTTACAAAGTATTATTAATAAACATTAAACATTAAATATATTAATAATATTAATATATATTATTTACAGCATCAGTAAAAGTTTTTTCTTTATTAATGAACCGTTTAATAAATATCATTTCGAAAGTTTACCATTAAAGTTTGCACGAGCTTTCAAAGGCATAGATTAGTAATGAATTGAAGAAATTTACCACGAATATTAATATTATTAAGTTTTGTAGGTATATTATGAATTGAAACTAAATCGTAAGCTTTTTTGAGGTAGTAAACACCAAATATGATCATCAATGAGACTAATTAATAAAGATAATAATAATAGCTATGAGATAAATAAAATAAATATGGGAAATTCTAATATTAAATTAATAAAATAGAAGGATTTTAATTTTTTTTTCAAATTTATTAAAGTGTCTATATATTTAATTAATTGATTTTCTCCATATTATCTTCTTTTGAATGTTATACTTCGTTTTAAAACAATTACCCATAACTAAAGCATTATTATACAATATTATACAATAATATACAATATTATTATATCATTATAAGAAATTTTTTTTTTTTTATAAATTTTTTTTTTTTTTTATTTATTATCATTAAAGATTTAAAAAAAAAAAATAAAGTAATTAATACATGGTAATTTTATGATAGTAGATTAAATGAATTAAATTATGAAAATCATGTTATGATATTATACATATAAAATTATTTTAATATAAAAAAAATATTAATATTTTTCTTTCATCATTATGTATAGTTTAAAAAACAAAAATAAAAAATTTAAAATATAAGAAAAAAAACTTAAGTTAATTAATAAAATTATTAATTATTAATAGATAAACATATGTTTATGAATATTTTAATTATGTTAATTTTATCATAAAAGAAAAAATTATAAAATTTCATTTTCATTTTCTCTTAATAATTTTTATATTTAAATTATAAATCAATAATCTTTTTTTTTTTTTTTTCTCATTAAACTTTAGAAGCAATATCTTTTTCTGTAACAATTGGTTCAATTGGAAGGTTATTACTCATGTTAACAGCAGAAGCCATGTTCATTAAATCAGCTTGAGAGTAAGAAACATAATCATAAGCAACTTCACCCATTTCGGATTGATCAACACCAAATACTTCAGCATCACGTTCAACACGAATTCTTAAACCTGGAATGGCATCCATAATCTTAAGAATAACAAAAGTAAGACAGAATGACCAGAAGAAACCAGCAACACATCCAACTAATTGGTAAAGTATTTGATTCCATGAACCATCAAGCCAACCACCTTGTTCCTTGTAGGACAAAGCACCATCTAAGTTTTGAATGTACTTTTGAGCAAAGACACCAGTTAAAATATTACCAGTGATACCACCAACACAGTGAACACCAAAAACATCGAGAGCATCATCAAAACCAATCTTATCCTTAATTCTAATACCAAAGTTACAAACAGTAGCAGTAATTAAACCAATAGCAGCAGCTGGACATGGAGAAACAAAACCGGCACCTGGAGTAATACCAACTAAACCAGCAACAGCACCAGAACAGAAACCAAGTGCAGAAAGTTTCTTTTCACGATGATAATCAATAAGAACCCAAGTAATACCACCAACAGCAGTAGAAAGGTTAGTAGTTAATAAAGCCATACCAGCGCGAGCATTGGAACCAAGAGCTGAACCAGCATTGAAACCAAACCAACCGAACCAAAGTAAAGCAGTACCTAAGAAAACGTTAGAAAGGTTGTGTGGCTTAAACTTTTCCTTACCTAAGCCTTGACGTTTACCAAGAACAATAGAATAGGCTAAACCAGCAGCACCAGAAGCAATGTGGACTGGTGTACCACCAGCGAAATCAAGAGAACCTAATTTTCTTAACCAACCATTTTCAGACCATGACCAGAAAGCAATTGGATCATAAACTATTGTAGTCCAGATGAAAATGAAAACAATGGTTGGAAGAACTCTCATACGTTCAGCTGGACCACCAAAAATAAGACCAGCAGTAATAATAGCGAAAGTCATTTGGAAACAAGCGAAAACGCTAATTGGAAGAGTTGGAACAAAAGGTAAGAAATCCTTTGGACCATTCATGTGACGACCAAAAGCATATTGGAAATCACCAATGAAACCGTTTTTTGAAGAACCAGAAAAAGTTAAAGAGAAACCAAACATCCACCATTGAATGGAAACAACAGCAATAGCAATGAAACAAACCATAATTAAGGAAAGAGCTGATTTAGAGCGTGCCATACCAGAATAGAAATAAGCAAGACCTGGGGTCATAATCCATACTAAACCAGTACATATGATTTGGAAAGCTACATCACCCGTATCAAAAACAACTTCGTCTTCAGCAGCCATTTTGAAAATTATACTAAATATAAATTATTCGAGTAGATATTTATTATAAGTAATAATTTTTGATTAAAAAAAATTTTTTTTTCTTATTCTTTTGCTTTTTTAAATATAACTTTTTATAATTATTAAATTAATAATATTATATTATTATTATAATAATTTTTTCTTGAGTAGATATTTTAAAATAAAAAAATAATAAAGTAAGAAATATTTTTAAAATTAAAACACAAGTTATCAAAATTGCTTAATTTAAAATAATCTTTAAATATCTTATATATAATATTAATAGAATTTACTATTATTATTACTTTGATTAGATTAATTAAATATTCAAATTATTAAATAATGAATAATGAAAAAAAAAAAAAAAAATGAAAGAAAAGATTTCAATTCTTATTTATATATATTTTTTCTCTTAATATTTATTAATATTTATATAAAAAAAAATTATAAAACTTTAAAAAAAAAAATTATATATAATCAATATAATTTAATATATAAATGAATATAATTACTTAAATCAATATTAAAAAATAATATTTATAAAATATAAGAATTAAAAGTAATTTAATATTTAAAAATATATATTTATAATTATAATTTATGATAATTATGATTTATAATAATAACACCATTAATTCCATAAAAAAATTTTGATATGAGTTTAAAAAAATTTTTATTTTGATAAAATAAATTAAAAAGATAATTAAATAAATAAAATATATTATAATATATTTCTAATATATTAAATTAAATTATAAATTTATTATAAATATAATATTTATATATTAATATTCAATTAAATTAATTCTGTAAAAATTAAAATTTTTTTTCTATCAAAAAAAAAAAAAAACTTCAAAAAAAAAAACATTTTAATTATATTAGAATAATATTATTTAAATTTACCAAAATTATTGAAACAGAAATATTAAATGAATGCTGGAGCTATAAAAATAATTAGTAAAATAAGAAAATTATGCAGATTATTTTATAAATATATTCAATGGTATAATTTAAATTTTCTAAAATAAAATAAATAAAAAAAAATTACTAAATATAAAATTTTGCATAAAATTATTTTACAGACATATCCAATAGTATAATTTAATTTTAAAAAAGTAGTAATTATATGGTTATAAAAAAAGTAATTATAATAATAAAAGTTTTAAATAAAAAAATAACATTTAAGAATTTATAATTTAATAATAATAAAATGTATAATCATTGACTAGCAAAATAAATAAATATAAAGATAGATATAATCAGATCTATTACCAAAATAATAATTTACATACAATATATTAGTAAATTTAATCATTATATTAATTTTTATTATTTAATTATATGGAACTAATTAATATAATTAAAAAACGTTCATTATAACACAAAAAATAAAAATATTATTCATAAATAAAATAATATACTAAAAATAAAACAAATTTAATAAAATATAAAATATTAACAAATCAATATTTTATTACAATATATTAATATATAGTAATTATAATTGTAAATAATATTAATAGTTTTCCATAATTAATTCAAATAATTTCTTTATATTCCTCATTTACATCTTTATTAATAGAAGCAATTTGTTTTTTTTTTTTTTTTTAATTCATATGCAAAAATATTAAACAGAAAATTTATATTAAGAATATTTTATTATAAGCTTTCAATAAAAAAAAAAAAAAAAAAAAAAAAAAAAAAAAAAAGATAATGTGTTAACTATGCAAAATTATGCATAGAATTTCTTTGGTTATTTTAATTCAGAAGTCATCCCGAAATATCAAGAAAAAAATAAAAACTTAGAAAAATATATTAAAAATATAATTTCTTTCATCTAATTAGTTCTATATTTTATTCTCTTTAGTTTATATGAAATTTTGAACAAATATAAAAATAAAAGTCATCTTTTAAAAAAAAATTTTTTTTCTTTACTTTTTTTTTTTTTTTTTTTTGATAAAATCATAAAATATAAAAATATTATTAATTTTAATGGGGTACAATGAATTGATTAATTAGGTATGAAAAGATAGGAAATATTTATATATTAAATAATTTTATGGATATTTAATAATTTAATATATATAAATTTCAATTTTTTTTAATTATATAAAACTTTAAAAATTTTAAATAATAAAGATTTCTTTTATCAATTTCAAACTTTTTGATAAATTTTTTATTGAAATATGTTCTAATCAATATATTATATAATAATATATTATCATAAAATAAAATATAGTTTATTATTTTAATTTTTATTTATTATTTTTTTTTTGAGAAAAATATTGATAACATAAATTAAAATTTCATTCATTATATAATAAAGTTTACCACAAAAAAAGAATTGTTTATCTTTTTTTAAGGTTGCACGAACTATATAGTATTAAAATTAATTTAATTTTATAATTTAATTTAATATAATAAATTTTTTTATTTAAAAAAATATTTAAACCTAAGTCATTAAAAAAATATTTAATGTATTAATTGGTAAAATCTTTTTTGATAAGTTTAATAAAAAATATATATATAATATTATAAATTTTATATGATATTTTTTTTTAAAATAATTTTCTATTTTTTACTTATCAAATTTATTAAATATTAATAATATTATAATGGCTTTTTTAAAAGGTATTAAATTTTTTTTACTATTATAGATATTATAGATATAATTAATATTATCCAAATGCTAATTATATATTAAAATGATTATAAATTAATTATAAATTTATGTAATAACGTAAATAAAATAAATTGATATAATTAATTCAAATAAAAATTACCTATATATATTTTTATTTTTTTTAATAAAATTAAGGTATATCGAATATGCATATATGTTAATTTAAATAAACTTTTTAAATTTCATTTATTCTTACCTTTCTTTCAATAAAAAATTTTTCCGTTTTAAATTATAAACATTTTATATTAAAAAATTAATAAAAAAATTAATAATAATAAAATGATAATCCTTTATTATAATTCAAGTTTCCTTTTATGGATTATAATTATAAAAAAAATAATTCATTTATTTAGTGTTAAAATCTTTTTTCAAATTTCAGTAATAATATTTTTGATAAAAAGGTATATGATAAGATTATTTATATAAATCTTATTGGTTGATTCATTATATTATACTAATAATAAAAAAATTTATATTATATTGATAACTTAATAATAAATAATTTTATTATTTTAACCTTGATTTTTTTTTATCTAATTTAATTTACATCTTTAAAGATATTAATTTATTATTTTTCAAAAAAAAAAAATAAAAAATAAAATAAAAAATTATTATCGGTTTTTTTTTTTATGTTATTAAAAAAAATAATAACTTTTATAAAAATATAAATTTATATTAAATTATTAAAAAATATATATATATATCATATTAATTTAATTATAGTAAATTTAAATTTAAAACTATTATTAATAAAATTATTATACTTTAGAATTATATACTATCATATTATTCTAATAGATTATTGATAACGCTGTTATTTGAATATTGGAACAATATTTCCATTTAATTATATTAATTATAATTATTATTATAATTCAAATCATTACTAAATTAATTATTATATTAAAATTCAGATTATAATTCAATGATATTTCTCTTTGATAATATATTTTATAATACTTTAAAATTTAATAAAAATATTTTGTTTTTTTTTTTTTTTATTTGTTATTAATTTTTTTTTTTATAGGATAAATTATTAATCATTTATTTATCTAAATCTTATCTAAAAAAATAAATAAAATTAAATAGTTTTTCCTTATAATTATATAAATAAAATCCCAATAAAAATAATAATAATAATTATTATTATTATTATTTGAATTAAGACTATTTTATTTATCATAATATTCTAGATAATTAATATTAATTATAATCTTTATAATTAATATAGCTCTATTTTATATTAGTATCCAAAGTTCAATTTTTAGTATTAATTATTATAATTAGTGTAATTATTATTGTATTATTACTACTTATTATATATAATTTACTCATTTTATTATGTTAATACTTGCATAATTTAATGAATTACTTTATATATTTATTAATTTCTTAAATAATAATAAATTTTTTTTTCTTTAATTATTATAATTAATCTATATATAATATTATAAATATTATAAAAATAGTATTTTATCTTCTTCATAAAGAATTATATATATGTCATTATATTCATAATAGTATCTATTATCATTAATTAAATGATTAGTTAAAATATTAAAAAGTATTAATTATTATTGATACATTTATTATAGTTATTTTATTTATCATATTTACCATCACTATTAATTCTACTATTAGTATTATTTCTAATTCTATAATTATTCAATTATTAATTATTATTAGATATTAGTTATTTCTACTATTTATTATTAGATATTTGTTACCATGAGCAATTTATTACCCTATTAAATATATATATAAAATTCTTAGATATATTTATTTATTATCAAAAAATCAAAAGGTTTTATTAATTCTTTATCAATATGACATTTATTTATTTATTTGTTTGTTTATTTATTTATTTATTTATTTATTTACATAATTCTATGATAATTTAATGCTATTAAAAATCTATCTTTTGTATAATTTATTTTACTATTTAAAATTGATGAAAAAAGGTTATAATATACTAAATATAAAAATTTTAACTCTCTATGTACATATTAGTTTTAATTTTTTTCACTAAATAGTAATTAATAAATATTTTATTTCATAATAAGTTATATAATTCTAATTATTATTAAATTATTAGATGTCTTATTATTATACTTTTTTTTCCATATCTAATCAAAATAAAGTGTGTCTTCATTTTATTCTATAAATAATTCTTATTAGTTATTTTGGTAATCAACATTATTTTTTTTATTGTATTATTACTAAACTACTAATAATTATCGTATCTTATTATTAACATATCTAAAGTTATTAACTATTATATTTTGTTATTGAATGAAGTATATAATACAGCTATTATTATTTAATTCTCTATTCTAACTATTATTATTCAAATTTTATTATATACATATACATAATTTTCTATTCTAATTATTATTATTATTACTATTAAATATTTAAATTTTAATTATTTATTTATTTATTAACCTTTTTCATTTTTTTTAATAAATTTTTTGTTTTAAAATGTTGGATTATTTTTCAATAATAACCTAACCTACTAAATATTATTTAAATATTTTTGTTAAAAATTCTTTTATATTAAAAATTTTTTTTAAATTTTTTTTTAAAAAAAGAGATAAACCTATATCTAATGATAGGTATGATAGATATTGTATAGTATATATTTATATAATTTTATAAAAAGAAAGAAAAATAAAAAATAAAAATGAAGAAAAAATTAGAGGTATTTATAATAATTATTCAAGGATTAGGAAATAAATGGTATATAAATTATAATTTAAATATAAATAATTAAATATTAAATTGATAATCTTATTCCTGTAGCATCATATCATTAATTTGTAATCACAATTATTTCAAAATAAATTTTGAATATATTTTTTTTTTATATATATCATTAGTTCATTTATCATGACCATGTTAAAAAATTTAAATATATACTTTTTATAATAAAAGCTAAAAGACGAGATAACGGAAAAAATGATACTGTATTATATGAAAGTTTGATATTTTTATTTTTAATATAGAATAGAATCATATTATATATTATAATACTAATCATATATTTAATAATAATGATCATGATTATTTTAGTTAATATTAAATAAATACATTTTAAGTATAAACATAACGAAGGATTAATAGAAATAATAATAAATAAAACTATTTATTAATTTAATCGCTCATAAATTTTATATGAGTATATTAAATATTATAAAAAAATACATTTGAAATATGATAATGCTTTTAAACTTTTTAGTTCATTTCTGTAGATATAAAATAATTACAGTAATGTGTATATAATACTCTGTAATTGACATTTTATCTTTTAATATTATTTTTTACTATATATAATTACTATCATTCCTTTAATTCTTAAATTATTTCAAGTGTAATTAGAAATTAATACTATTAGAAAATAAAAATAACAAACTATATTTAAACTATTATTTTTTTTCTTCGAAATTAAATATGAAAATATATATTAAATAATTAATATAAATATAATATTCTTATTTTATATTTTTATTTTTTTTTCTAGAATGGAAGAATAATGAATAAGAAAAATAAAATTAAAGACTTATTTCAAAAAAATTATAGTGAGTTAAAATGAATATATTATTCTAATATAAACATTTTAATATTTATATGATAATATAAATATTTTGTTATTAAGGTATCAATAATTAAATGTGTCAATACACTATGTAAGAATTTATATAATAATGAAATAATGATAACATATTTATTGATCTATTCTCTTAACTGATTTACTAATATATAAAATATATAAATAATATATATAATTGAATTTAATGGATTTAATGGATTTATAAAGTTTTGTATTTAATAATCCATTAAATTATGAATAATGAAAAATGGAATTAATAGACTCTAATTAGATTATTAAATAATAAAAAACGAATTAAGTTAATTTAAAAATATTATATATATATATATATTTTATTATTTATATATTTTTTAAAAACTATATAAAAAGAAAAAAGATAAGAGAAAAAATACTTAATTAAAATTTTTTATAAATATATAAATGTAATGAATGTATGATATATATAGTAATATGTATATATACAATAAATCCTTTTTTTTTTATTCTTTTTTAATAAAATTATTTAATTCATCATTAAAATATCACTATAATTACAAAGTTCTAGATAATTATTTCCTTATAATAAAGTTTCTATTTTCTCTAAAAAAATTTTATGATAAGTTTAAAGTTTTATAAAAATGAATTTATACTTATATTGCAATTTAATATATTATTAATAATTACATATGATTTATTCATTTCAATATATATTTATATATATATATATCGTGTTAAAACAAAAATTCTTTAAATATTATATATATATCAATATATTATCTAAATGAATTATCTAAATATTTGTATATAATCAATTAATAATAATTCAATTATATAAACATTTTCTCATATTATAATTAATATCAAAAATATATATATATATATTTAATGAATAATTATATTTTTAAATTACTAATAGGTTAATATAGTTAATATTTAATATATATTTCTTTTAGAAATTAATATTACTTAGATAATTATATATTTACTCATTTTGAAGTATCATTTTTCTATTTAATTCATTAATAATTAAAGAAATTTAATATATAATTTTATATTAATTTATTAGTATTAAATATATATTCTTATTTACATTTTTGGAAGATTCTTATCAATTTGTTGTTCAATATATGAAAATAAAATTGTATTAGTAAATATTGAAAATATAGTAAATGTATATAAGATATTTATAAAATTTAATATATAAAGTTTTATTAAATAATGTGATCTATTAGTATATTTCATTTGTATATTTAAATATTAAAAAAAATATTCTTAATTGAATGATATATTTTATTTTTTTATTATTAAATTATCATTTTATAAGTATATTCCATTTGAATATTTAAATATTAAAAAAAATATTCGTAGTTAAATGATACTTTTTATTTTTTTTATTAGTAACCCTTAAAAAAAATTTGATAACATAAATAAAATATTTAATAGGATTAAATTTATATAAAATAAAATTACACAAAAAATTAAATAAATAAATTAATAATAATTATATAAAAAATTTTTACGATGTTACACCAAAATTTTTATAATATTTTAAAAAATGAAATATTTAATAAATATTTAATAAATATTTTTAAAATTTATTATATTTTTTATATTTATTTAATTTTTGTTTTTGTTTTAAATGTCAAGTTAACCTTATTTTTGCATAAATATTTTATTATAATTTAATCTTCATAGTTATTATATATATATATACATATTTTTTTTAAAATACAATATTATAAACAATAACTAATAAGGTGTAATCATTATTTCTTGATATTTTTTTATTATTATTATTTTTTTAAATTCATTTTTGATTTTTGATTTTAATATTATATTAATATTTTATTTTATTAGTTTTTTATTATTATTACAATTTTTTTATTATTACTATTTTATTATTATTACTATTTTATTATTATTACTATTTTATTATTTATTATTTATTATTATGTTATTATTATTTTATTATTATTATTATTTTATTATTTATTATTACTTATTATTATTATATTATTATTTTATTACTATTATTATAACTATTTTATTATTTATTATTTATTAATATTTTATTGTTATTATATTATTATTTTATTATTATATTATTGCTACTATTATCATTTATTATTATTAATATTTAATTATTATTTTATCATTATTGAATTGTTTTCAACACTATTAATATATTATTTTTATAATTTTTTTTATTAATTATCATTATTAACCCTTATCACAAATTTATAATGAAAAAGTTTAAAAATTTAATAACAATATTTTAAAATTAATTTGTCTCAAAACTTTTTAAAAATTAGTTTATGATAAAAATTCAAAATTATTTTTTTCTTATAAATGTAATCAAAAGATTGATAATTCTTTATTATAAAAAAAATATTAAATAATAATTATATTAATTATAAATGATAGCTAATTATAAAATTTATAATTAATAATAAATAATAATGTTTAATGATTAATACTAATTGTATTTAATAGTAATAATTATGATAATACTAATTATAAAATGAATAGACTATAATAATAGTATTTAATAATAATAATAATAATAATAATAGTAATAATAATACTATTAGAGTATTGACTTTAAGATGTTAAAATATAATTTTAAAATTAAGTTTATATTTTATTCAATAATATTATATAAAATTGTATATTGATTTTTATTAATATTTTTAATAGCTTTTCCACATAAATTAGTTCAAAATAAAATAAAATAAATAGTAGAAATATAAATATTAGTACAGATTGAATAAAATAAAACAAAATAAAATAAAGAAAATAATATATATATATATATATATATAAACATACATAATCAATATTTTATAGAAATGAAACATTTAGATATAGATTTAGAGGGAATATTCCCAATGGTATATAATGATTCATATAGAGCATTACATTTTTAATTGTGTTAAAAATGGATAATCAATAATAATAATAATTATAATAATAATAATAATAATAAATAATAATAATAATAATAATAATAATAATAATAATAAATAATAATAATAAATTTATATTAATATGTAATAGTAGAATAAAATATTGTCATACTTTAATATTTAGTAGCATTTTCATTATATTTCAATACTAATTATAAAAATTATTAATGATAATATATCATTTAATAAAAGTATTTGATCTTATAATATTTTTTATTTATAATGCAAAATAAAGGAGATTAACAATGAAAAATAAAGTCATTTTATGAATTTTTGTATAACTACCTTACATAATAATAATATCTTTTCATTAATGTTACATTATAAAAATTTTGAGATTAATGTTATATTTATGCATTTGAATTTATAAATTTTATAAAATTTTGAGATTAATGTTACATTTGTAAATTGTATTATAAATATATTTTTTTTATAAATAAATTAATAGTTGATGCAAAATTTATTTTTTCATAAATTAAAATATGCAATGAAAAATTATTCGGTTTTTTTAAAAAGAATGCAGATATTAATATATAATAGTATATTTTGATAGTATGGATAATTTATATTATATGTATATTTTTATACTTCATTTTTTTATAAATTAATATATTTTTGATTTAATATTAAATTTTTTTTTTTTTATAAATTAATATATTTTTGATTTAATATTAATTTTTTTTTTTTTTTATAAATACATTTTTGATTTTTGATTTAATATTATTATTATTATAATTTTATTTTTATTTTTTTTTCCAGACATTTTAATTATATATATATATATATATATTTATATTATTTACTATCTTATTTTTCCAAAAATAGAAATTTTCTATAATTATATATGTAAATATTTTTATTTAAATAAATAATAATATTATTAATAATAATGAATATATAATTTGATATTAATATCTAATTACTACTTTATTTTTTAATATTTTATTTTGTTCATGATTTTTATGTTGAATAATATATTATTAATATATTAATAATATAAACATTTCAATAAAGCAAAATTTTTATTTTTCTATTATTATTAGCTTGGCTTTTAAAAAAAATTGAATTAAATATATAATTACATATTCATAAAAACTGGTACTTATTAAGAATTAATAATGATATAAAATAAGTAATGATAGAATTAATAGCATGGAAAATAATAAAAAAGAGTATTGGTCATTAAAGTAAGTAATGATAATAAATATTAGTAAATACTAATAATGATAAAAATTAACACGAAAAGAGGTAGAAGTAGAAAAAAAAAATATAAAAAAGCATATACATACATATATTATTTAATAATTAATAATATCATTATTTTGTAATTATTATAAAAACATTAATTCAAAAAAAATATAATTAATATTATTATAATCAGAAATAAAAAAACAGTAGAACAAAAGCACTTTAAAAATTTTATTAAATATGAATATAATAAATCATATCATTCTTATTCTTATATATTTTCCTTTTAAGCTTTTTTTTTCTATTCTTTTCTTTTAAGATTTTTTGTGTTCGTGTGTTGTTATTAAATAGAAATTAATAATTTTAATATTTTCTTTATCTAAATTACTTTTTATCCAATTATATATATAGAAGTAAAAAGATTATATAAAAGTAAAGGAAAAAAAAATATTTTAATTATTATTTATTATTAAAATAGGTATTATATAAAAGATTTAAATTTTATTGTTTATATATATATATATTTATTATTTATTATTTTATTATTATTTTTTTTTTTTTGTATTAATTTTTTATTAATTTATCAATATTCTTATATTAATATCATATTACAATGTAATAATATATAAAGTAATAAAATTTTATAAATAATAATTTTTTTTTTTTTAAAATATTAAAATATATTAATATAAATATTAATATTTCCTTTTTTTTTTTTTATATGTAATATATATATAATTGGATAATTACAACTAATATAAAAGTTAATTTAAATGTGATATTTATTAAATTGTAATTAAATATTAATAAATTGAACATCCATTTTTAATATTTTCCATTTATATCAAGTATTAAAAATTAAATGATATAAAATTTTTTATGATTATTTTTCTATAAAAAAATTTTTTTTTTGTTAATTATGGTAATTTTTAACAAGACTTTTATAAGGAATAATATTTAACTGTCATTATTGTCATATAATAAATTTAAATATATATATATTTTTAAATTATTAATTTAAAATATTTCTATAAAAAAAAAAGCAAAATTTTCTGAAATAAAAATAGTTACATTTTTTTTTAATTTCTAATTAATTTGAATATGGATATATTAAGTGTATATAAATATATATAATCTTTATTTATATATATTCAGATGATTAATTTAAAAAAAAAATAAAATTGATATTAAGTATATAATAATTTGATATTGTTAATAGTTGTACAAATAAATAATAATAATAATAAAAAAATTCATATTATTTAAAAATATTATTTTTTTATATTAAGTTGTTACTTTATTTTAATTATTAAAAGGAAATGGTATTTTATTTTGCTTTACTTTATTGAGTAGATTTTGATTATTCCTTTATTTATTATAATAATAAAAAATATACAATATAGAAAAGAGAAAAAGTTAAATATATAATATGTACGTATTGTTTATTATTTTTATTATTTTATAGATTTTCGTGTTACGTAACATTACTATAATATGAAATGAGTATAAAAAGTATAAAAAAAAATAATTTATAAAGCAAACTCAAATAATAAAAAGTTAAATTATTATAAATTTACATATGAAAATAATATAATTTTATTATAAATTTTAGATTTTATTTTAATTTTGAAATTTTTTTTTTTTTTATTGATTTTTTTTTTTTTTTTTTTTGATTTTAATAATTTGTTATTAACGATTATTAATGATAAAGATATTCATTAACTCTAATTTCATTATTAATAGTTTAAAAATATAAGGAATAATGAAATAATTTAAATTTTCAAAGAATTATATCTTTAATATATTATATATTAAATCTTTATAATAATTAAAAAAGAAAAAAAAATAATGAAAATCTAAACGACTTATCAATAATAAATATTATAATATAATAATATATATATATAATACCTACTTTTTTAAATAACTTTTTTTTTTTTTTTTTTTTTTTTTTGAAAAAAGTGGTAGTAAGACTTGTAAAAGCTTATAATTTATTTATAAAATATTATTATTATATAATATATTATTAATATTAGATTTTTATTTTTCTGTAACTATAAAATAATATGTTAATAATTTATATCATATTCATTTTATAAATAATAAGAGAAATTTTTATAAATTATCCAAAAATGGTATTTTCTTTAATAATTAAAAAAAGATTCATCAAAAAAAATAAAAAATATATATGTATATATAAAAGTACCACATATATTTAAAGTATAATTATTTTATTTTTGAAAAAAAGAGTTTTAATTAATATGCTTTATATTTAAATTAATGTTCATATATTATAATATATTAACATTTATTTATGTAATAAATAAAGAATTATATTCAGTGGCAAATTTTAATTAAAATTTTAATTATTTTTTTATTAAAATTTTTATATTTTTTTATCTTATAAATTTATTCTATTTTATTTTCTTTTTTTTTTTTTCATTTTTATTTGTATAATGAAAGTTGAAATTCAAAGCTCGATTTAAAATACATTAATATTACATGTATTTATAGATGATATATTCAATTATTATATTTATCTTAAATTTAAAAACGATAGTGTAAATAGTAATACAGTGTATTATTTAATTAATTTATAAATATATTAGTTTTATAGTAGTTTCATTTTTTTTTTTTTTTTTTTTTTTTCGAGGAATAAGTATAAAGTAATAGATAAAGTAATAGATTTCAATTTGGGAAGTAATTGTATTTAAATAATTTCAAAAGGAGTAATAAAAATATTTATTAAAATTGTTGACATAAAAAATTATTTAATTAAAATTAAAATTTTGAAAACATAAATTATAATAATTATAAAAATAATTATTAATTTCTAATAAATATTAATAGTAAAATACAAATAAATATTAAAAAAAAAAAAAATTCTTAAAAACTATAATATTAGAAATTGAATAAGAAATTTTTCAAAATATATATTATATGGGTATAGATATGTAAATTTTAGTAATTAATATTTTTTAAATTTAATATATTCATACAAAATTAAGACAATATTTTATAACATAAAGTAATATAAAAAGTAATTATAATAATTTTAATAATAAATATTATTGAAATTTCAAAAATAATGAAAGTATAAATTTTTCAAAAGTGATATAAATATATATATATATATATATATATAACAAAAACAATCTTTAAAAATAATAAAATGAATATTACAGACAATATATTAAATACCAATGAAGTATTTATACCACAACAGGATAATGAAAGTCAATCACAATTTTTATTTAAAATTAATTTAGAAATAGCACTAAGAAAAGCAATTTTAGAGTCACTATCTTCCTCTAATAATTATATAAATAGCTATAATAAAAATTTAATAATGAAACCAGAAATACCAAATCTACAAAAAACTTCTAATAACATATCATCATTTCCTTCACCGTTATTAAGTCCTCATCAGTATTCTGTTACAATACCTTCATCTTCTCCTATTCCATTAGCATTTTCACAAAATTTAAAGACAGACTCATTTATATCGAAACAGAATGTAATTAATATATATATATATAAGTTTTTTTTTTTTTTTTTTTTTTTTTTTTTTTTTTTTTTTTAATAAATAAATTTAAATATTATACAAAATATATAAAAAATGATATTAATGAATATAAAAAAATAACAAATAAAAATTAAATTGCTTTAAATTTTTTATTTTCATTTTTTATTTTTATATTAATATTTTTCATATAATATTATATTACTTATAAATATATATTTAAAACTTTTAATATAATTATTATTATCATTATTTTTATAATTTTAATTATTTACAAATTAAAATTATATTCCATATTTAATATTTATTATAATAGAGCTTGCATAAAACAAATTCATTTAAAACGTCAGTATCTACTCCATCTGTTATGACGACATCTCCATCTAAATCAAGCAAAAATTCAAACTCATCAATTCCAAATAATGATATTAATAATATTGATTTATTATCATTAATTAATCAATGCCCATCATCAGTGAATATATGGGATTCAGTACAATTTCTTGTACAGAAATTTAATAAAGAACTATTATCTAATCAATCTTCATCAAATTCAATAGTAAGCATTCCTTCCATTTCCTTATTAAATGGAGAGGATCATTCAATCTCAAAAAAAACTAATAATTCAAATGAAAAGGAAGAGTCATTTGATTATTTTTGTCAACAACAATTAAATCATATTAATCAATTAAATGCTCTTCTAATGACTTATGATCATAATGAAGGTAATACTAATAATAGTGGTGATAATAGTTTCAATACTAATAGTAAGCATGAAGATTTAAAAATAAAATTATTAGAAAATAATAAATCAGTATCTGCTTTGAGTTCTTCATCCCGAATTAATTCATCTCAGTTAAATCAAGCTATTATCCCAAATTTTCATGAATTTCATGATAATAAATATGAATTTCAACATAGCAATAAATCACCCATTAATTCACCTATATTAAAACATAATCGTTCAATAAAAACTTTAGTAAATCCAAAAAATCATGAAGATCAAGAAAATATATATTTATCTGAAGCTTCACCAAAAATTCAAGTACCTGAAAATAATACAGTTGAAGATAAAGAGATATCATCCTCATTTCCATTAACTAAATCAAAAAATACTTCAGTATTAGAATCCATTGATGATAATCATTATAATTATGATATTGATTTTGATAAGTTTGAAAATAAATTGATTATAGATATTCCTATTGAAATTAATCCAGTCATTGAAAAAATTAGAAATTTACGAAAGAATAAAGAAATTCAATTAATGATTACTAAAATATCAGGATATTGCGAAGAAAAATTACAAAGAGTAAATATAGAATATTTTTTTTTTTTTTTAATTAATTTATTAAAAAAAAATAGTATTTTTTTAATTATATATATTAATAATTATATTAATTTATTTATTAATTTATTTATTTTATAAAATTTTATATAATTTTAAAGATTACAACTACATTGTTTTTAAATATTGAAACAAGTATTACTAATATATTAATATTAGCACCATTTATTTTATCTAAAGTTTCATATATTTTAGACCCATCTTATTATTCATATGATACAAAAAACTCATCTACAACTTCAAATTTTATTCGTTCAACTACTTCTCTTTTATCCTATTCTAAAATTATATTGACTTTACATGATACTTGGTATTCAAATGGTCCTAAAGATATTGATGTTAAGGTAACCCAAAGTATTTGTACAAAAATATTAGAAGCAATATCATCTATTCGCAGAAAAGTTGATCGCATAAAATTGGCAAGTGAAGATCAAGAAGATAAAAATAATATAAAGGTATTTTTATATGTTTACAGTTCATTATATACATATATATATATATATATATATATCATTACTTTAAATTTATATATTTAATATATTTATTATTCTTTATTTGATATTCATTACATTATTATTATTATTATTATTATTATTATTATTATTATCATTTTCATTTTCATTATCATTATTATTATTATTTATTAATTATTATATTATTAATAATAATAAATGTGATATATATAATATAATGTAAAATATAAGCCCTCCTATCCACAGTTGATTTCAACATGTTATTTCTATGTAACATTATTAAATGATTTAATGAATTCAATTTTAAAAATTGATAAATTATTTTCAACTTCAACTTTAATTAGAAAAAATTCGAATCCAAATTCAAATACATTATTAAGTAATTATAAAAGTATTACTTTATATTACAATTAGAATTTCTAATGAAATTAAATCTTTTTTTTTTTTTTTTTATATTCGTATTTTTTAATTGAAATCGAATAATTTATTTATATTGTTTAAAGGTAGACAAAAACATCCTCCAAGAGAAGAATCATTATCCGTACAATATAAATTAACGGAAAATTCAGAAAAAATTGAAAATTATATTAATAGAATAGAAATTGGTTCAAAGAAATTAAATTCGGACAAAAACTTTAAAGCGATTAATTCTTATTGTATTCGAAAAGATGTTCCAATTCATGATATATTGACGATGTCTTATATAAATAATAAGCATAAGAATGATAATAATATAAAAAGAAATGATCATGAATATATGCAAAATAGTCAATTTTCAAATAAGAAATCAAATATAAACTTAAGAAATACTAAACCTGAAAAAAAATTTAGTATTAATAATAATGATAACTGTTATCAATATAATGAAGAGGAGGATAATCAAATTGATGTTAATAGAAATAAGTATGCTTCTTTTATTAACTTTGATAAAAATGTAAATATTATTCAAAAATACAAAAAAGTACATAATATTATCTATGAAGAAGAAAAAGAAAAAGAAAATCAAGAACATAAAGAAGGAGAAATTATAGAAGACGAAGAAGAAGAAGAAGAAGAAAGAAAAGAAAAGAAAGAAGAGAAAGAAGCTGATGAAGAAAAGGAAAATAAGGAAGAATTACTAAAACTCCATTTATCATCAAAACAAAAAAAATTAAATGAAGATAAAGAATATTATTTTTCACAAATAAAAAATTACGAGCAAGGGAAAAATTATGATCTTTCTTCAAATCAAGATATCCATGTAGTAGATTCTTTAGAAAATGATATTAATAATTATTATTATAATGAATTAAAAATACATAATAAAACTAGCTCAAGTGATAAAAATCATCCTTTGAAATATGTTGAAGGAGATATTGAAAAAAATAATAAAAACGAGAAAGTAGAATGTACAAATAATTTTCAAAAGAATTATGAAAATGAAATTAAGGATGAAGCATTAACTAAGGAACGTCAACGACAAAATCAACAACAACCACAAGAAAAGAAAATAGAATATAATGGAACAATAGATAATGAAATGCCATGTATAAATAATGGTAATAAAACAATTACAATTTATAAAGATATGAATAATTCAGAATCAAATGTTAAAAATGTTGAAAAAGTGAAAGAAAAGTCCAAATCTAGTCATAAAAAGTCATTATCATCAGAAAAATCTTTTAAGGAAAAACTTCGTAGATATGAAAGAAAACAAATTAAAAAAGAAATTGAAGCTTCAGAAGAAAGATCTGTTATTTTTGATGATATTAAATATTTCCGAAAACATCACGATTTATTTAATATTAAAAAAATTATTGATAAAACGGATTATTTGTCTGATAACAATCACTTGTGTAATAAAAATACCATAAATAAAGATACGATTTATATAATTGAAGATGGAAGAGAAGTATTAGGATTTGAATCTACCAATGGAAAAACAACAATTATTTCTGGTACAGTTGAAAAATTACTTTTAAGGTTAGTTGATGAATCTACTTATGATGAAGAATATATTGATGCTTTTCTTCAATATCATCAATTTTTTATTTCTTCTGTTGATCTTATGCATAATCTTATTGCCCGTTTTAATATTCAATTAGAATCTAAAGAGGATGCAGATGAATTAACTTTTAATGAATGGAGTAAACAAATTCAATTAAAAGTTATTCATGTTCTTAATCATTGGATATCCATACAACACAGTTGTTTTATCAAGAATACATTAGTTCATGCACTTTTAGAATATTTTATTTCTGCTATATGGTCATCAGGATATAAAAATGAAGCCGATCGGTTAAAAAGAAATATTACAAATATTGTAAATTTTTATATATATATAAATATTATTTATTTATTAAAAGATTCAGTATTTATTCTCATAATAGTTATTTAAGTAATTAATATTATTAAACATTTATATAATCTTATTTTTATATTCATAATTATTTTTAAATTTGTAAATATATTTAAATATATATATTTATATTTATGTTAAACATACATTATTATTATTATTATTATTATTATTATTATTAAAAATACAATATTATTATTATTATTATAATTATTATACTATTATTTAAAAACACTATTTATAACTATTATTATTATTATTGTTAAAAATAATATTTACTCTCATAATTATTATTATTATTATTATTATTATTATTATTAAAATACAATTTTATATATTTACTTATTTATTTATTTATTTATTATTATTATTATTTTTAAATACAATTTTATTTATTTACTTATTTATTTATTTATTTATTTATTTATTTATTTATTATTATTATTATTATTAGATATTATCATCTTCAAAAAAAATTAGAAATTTACCATTTAATTTAATACCAATAAAAGAGTTATCTGAAAATGATATTTCAAGAGAAATTACAATTAATTTAACAATGTCTACTGTTTTGTATAATTTTGAATCTAAAACAATTGCTAAATATTTATGTGTAGTTGATCAAGAAATATTTTCAGTTATAACCTGGTATGATATTGCATCTAAATTATCAAATAGTTATAAGAATGAAGCTTTTGAATTTATCAAACCAAAATTAAGATTGTATTATGAAAAAGAAATTGAGGAAAATAAAATATTTGATGAAAATCCAATTGATTTAATGACAAAGCGTAGTAACTTAATTAGAAATTGGGTGGCTATAGAAATTTGTAGTGTTCAAAATATCAAAACAAGAAAATATCTTATTCATAAATTTATTGAAATTGCAAAATATTGTCGTGAATTTAATAATTTCCATTCAGCATTATCTATTGTAAGTGGTTTGTTATCTTCACCTGTTCAACGCTTGAAAAAAACTTGGGAATTAATCAATAATAAAGAAATGGCAATATTAAATAATTTAGAAAATTTGTTGAGTCCAATATCTAATATGAAGTATTATCGTAAAGCCATTGCGGTAGCAAAAGGCCCAATTGTTCCATTTTTCCCCATTATTATGAAAGATTTTAGATTTATTATTGATGGTAATCCAATTTTCAAAACTCTTTCTAGTGGCGCTGAATTAGTTAATTTCGAAAGATATAAAATTATGGATAAGGTTCTTAATGACATTAAAAAATATTCCTCTGAAAAATATTCATTTTCATCTTCTTTTTTACCTATAATTCAACGATTACCAGAATTAATGAAAAAGAATAATAGGACCTTTTTAACGAAAGATGATATTTCGTATCTTCAACGGTATTCATTAGGATCAAGTTCTAATTCTAATTCTTTTGTCTGCTCCCAACAAACCGGCCAATTATTATCCCCATTACAAACTCCATCACTCCTATCAAGTAGTGATACTCCAACCCTTTTCTCACCTGATATTCAATCACCAACTTTTAGTTACACTAATAAATCACAATCATTCTTATCTAGTCAAAGTCAAGGACTTTTTCCATTAACTCCTAATCCATACCATTCTTTCCAGAATATTACAAATAATGCTTTTAATCTTTTCCATGGTCATAATAGTACTTCTTTTCCAACAAACGAAATAGAAGATATTGCAATTTATATTGAATCAAGACTTTATGGTAAAGGATTATGTTCACTTTCACCTTCATCTTTATCTTCTATAACTTTAAATAATTCTTCTACTAATTTATCAACGATAATGAATTCTGCATCGTCTTCTAATAAAGTCAACTCTACCTCTACTACTACAACTACAACTACTATTACTATTACTACTACTAATAATAGTAATAATAATAATATTAGTAATAATAATAATAATAATAATAATAATAGCAATAATAATAGTAATAATAGTAATAGTAATAGTAATAGTAATAATAGTAATATAAGTAGTAGTAATAGTAACAATAATATAAATAGTTTAAATAACAATAATAACAATAATAATGTTAATAGAAATAATATTAATAATAATACTTCCTCTAACATGAGTAACCTTAATGATATAATAGATATTAATAATAAGTTATACCTTGATGATAATATTTTAACTCATATATTATTTAGTGAATTTGAAATTCAAAATCAAAAAATTGCATATAATTTAAGTTTGGCTTGTGAACCTGCAAATTCTGTTTCAACTACTACCTCTGTATCTACTTTTACCTCAAAATCACCTATCGTATGTAATGAAGGATCTATGACACCATCATCCATAAAAATCTCATATCAAAAATATATTAATGATACCAAAGCTACAAAATTTAATTTAAATAAATTGAATAGAGATTCCATGGAAACTTCTCTTGCAGAAAAATCACTTTCTATTATTTTAAATACAAATTTAAAATTAAAAAACTTTGATTATAAAACAAATGAACATTTAACAGAAGAACAAAATAAAGAGACTAATTCTAACAAAAATTATTTTAAATGATATTCATTCATTCAACTATTCCTGGATCAAAACTTTCTGAAAAAAAAAATAAATAAATAAAAATATAACAGAAAATAAAACTAAAATATATATACATATTATACATATATACATATATAAATATATTATTATATATTTATATTAGAAAAAGAAAAATAATTAAAAACTAAAATATAAGAATAAATAAATAAATAAATAAATAAAAAAAAAAAAAAAAAAAAAAAAATTAGTACATTTATCATTTAAAATTATATTTATTAATTTAATCTTATAACCACCATCCTTAATTTAATATTATCCTTTTTAATAAAAATAATCATATAAATATCATATTATATAGTAACATATAATAATTTATTACAAAAAAAAAAAAAAAATTACATTAAAAATAAAAAATAAATAGCATTTTTTTGACTACTTATATAAAGAAATAATAGTATTATTAGAAATGTAAAAATAAAAAATAAATAAATAAAAAAAAAAAAATTTTTTTTTGACTACTTATATAAAGAAATAAAAATATTATTAGAATTGTAGTATAAAATATTAATATCATAATATTTATTAATGAATTTAATCAGAATTAATTATTTGTATAAATAATATAGTATAATCAAATAATAAATAAATATATTTTATTATTATTTTTACTTTTATTTTCATTTTTATTTTTATTTTATTTTATTTTATTTTTTATTTATAGATATAATTTTATATAAATAGCATAATATAATCAGAAAGTAAATATATATTTAGTATTGTTTTATTTCATTTTATTTTTTTTTTATTTTGTTTTTTTTGTTAATGGAATAAAATATTATTTTTATTATTTTATATTTTATATAATACATTAACTAATTAACAACAACAACAATAATTACGACTTTTTTTTTTTTTTTTTTAAATTACATAATTAGAAATTTTTAGTATTTTAATTCATGTACATGATTTAATATATAAATATATAATTAAATTATTTTAATGTATTTAAAGATAACGTATACAAAAATATAGCATTAAATAAAAAAAATATATATATTTATTATTATTATTAATATATATTATTTAAGATAATATTAATACTTAATTGTAAATATTTAGTTCAGAAAATACAGATATCTATATATTATATATAATATAAAATAAAGAGATATATATAATAAGCACATAACTAAGCTAACTAATACATGGTTATTACGGGATTGCTGTATTACTCAGCCTTCATATTATACTACGTAGCATAACTACATTATGATAGATTTGTTATAGAATTAGTATATATAGGAGTTTTATACTTAAATTAACAAACTACAGTATATATAGCATAAATATATAATTATATATATATACAATATATTCTTATTAAACGTATAAATTAGCTATATTAGTGTATATTGCTATATTTAGTGCATATTTATATACGCTCCTTTTTTTTTTTTTATTTTTTTTTATTTTATTATATATATATATATATATAAACTAAAACTAAAATATACATATATATAGAAATTTAAAATTTTTAAAAGCTTTCAAATAGTCATTTTTTTTTTTTTTTTTTTTTTTTTAAATGATATAATTATTTCTAATCCTTATTTTATTATTTAATTATATATATATATTTTACAAGAGCGTAATAAAAGTCTAATAAAAATGTACAAAAAAAAAATTAATATTATCTATTTATTTATTTTTATGAAATTAATGATTAAAAATAAAAACAAATAAAATATATAATTCGAAAAGTGCATATTATATATATATATATATATTTTATTTTTTAGGTTTTATTGTATTTATTTTTTTTTATAAAAATAAAAAAAAAAAAAAGGATACAATAGAATTTTAAAAAAAAAAAAAAAATTCATAAATTATGAGTTTAGAATAAAAAAAAATAAAAAATTATTATAATAAATGGACCATACATAAAACATTTTAATTAATTTTATTATATATATTTTATTAATATTTTTTTATTATATATTTTATACATTAAAGAATCTTAAATCAACAAAATATATAAATTAATTATTATTTTTTAAAAAATTTGAAAAAAAATATTTTATAATTAAAAACATATTTATATAAATCTTTTTTTTTTTTTTTTTTTTTTTTTTAATAATATTTAAAATATAAATTAATTTTTAAATTTTAAAATTTAAAAAATTATAATATAATACAAAAAAAAAAAAAGTAATTAAATTTTATTAATAAAAAAAAAATTTTTTTTTTTTTTTTTAATTTGAAATTTATATTAAAAAAGTTTTTAATTTATTTAGGTATAATTATTGCTTTACTTTTTTTTTTATTTATTTTTATTTCAATTTTAATTTTTTTTTCTTTCTTACTCTACTAATTTAATAATAATTTAAAAAATAGTATATATATTCTTTTGTTATAGTATTTTTATTTCTGTATCATTTTTTCTCTTATTAAGATTATTAAGTAATATTAAGTAAGTTTTATTAATATAAAGTTCTTAAAATTTAACAAATAGCTTATATATATTATTATTATTATAATATTATTTAATATATTTTTTTTATAAAAAGAAAAAAAAGTAGTAATAAATTAGAATTTTATTTATAACAACCATATATTTAATATTAGTATATTTCAAATTAATAAAATATAATAAATATGCAGTTAATATTAGTATATCTTAAATTATTATATAATAAATATAATAATAACACTAAATTTTAAAATGTAATATATAATCTATAATATTATTAATGTGTCATTAATTTTCATTTATAATATATATATAACAAATAATAATAACAATAGTAGTAATTTTGAAATTAAACAAGTTATTATAATAAAAATTACAATATGAGTGAATCAAGAACAGAGCTTATAGCTTGGCTAAACGATTTATTAAAATTAAATTATACCAAAGTTGAACAATGTGGAACTGGTAATTTTTGAAATAGAAAAAACTACTAGTACTACTATTACTACTAATATTAATAATAACTAAAAATACATTATAATAATTTAATATTAAATATTGAAAAAATATTATTAAAATATTGTTAAAATTTATAAACATATATTTATATGCTTTTAATAATATTCTTTAAATAATATTTTATATATAATGGATCTTCTTTATAAAAAAAAAAATAGGTGCAGCACTTTGTCAAATTATTGATTCAATTTACCGTAAATATTATAATGTTTATAAAATAAATTTAAAAATAAAACAAAAAAAAAAAAAAAAAAAGAAAATAATAGTAATAGTGATAAGTAATATTAAAATAATATATTATTTAACTTCATTTATATATATATATATATTTATAATATCATTTAAATCTGTAGCTGGAACTGTTCATTTATCAAGAGTAAAATTTAATGCAAATCAAGAATTTGAATACATTCAAAATTTCAAAATTTTACAAGCAGCTTTCCAAAAAAATAATATTGATAAAGTAAAAATATTATCTTTAATCATTTAATTATATAATTTAAATATTACTTATAATCTTTTAAAATTTAAAACTTTTAATACTTTAATTAAAATATTTAAATATGTAAATTATTATTAAAGTTATTATTATTATATAAATAGATATGTTACAATAGTTTTTTATTATTATTTATTATTAATTATTAATTATTATTCAAATATTATTAATTATAAATATTTTATTATTATTGTTGTTACATTTTTTATTTAATATTTCTATATAAATTTTCTATATAAATTTATATACTAATTACTATTAAATTACTAAAATATATGACTAAGAACATTCCAGTTGAAAGACTTGTCAAATGTAGATTCCAAGATAATTTAGAATTTTTACAATGGATGAAAAAATATTGGGACACTTATTATAGTGGTGAAGAATATGATGCTATATCTAGAAGAAACAGTTCTCCAATGAATAGAAGAGGATGTAAATATAATTATAAAGATAAAAAATTGTACAAAAAAATAGTTTTAAAAATCAAATTTTTTATAATAAAGTTAATAACATCAATAGTAATAATATTAATAATAAAAATAAAAATATAATATTTTAAATAAATAAATACATAATAATAATATATTTATTTATTTGTTTATTTTATTTTACATGTTTTGTTTTTATTTTTTTTTTTAAATCTTTTTATATATATACATATTTTATTTTTTTATTTTTTTATTTTTAACAATCAATATATTAAATAATATATATATTAAATATATATCATATTTATGTTAATATCCATTAATTATTATATTAAATTAAAACCAAATACTTTAATAAAAAAAAAATAGTAAAAGATAGTGCATTATCTTCAAGAAAAACTTCTGTTGCCAGTACAACAACAAAGAGAACTGTTGAAAAGAAAAAAATACCAGATAATAGTACACTTAGGTAAATAATAATAACAATTATATATATATATATTTTGTGGAAAGAGAATGGGAAACTTATTGTTTAAAATATTATATTTATAAATTTTAACAAATTATATGTATTATAATTTTATATAAATGGTATATAATATAATTTAGTAAACAAAATAGTAAGGTTGAAGAATACGATAAAATTATTATGGGATTGAATGAAGAAATTGAAGAATTAAAATTAAATGTAGACGGATTAGAGAAGGAAAGAAACTTTTACTTTGGTAAACTTCGGGAAATTGAAATTTTAGTACAAACTCAGTTAGAGGTATATATATATGTATATGCAAATAATATTGATATTAAAATATAAATTAAACAATAAAATAGATATAACTTAATATATCATCAATAACATATCTATTATCTCGTAATTTTTATTTTTATTTTTATTTTTTATTTTTTATTTTTTTTTTTAAAAAAAACAAATAAAGAATGAAACTGAGTCTAATGAATATTCATCAGTGTTAAAAGATATTCAAACCATTTTATATAGTACTGAGGTAATGTTTTTTTTTTTAATTTTATTTTAATATTAAAAATTTTATTTCTTTATATAATACTACTACTAATAATAATAATAATTAAATAAAATTATAATCTTTAATTAAATGTACAAATATATTAATATTTATCATTATAGGAAGGTTTTGAAATACCAGAAAATGGTGAAGCGGCGGAAGGAGAAAATGAAGAAGAAATGTTCTAAGAAAGTTAGAAAAAAAAATTATTCATTCGCTATAACATTATGTCCATTATATTAGCAATTTAATTCATTTTTTTTATATATTAATTATATTATAAAATATTATAAATTATAGTATTAAATATATTTTATTTTATTAAAAAACAAAACAAAACAAAACAAAACACAAAAACAATATATACTAAAAAATATAATATATATTGAATAAACTTTTAGATTTGAATATATGCTAAATAAAATTTAAATAAATAAATAAATAAATAAATAAAAAAAAAAAAAAAAAAAAAAAAAAAAAAAAAAAAAAAAAAAAAAAAAAAAAAAAAAAAACTAGTGCTCATTATTAATTAGTTTTTATGTAAAAATATATATATATATAAATATATAAAAAATTACAATAAATAATAATAAATAAATAATAATAACAATTAATAAATAATAATAAAAGAATACCATTATTTAAAATTCTAGGATGACAACATAAAATATATATATATATATATAAATTCAAATAAAATAATAAAAAAATAATAATGATAAAAATAAAATAAAATATAATATAATCAATTAATATATATATATGATTAAATTTTTTGAAAAGATAATTATAAAAATATGATACTTTGAATTATTTTGTTACTTATTTTATATATATATATATTATATTTACTATTTAGATAGCTTTAAAATATATAAATCTATTTTTTTTTTTTAACCTAATTAATAAATAATATAAAAATATTAAAATCTTCATAGATATCAGTCTCATTTTTAAAATTACTATTTATTATTAAAATAATATATATATATTTTCTTTTTCATTTTTTGTTATATAATAGAAGAGAGATAGAATGTTATCTTTTTATTATTATTATTATTATTATTATTATTATTATTATTATTATTATTATTATTATTATTTTTAATATAAATAATTATTAATAGTTTTTTTTTTTTTTTAATCAAAAAATATAATCTTGTTTATCTCGTTTATATTATAGATTAAAGTAAGATAATGAAATATAATATAAAGTATAATTTCTTGATATAAAAAAAAAAAAAAAAAATAAAAATAATAATAATTAAAAAATAATAAAAAAATAAATAAAAAATATTATTATTACAATTTGATATTAATTACCATATTTCCATTACCATTATCCTTGTTATTAATATTATATTGCATTATATTTGAATTATAATTTTCATTTAGTAAAAACTAATTTTTTTTTTTTTTTTTTTTTTTTTTTTTTTTGTGAATTTTGATATAAAATTTATGCTATGAATTTTATTATTTATAATATTAACTTGATATTATTATGTTATTAATTATTTCTATTCTAAATTAACCTTTTAATTCTACATGAATAAAATATTTTTACATTTTATTAATTTCTTTAATTCGATTTAAATATTGTTAAAATAATTTCTTAATTATATTTGTAATCAAATAATTTCCCCCTAAAACTAAGTATTTAATATTATTACACCATTAATATTAGATGTATCTAAAACATCTCTTATAATATATGATTTATATATTACCATTTGTATGATGGAAATCTTTCTCTTGAAGTTTGATATTATACCATCTCAATTTGTGTGAATGCTTCTTATATATTGGGTTTTACATCACTTTCAATTATAATCCGTTTTATAGATTAGCGCTAACTTTTATATATATTTCGCTTTGTAGCTTTGGCGATAACTATTAAATATTGATTTATAAATTATTATTAACTATTAAAATATTTTCGCTTTGTAGTTTTGAGATTCATATTGGATGAGTTTTGTAAAACTTCATCAAATTAAGTTTTATTACATTAAAGTAACTTGCAATCATTATATAAATTATTATTAATCTGTTAAAATTTTTTAGCCTAAAGTTACATTTGTTAAACTATCAAGTTATAGATTTTAATTATAGAAGCGTGAAGAAATTGTTCTAATTAGGTGCTTAAAATGTATTTGCTCTTCATATTGTAATTAAATATATATGGTTATTTAAAATAGATAACATTTAAGTGACATAAGGAGTAATTCTTTTTATATTATAAATGTTGGAATTTTGGGAAATCATTATAAGAGAAAATTTTATTTCCTATTAATGTTTACAACAACAGGCGATAATAATAATTAAAATTATTATAACAAAAATTCCAATTCCAATTCCAATCCATAACCAAGGTGATTTATTATTATTTTCTTGATCTTGTTCATTATAAAGTTGATCATCATCCCATATATAATCAGTAGTTTTATTATCATCTAATATTTCATCATCATTATCTATATCAATGATATCGTAATCACATATTTCAATTTCTCCATCACCTAAATTACTAAAAATATTAACCTTATAAGCAGAATTCGAATTTTTACAATAATCAATTCCAAGACAATCTAAATAAGCAATTTTATTTTTTTTTTCTATCTATTTTAGTAACTTAAAATAATATCATTATTTTTTATAGTAATAATAAGAAATGATTCACTTGATTTATCATTATATGAGGAATCATATATACCACTTTTAAAATCTTTGGCAATATTAAATTTTAAAGATGTAGATGTAAATCCAGCAAAATAGAATCTTTCACCAACATACCATTTTTCTGGTATTTTTTTTGTAATACCTCTATATACAACAGTATTTTCTTCAATTTTATAATAATCATATAAACTATATGAACTAGTTAACATGTTCCAGAAATTCAATGAACAATAAAACAGCTATGAATTAATATAAATGATATTGTTTTTATAATTTGCAAACCTAACTAGTTTGAGGATATATGAGCATATATTTGACTATGTTGATTGATCAAAGCCATGTTCAACTAGCTAGGTTTTAAAAAACTAACCTATATTGTTCATATATATTAAATATATCGATAATTGCTATATTTTTATATAAACTATTAATATTATTAATATATGAACAATACTGCAATATGCTGATTTTGAATGCCTTTTTGATACAAAACAGCTATATTTTTCAATCAAACAATACAAACAAACATATATCGTTAAACTTATGCAATCATAGCTAGATTGTTCAAGGCATTCAAAATCGAAACAACTATTATTAATCATATATATTGATATATAAACAATATATGTTGTTTGATTGTATTTGTATGCCAAATATATGTATTTTATTGTTTAAAATAGTATCAACTTAACAACTATGTTTATATGTGTATTTTGATGAACATTGATGCTAAATGATAGATAAATATAATATATCATCATTCTGGAGCATATATATATTAATGAACAACATAGGGTTTTGATGCTAAAACTATGCTAAAAACACATGCAAATTCATCAAAAAAATAAAAATAAAAATAAAATAAAAATAAAATAAAAATAAAATAAAAAACATAATCATATATATGCATAGTTTTAGCATAAACATAGCATAAATATACAATATTAGCAATATATATTATTATTAATATATCAAAAAAGCTATGTTGTTAATTAATTAAACATATGCATATATTGCTAATATATGATATAGCTATATGGTTTATATAAACATAACAGCTATATTGTTAATTGAATATCAAAGCTGCATTGTTAATTAAACATTCAAAACATATATGGTTTATATACAATCATAGCTATTTTGTTCATTGATTTATATAGGCTCCAAATTATTTATAAACAATAGGGTTTTATGCTATATATATGCTAAAAACTATACTATTTATATATATATAATTTCCGGAGCCTTAATTAATAAATGTAAAATGGTATAATTTTTGTACAAATATATGCTAAAAACCATATGATTTTAAATATTCAAAAAACTAAAAATATTGAATGAACAAATGAACGTTTAAATAAGACGAAGCGAAAATAGGGGAGTGAGAGATCAAGAACATAACGTAGTGAAGCTGCGTAGAGGCTCGAGATCACCCGAGAGTGAGCGTAGTTGAATCAGTGAATGAAGTTTCATGTAAACAATATATCCAAGATCTTATATCTTTTTCAAGTAATTTATATTGATTAATTATTTCATCTATTTTACCAGTCTTTAAATATGAATTAATTAATCTACTATTATTAACATGTTTTGCATACAACCAAGCAAATTCAAAATCACTCAGATAATTATAATAATATTTATTACCATAAAAGAAGTATCTTTTTCTTTAACTATTCCTAGAAAGTTATCAGATACCTTTTTAAATGATACAATATAACTTCTTAAATTTAAAATTTAAAATTTAAAATTTTAAATTTAAATTAACATGTTAAAATTTTGAAAAAGTACTTTTAAACTGTTTATAGAAGTTTAAAATTATTTATATTTCAATTCAAATAAGATTATTCTTCTTCTAATTTAGATTATTTCAATTTCGGAATTTTGAAATTTCAATTTTGAGATTTTGAGATCTCAAGATGAATTTTCCTGATATGGCTTATATCAGGCTGGGTAGCTTCATCGGCAAATTACAAAATAATAATATTATTATTTTGTTTTCCTGATTAGAGTCATTGAGACTCTTAATCTGTAATAATAATAATAATAATAATAATAATAATAATAATAATAATAATAATAATAATAATAATAATAATAATAATAATAATAATAATAATAATAGAAATAATATATATAAGTTTTAAATTTAATTGCTAATTTAATTTGACAATATTAATGGATAATACGTATAGAATTTATTATACTCCACTAACCAAAATATATATATATATATATATATAAATTTAATTTGACATTAATAATATAGAGTAAGTGGATAATTTTTTTTTTTTTTTATTTTAAAAAAAAATTTATCTATAAAGTATGTTAAAAATAAAACGACAATAATAATGACAACAACAATAATCACAAAGAGGATAAAACTTGATCCTATGACGATAATAGAGTAACTTTCATTAATATTTAAATTAAAAAAAAAAAAAATAAAAAAAAAAATAATAGAATCTATTTAAAAATATCTCCATTATATTTAAATTATAGTTAAAAAGGCAATTAATTTTATTAATAATTTTCATTTTACTTATTATAAAATTTAAATCAAGAATAAATTCAATACATTTTATTTTTTTTTATTTTTATTTTTATTTTTTTATTTTTTTTTTTTTTTTGTATAATTAATAACTAATCTATATATATTATCTAATTTTTTTTTTATTATTTATTTATTTATTTATTATCATTATTATTAATATTATTATTATTTATAATGGGAAAGCACTTTAAATATATTTAATATCAATTACTTAAAGAAGAAAAAAAATTTTTTTTTTTTTACTTTCTAAAAATGATCTTTTGTAAAATAGTTTTAACAGATGGACCTTTAATATTTTGTTGAATAAGTTTTGGAAGCATCTTAGTATTAGCAACACCTCTAGCTAATACTGGACCAGAAATCTTTCTTACACCAAATCTTGGAGCCTTAAATACAGAATCAGACTTTAATTGTTTAGCTAAGGCTTTACCTTGTTCACTTCCAAGCTTCTTCTTGGTAACAACACTAACACGTAAATATTCTAATGGAGTAGTAAGGAAAATACTAGTCATTGAAGCACAAATACTACCAATACCTGGGTAGTAGAATGGAATTGGCTTTTCTGGATGATTACGTTTATTGTATTGAACAATAGCTCTTTGATAAATTTCATCAAAAGCAAAGAAAGTAACTAAGAATGGCATAGAACTTTTATTATTATTATTATTATTATTATTATTAATAAAAATCATAAATTAAGAATATTATTATTAGGAATGAAAAGAAATATTTTTTATACATTATAATATTAATTTCAATAATATATATTAAATATACACATATATAATATTATCTTTTATAATAGTGATAACACTTACGCGAAATAACTATTCCAGTAACCTTTCCATAATTTAAGTAAACCTTCATTCTGAACAAATTTAATACCAGACTTTAAGAAATTCATTTGCTTTTGATTATTGATTAAACGATATTGGTGAATTTTAGAATATGGGAGCCAAATACTATTTTGCAAAAGAATACCAATAGAACCAGCACCATAGGCTAATTCAACTGGGTTAATATTTGGGAAACGATTACGAACTGGAACTTTCATAATTTCATAACTAGCCAATACAAAACCAGTAACTGGGCAATTAAAGAAAACATTATTGTAGAAATCTTTAAAAACACCATTAATATGAATATATTTCTTTAAATGTAATGGATTGTTTTTTGGAGCATCATATAAATGTGGTTTATATCTTTTTTCAATTGGATAATAAACAGTTTCTTTTTTAATATTAAATTTTAAAAATTTATAAATATATAGTAAAAAATTTTTATATATAAAAAAAAGGTAAGTAATAATAAACATACAAAATTAATTGATTAATTTTAATTTTTTAATGCTATTATAAAGTTTATAAATATATAATTCTATAATCTTTTTTACTATTAATATTTTTAACATATAATTACCTGCACAAACACCTGATAAAGTACCAATAATAAAAGAAGTTAAAATATTACTTGGTACAATTTTGTACTTTTTTTCATTTGGATTTTTATTTTCTTTAGGCATATCAACCTTTGGTGGTCTTAAAGTTGTAGCTGACATTCTGAATTAGCTTAAATAATATATTTTATTTATTATATTTTATATAATAATTGATAATAAATATATTTAAAAAAGAAAATGAAAAAGATTTATATTAATGAATATAATTATAATGTATATAATAAATAGATGAAAAAAGAATAAATATTTAATAAATTTAATTATTTCCTTTTCTTATAATAATAAAAAAAAAAAAAATAGTATATTAAAAATATTAGAATAAAGATATCTTTTAAGGATATATATTATTTTTTCTTTTGATAAAAAAAAAAAAAAAGGAATTCGATTAAAATTAATAAAATTATAAACAAGTTATAATTATAACTTGTTTAAATTATGTAAGATTAAATTTTTTAGCATAATAAAAAAAATATATCAAAATAAAAAAAAGAAAAAAAAATAAATAAAATAAAATAAAATAAAATAAGATTTACCTCTTAAATAAATAAATCCCTATAAAATTTAACTTTTATATTTTAATAAATTAATATATTTAATAAATTGAATAAAAATTAAAAATACTTCCCAAAAAATAATTTAAATAAGTTAGAATATTAAGATAAAATAAAAAAAAAAAAATAAAAAAAAAAAAAAAAATAAAAAAATAAAATAAAAAATTTATATATAAATATATCAAATTTTATAATTCAGTCTACTAATATAATTTTTAAAAAAAGCAGCATAAAGTTTAAGCTTACTAAGTAACTTTTAGCTTATTATGTAACTACACCTTAGATTTCATAAAATGTAAATTGAAATTTATATAAAGCATATATTTAATTATATATATAATATATAAATATATATTATAATTCCATTTAACAATATCAATCTTTCAATAAGTATTATTTATAAATATATATTAGTTTATTAATATGATCGATCATATTTTAATACATAAATCTTTAACAAGATTATTGGCTTATACTAATATATTTTTAATTAAAAATAATATATAATATTTATTTAATAAATTATTGAGTAAATAAATAAATAAATAAATAAATAAATAAATAAATAAATAAATAAATAAATAAATAAATAAATAAATAAATAAATAAATAAATAAATAAATAAATAAATAAATAAATAAATAAATAAATAAATAAATAAATAAATAAATAAATAAATAAATAAATAAATAAATAAATAAATAAATAGAAACAAAAATGATGATTTTAAAAATGAATATTACATCTTTTTTTATAAATTTAAATTATTTTATTAAAAAATAGTAATTTTTAATATTTATTTAATAATATATTATTCATTAATTTATTATTAATTAGTAAATTTATTTAATTAGTATTTGATTATTTAGTTATTTTTATTAAAATTAGTTGGACCGCACATCTCATTCCACCATATATCTGTAAAATTAATAATAAAAATTTTTAAAAAAAAAAAAATTATTAATTATTATTATTAAAAAAATTTTAAAAATATTAAAATAAACACTAATTAAATATTTTAATTAAATAATATAAAATAAATTATATATCAAATATTCTTTTCTGCATTTATTTTTTTTTAACTTTTAAAATTTCATAAAGATAATATTTAAGATCATTTTTTTGGAAAGGTAAAAATATAAATTAATAATGTTTAATAATAATAATAAAAAATATATATCAATAATTTAATAAAGTGTATTATTATATTTTATTTTTTAAATTTATTGAATTATTATTTAATAATTTTAAAATTGAAAATTCCAAAAAAAAAAAAAAAATATTATAATATCAGTAATAATAATAATAACAATAGTAATAAAAAAAATTTCAATTAATATTTAATAAATTTAGCCTTTTATAATATAAAATAAAATATGCCAATTATTCATGTTAGTTCCGAAGTTGAATATAATAAATATGTTAGTCAAGGAAAATTGGTAAATCATCATTTTTACTGTAAAATATATTTTTAATATATCATTTATTGTATAGTAAAATTAAAGAATATTTAAATTTAATATGAAATTTAAATAATATTCAATATATATTAAAGACTGTTGTTGATTTCTTTGCTGATTGGTGTGGGTAAAATTATAATATATATATATAGATAAATTATTTAATTGATTTAATAAAATTCTAATATACTCAAATATAAATGATATTAAAATTAAATCTCTAATATATTATTATGAAAATCGTAAATTAATAATTAAAATAGACCATGTAAAGCAATTGCACCACGTTTTGAAAATTTATCAAACACATACAGAAATGCCAATTTCTTAAAAGTAAACATTGATGAAATGAATGTAATTATTAGAATTTATATATACGTATATATATATTATTATATTAGAAATAAAAATATCAATAATTTTAATAAAAAATGAATTAATAAAATAAAATAGTCATTAGCATCAGGACTTTCTGTTTCTAGTATTCCAACTTTTATTTTTTATAAATCTGGGAAAACTCTTCACCGTATTACAGGTGCTAATGTTGCGGAATTAGAAAGTACTATTAAAAAATACTACACTAAAGAAGGAGGTATGCCAACTACTGGTGGTCATGTTCTTGGTACTGGTAAAGCACCACAAGCTGGTTTTCGTGCTACTGGTGAACCAGGTTCATTCCAACAATTTCTTAGTAATCCACCACAAACTTTAATACTTGGTATTGTTGTTGTTATTCTAATTTTCTGGTTTACAAAGGGTAAAGCCAGTGATGATGATTATGCTAGATGGTTAAAAAGCTAAATGTGTATATTAAAATTGTTTTTTTATTATTTTTTATTTAAAGATAAATGTGTATTTAATAAAAAATAAAAATATCATATAACAATATTCATTTATATACTATGTAATATTGAAAAAAATACAATAATTAAAATTATAAAAAAAAAAAAATTCAATTAAATTTTTTTACAATTATTTAAAATAATAATAATAATAATAATAATAATAATAATGCATATAATAAATTAATGAAATGAATTTTAGTAAAAAAAAAAAGAAAAAAAAAAAAAAAAACAATAATAAAATGTTAATTATTAAAAATAAAATAAAATAAAATAAAATAAAAAATAAGAATTATTATTATATATCTATGTGTTTTGCTTTTTTAAATTGTATATTATTATTTATAAAAATAAAGTATATTGTAGGAATATATTATCATTAAGAATGTGGTATAAAGAAATTATTAAAATAATTTTATTATTGTATAATTAAATATTTTATTTTTAATAAATAATAAATTTTCAAAAAAATGAAAAACATATAATATACAATTTACATATAATATATTAAATAATTTATATATTGGAATAGTAAATTTATTTAAAAATTATTTAAAATAATTTTATTTATTTTTATTTCATTATTATAAATTTTTTAATGAGTGGTCTGTAAGTTTATTATGAATTTTTTTTTTTTTTTTTTTTTTTTTTTTTTTTATTTTTATATTTAAAATAGAAAAACTTTTATATAATATTATTATAATTATAAATTATTTTTTATAAAGAAAAAGAAAGAATATTTAAAATATAAATATAAGTAATGCATTTAATATATTAAATAATTTAATAATATTTGATCATAGAAAAATTTCTAATTTTTTTTTTTTTTTTTTTTTTTTTTTTTTTTTTTTTTTTTTTTGAACTATTGATTTTATATATAAATTAGTATTAAAATATTCAAATAATAAGTTAATAAAAATAATAAATTATGATTGAAAATACAAAAAAAAGAAAGTGGGACGATACAGGAAATATGCAAAATTCAAATGATAAGCAACAAAAATTAAGTAATGCTTCTTTAGATGAAGCAATTGAAAATAATCCATATTTGGCACATTTAAGAAAAACCGAAAAATTAATAGCAGGACAAACAACTGCAGCTCAAGCAGAAAAAATTGAAGATGGTGATATAAATCCATTTACAGGAAAACGTTTTACACAAAAGTATAAAGATATTTTACAAAAAAGAAGAAGTTTACCAGTTCATGCTCATCGTGAAGAATTTTTGAATTTAATACATAATAATCAAATGATTCTTTTAGTTGGTGAAACTGGTTCTGGAAAAACAACTCAGTTAGTATTAGAAATTAATAAATTTTAAAATTATATTATTTAAATTCGTTCAATTTTTTTTATTCTAATAATTTTAATTTTTAAATTGGAAATAATATATATATATATATCAATATCTATATCAATATCTATATATATATATATATATTTTTTTTTTTTAAAAATAAAAATTAAATTTTAATAAAGAATTCCTCAATTTTTAGTATATGATGAACAACCACAAGAAAGAGGAAAAATGATTGCTTGCACACAACCGAGAAGAGTTGCTGCAATGTCAGTAGCAAAACGTGTAGCTGATGAAATGGATGTAACAATTGGTGAAGAGGTCGGTTATAGTATTCGTTTTGAAGATTGTACTTCACCAAAAACTATTCTTAAATATATGACTGATGGTATGCTTCTTAGAGAAGCTATGACAGATCCAAAATTAACAAGATATTCAGCCATTATTCTTGATGAAGCTCATGAACGTACTTTAGCAACCGATATTTTAATGGGATTAATCAAAAAAGTAATTTTATTTTACAATTTTTTTTTATCAACAAATAAAATAATTATATATCTATGGATTGTTATATAAAAATAGTTATAAAAAAATAATCAATATTGGTATGAGAAATTGTTAAAGAATAAAAATAGATTATTTTAATACAGTTTATATAATAGTGAATAGAATAGTATAATTCTCTAATAGAGTAGATTATTAGATATGAATTTATATTAACAAAAAAAAAAAAAAAAAAAAAAAAAAAAAGAATATATATATATATATATATATTTATATATATATATATAATATTGAATGGATTTTTTTAATTAAAAAAATATAGCCATAATATATAAATATTTTTTTTTTTAAAAAAAAATGAATATGATAAGCAATATATTAAATTTCAAAATAGTTTTAGAAATTAATTATTCAGAGTTAGTGAATGTTATTAAATTTGAACAAAGTAAATAAAATATATGTATAAGTGGTTTTCTTATTAAATATTCATGAACTTCAAGTAAACTAAATCATTATATGAAAATAATTACAAATTAAATATTATGCATATATTATAAATATGTGTAATATATGTAATATATGTACTTGTCAAAAAAAAAAAAAAAAATTTTTTTCTTTTTTTCCTTTTTTTTTTTTTTTTTTTTTTATGGAAAATCCATATAAACAATAATAGATTGCTAAAGCTAGAAAAGACTTAAAAATTATTGTTATGAGTGCTACTCTTGATTCTGAAAAATTCCAGAAATACTTTAATGATGCTCCATTATTGGTAATATTTATTATATATATAATATGTATATATAATTAATATAATAAATAAATAAATAAATAAATAAATTATAAAAATAAAAAAACATTAATGATAAAAATAAAAATAGCTAAGAAGAAAAATAATAATAAATAATTATATATGTATCTTTTGTATAGAAAGTACCAGGTAGAACTTTTCCAGTTGAAATTTATTATTCCCCAGAAGCAGAACGTAACTATCTTGATGCTGCCATTCGTACAGTTATTCAAATTCATACTTGTGAAGAACCTGGTGATATATTATTATTTTTAACTGGTGAAGAAGAAATTGAAGATGCTTGTAGAAGATTACGAGACGAAAATAATTCATTAATGAAAGCTTCAACAGAAATTGGTGAATTAAGACCAATTCCATTATATTCTAGTTTACCACCTGCTATGCAACAAAGAATTTTTGATGATCCACCACCTCCACGTGCTCCAGGAAAACAACCTGGTCGTAAGGTTATTGTATCTACTAACATTGCTGAAACTTCATTAACTATTGATGGTATAGTATATGTTATTGATCCAGGTTTCTCTAAACAAAAAGTATATAATCCAAGAATTAGAATTGAAAGTTTATTGGTAAGTCCAATTAGTAAAGCTAGTGCCAAACAACGTGCAGGTCGTGCAGGTCGTACTCGTGAAGGGAAATGTTTTAGACTTTACACTGAACAATCCTATATTAAAGATCTTAATGAACAAACATATCCAGAAATTATGAGAAGTAATTTAGGTAGTGTTGTTCTTCAATTAAAAAAATTGGGAATTGATGATTTAGTACATTTTGATTTTATGGATGCTCCAGGTATTACTTATTGAATTTGTATGATAATATTTGAAACAAAACAATAAATATTAATAAAAAATTAATTGAAATAAGAAAAAAAGTTCAAATTTTATGATTATATTAAAATAATATAACTTATATTTTTGTTACGAATATTACTATATATTAATAAATACTAAAAATTAATAAATAGCTCCAGAAACTTTAATGAGAGCTTTAGAATTACTTAACTATTTAGAAGCTCTAGATGATGAAGGTGAATTAACGAAAACTGGTGAAATCATGGCCGAATTTCCATTAGATCCACAACTTTGTAAAATGTTAATTGCATCATCAAAATATAAGTGTTCTGATGAAGTATTGACTATTGTAGCTATGCTTTCAGTACCTAATGTATATATAAGACCAAAAGATCAAAAAGATAGAGCAGATGAAAAAAGAAGACAATTTGAACATGATGATGGCGATCATATTACTTTATTAAAAACTTTCCAGGCATTTAAAGCTAATCATGAAAATCCAGATTGGTGTTACAATAATTATTTAAATATCAGAAGTTTAAAAAGTGCTGATAATGTACGGATTCAAATTGAAAATATTATGAAACGTTTAAAATTAGATGTTGTTAAATTAGAAGATGATAGAAAGTATTCAAGTATTCGTAAATCTTTAACTGCAGGTTTCTTTATGCAAGTTGCTCATTTGGAAAAATCAGGACATTACCTTACTATTAAGGATAATCAAGTAATTTTATATATATATATATATATATAATATATATAATAAAATATAATATGGTATAAAATAAATAATACATTACAATGAATATTAACAAAAATAATAATACAAAATTAGGTTGTATTTATTCATCCTTCATCTTGTATTATGGAAAAACCTGAATGGGTAATTTATAATGAATTTGTATTAACGACCAAAAATTATATGAGAACTATCTCAAAAATTAAGGGAGAATGGTTAATTGATATTGCACCACAATATTATGATATGTCAAATTTCCCAATATGTGAAGCAAGAAGAGCACTTGAAAGAATCATTAAAAAACGTAAATTAAGTAGCAGCCACAGAAGAAAATAGAATATAAATATCATAATAAATATCATAAAATGAAATAAAAATTAATAATATTTATATATATATGAGTTAATAATACCAACAATAAACATATTAATTATTTAATTTACAGACAAAATATATATATATATATATTAATTATTTATTTCCTCTTTATTTAATGTAATGAATTATGAAATATATATATAAAAGAAAAGGAAAGAAAAAAAAAATTTTTTTATTTATTTATTTTTCATTAGAATTTAATTTGGTAGCATCTAGTAAATAATTAAATAATAATGATAATAATTTCTTTTATTAAATTATGATATATTCATGTATTTATTTTAATATCTAATAAAAATAAAATAAAATAAATAAATAAATGAAATAATAATAATAAAAAAAAGAAATTAATAATAATAATTATAGTAATTATTAATAATAATAAGTATACATGTGTGTTGATATATATATATATATTATTGCATTTTATTTTATCATTTATCATTTTATTTCATTTTTTTTTTTATCATTAATTATTTTATTTCATTTTTATTTTATCATTGATTATTTATTAGTTATTTTTATTTTTTTGTTTATATACTATTTATTTAATTATATTAAATATTAATTCATAATTTATAACATGAAGTTATCAAATAAAATAAAATCTTTATTTTACATTTATAAGTAATATCATATATTTTTATTTAATTAATTTAATATATATATATATATATATTAATAGAGAATTTAATTATCCTTGCAGTATTTACTAGTATTTATATCGAAACCAACAACTGGGAATTGTTTTGAAAATTGAATAACATCTTTCTTTAATTCTTCTATTTCAGGATAAGTATTATTATTTAATGCACTCTTGAAGTCACGTAATTTACCTTTTTATTAAGGTAACAATTATAATAATAATAATAATAATAATAATAATAATAATAATAATAATAATAATAATAATAATAATATAAAACAAAAAATAAAGAGATAAATAAAAATTTCACACATCAATATTAATATTATTAATATTATTAATGTTTATTTATTTATTATTGAGTCATTTATTATTGTTATCTATTTAATTACCTTTTACTTGTTGATGAATTTTTATTGTAATATTTATTCCACGGTCTACAAATTCAGCTATTTTCTTGAAATCTTCTTCTTTTAATTCACGAGATGTCATAGCTGGGCTACCCATTCTTAAACCACTTGGCAATATAGCACTTTTATCTCCTGGAATTGTATTTTTATTTGCCGAGATATTTGCTCTTTCAAGAACCTTTTCAACTCTTGAACCATCAATTTTCTAATTAAGATTATATAAAAAGATAAAAATGATTTATTTAGTTTGGTTATTAATTTTTAATATTTTATATATTTATATATATATTAATAATAAAATTTAATATTATAATATATTGTTTATTTTTTAATTCTACCTTTGGTTTTAAATTTAATACTAATAAATGGGTATCAGTACCATCAGAAACAATTTTATAACCCATCTTTTTAAATTCATTTTCAAGAACTTTACAATTTTTTAAAACTTGTGATTGATATTTTTTAAAACTTTCAGTTTTAACTTGCTTTAACGCGACAGCTAAAGCAGCAATGGAATTATTATGTGGACCACCATGAAGTTGTGGGAAAACAGCTGTATTAATTTTATTTTCAAGATCATAAAATTCTAATATTAAATAATTATGATATTATGATAATTATTTCTTATTATTAATTAAATATTTAAAATAATGATAATGATAATGATAATGGTACTAATTAAATTTTGTTAATATACCTTGTAGATTATGCATTATAGTTCTTCTAACACCTTTTCTATAGAAAATCAAAGCACCTCTTGGACCTCTTAATGATTTATGAGTCGTAGTAGTAACAACATCACAAAATTCAAATGGATTATTAAGATATCCAGCAGCAATCATACCTTATTATTATTATTACCACCGTTATTATTAATATTAATATTATCATTATTATTATCATTTTTAGTAGTTATTATTATTATTATTATTATTATTAATATTATCATTATTATTATCATTTTTTGTAGTTATTATTATTATTAATATTAATATTATTATTATTATTATCATTTTTAGTAGTTATTATTATTATTAGTATTACTTCTATTATCATTATTATTATATATATACTATGTACTTTTTTTTTTTTTTTTTTTTTTTTTTTTTTAATTAAATAAAATCAATTAAATTTCATTGTATTAATTAATATGATAATAAATTATAAATATAACTTTAATAGTTAAACATACCACTAACATGTGCAATATCAGCCATTAAATATGCTTTAGTAAGTTTTGCTATCTATCAATAAAAATATTTTTAATATTTATATATATATATAATTTTAATATTATATAAATACTATAACAGAACATTACTTTTTTATTACTTAAAATTTATATTTAATAATTTAAAATTTATTTTTAAAAAAATTTACTTTCTTCATGCGTTCATAATCAAAATTTCTTGAGTAGGCACTAGAACCAGCAACAATTAATTTTGGTTTAAAAGCTTTAACTAAAACTTCAAGTTGATCATAATCTATTACCCCAGTCTTTTCATTACAATAGTATGGCATTGTTTCGAAAAATTTTGATGCTCCTGATACCTTTCTATTAACAGTTTGATGACCATGAGATAAACTTATTATTATTATTATTATTATTATTATTATTATTATTATTATTATTATTATTATTATTATTATTATTATTATTATTATTATACACAAATATAAATATTAAAATAATTAATTCATCTGAAGTTAGCATGTTATACAATAATAATGATATTAATAAAGAAAGATATTGTAAATAGAATTCTATAATTTTATATACATACTGTCCACCATGAGACAAACTCAAACCCATAATTCTATCATGTGGATTTAATAAAGCGGTATAAACACTCATATTTGCTGGAGTGCCTTTTATACATATTTATTTATATAAAATAATATATTTATATAATTAATATATTTATATTATTAATACAGTTAAAAAATAAAATTATTATTATTATTATTAATACTATTAATATTATTACTATTACTAATACTAATTATTATTATTATTAATACTATTAATATTATTACTATTACTAATACTAATTATTATTATTATTATTATTAAAAATATAATATTATTAATATTTTTTATTATCATTGTTATTATTATAATTAAAAAAAAAAAACATAAATTATATTAAATAGCATTTTAATATTTACCTGATAATGCTTGAACATTAACGCCCCAAAATTCAGGATCTAAATTAAAAGCTTCTAAAGCTCTTGCTTTGCAAATATTTTCAATCATGTCAATATATTGGTTTCCACCATAATAACGAGCTCCAGGATAACCTTCTGAATATTTATTTTGTAATACAGAACCTAAAGCTTCTAAAACAGCAGTTGAAGTATAATTCTATTTTATTATATAATTATTATTTAATAAATTCAATGAACGATATATATATATAATATATATATATATATATATTTTGGAAATCATAAAGATTAATCAAATAAATAAATATATATATATATATATATTGAAATTTAATTATTTATTTCCTTAATTTATACTATATACAAAGCTTAATTTTTAAAAAATTAATGAGATTATGGATTATATAAAAAAGGGTCAACAATTTACTTCAGAAGGAATTAAATTTATACTTTCATATTGTCTTTTTTTCTCTTTTTCAATTATATCAAATAATTCTGGGTCATTTTCTAATAAATTCTTATTTAGAAACTTTTTTTATTAAATATAATATTAAAAAAGCACTTATTAAAATTTAAGAATTTTTATATACAATAATTAATTATAATATTATAAAATATTATAATAAAAAATTTAATTATGTATAATAATAAGAGTGAAATATACAGCATTTTCCTTTGATAATTGATGATATGATAATTTCTGTAATTTAAAATCATTATTTTTAATACTAGTACTTTCTAATGTACTTAAATGAAGGTTTAATGAAAAATTTGTTTTAAGATTTTGAGTAAAATTTCTTCTTTTTGATAATAAAGAATAATTTGATATATTAACCAAAGAATTTACAGTTTTTTGAGATAATTTATTTAATTGAAGACTCATTTTATACATTTATAAAATATATTTTTAAAAATTTAATATATATAATATTAACTATCATAAAATATTGTTGACAATATTTCCACACTATCTATCTTTAAGTTGAAACTTAAAATTAAAATGAAATTTCTTTAATTTAAGATTAAAAAATATATCTTAAAATATTAAAATAAAATAATAATATATATTTATATAAAATATGATATAAATATTATTTGTTATTAATTAATTATTAATTATCGTTTATTCGGTTATTTACGAAAATTATTTATATAATATGAAATAAGATTATTTTATTTTATTTTATTTTATTTTTTTATAGCCGCAATTATTGCGAACTTTAATCTTTATTTATTTATTCTTACATAAAATACATGAATAATTTTAATTTTAATAAAAAATAAAAAAAAAACACAGAATTAATAAAATAAATAAATATTATTTGTCCAATTTGAACATAATAATAAATGAAATAGTAACGTGAAATAAAAAGTAATAATCAAAAATAAGTGTATAAATAAATTCAGAAAAAAGTTCATATGCAACAAACCTCACTTTCTTATGGATTAGGGTTTGAAAGAAATTATAGTCTTCTCCTTCAGAGGCATTGGCCCTGATAGCCTGTCTTACTGCATTTTCATCGTTGACGCTCCTGGTTAGTTTACGCTTATACTTTCGGAATACTAACTCTTGCCGAGTACTAGCCCGAGGCATAATTTCTGTATAGAGAGCCGCAGATCGCACCAAGAATGGCGTTTTTGAATAATCACCAGAAACGATTTGGTTCTTAAACAAAATATTCCATTCTTTTTTATAATTTAAATCTATTACATCTGCATCCCTTCCACCAAGAAGAAAGTTATATAATCGGTACCACGTCACATATATATTTACACACTCATTATTCAGAAAATTACTTAAATTACCACAATTTTCACCAATTGAACTATTCACTAAATTAGAAGTAACGATATTATAATTTTCACTATTATTAATATTAATAATTCTATTTTCACTATCACTATTTCTACTGTTATTAACAATACTATTTCTATTGTTAATATTATAAATATAATATACTTCGTTACTACTATCAGTATCAGAACTTAGTTCTATATTATTCATATCTGTGATAACAGTGTTTACATTACTATTAGATATTGGACAATATTACTTAACATATCTTCACATAATATGAATTTTTTTTTTTTTTTTTTTAATATTATAAATTATGTATTATGAAATTTAATAATATATATATATAAACCGGAAAAACTGAATTTTTATTCTCATTTTTCCCTATACTCAAAAATTATTAAATCGAAAATTTTATATTACAATATAATTCAACAATAATTTTATAAAATTTATTTATTCATTCTTAATATGTTTTTTTTTTTTTTTTTTTTTTTTTTTTTTTTTTTTTTTTAATTAGCATATCATTTTTTTTTATTTTATTTATTTTTATTTTATTTTTTATTTTATTTTTTTTATTATTTCATATATATATATATATAATATTTTTAAAGAAAAATTATTGTATTAATAAGTTTACATAATAGAATAGATATAAAAATATACATTTTCTTGAATATATGACTATAATAATTATATCAAATTAATGAATTATTATTTTGTTTTAAAAAATTATTATTATTAAGTTAATTGTTTAATAATACCATACATTAAATAGGTGTAAAATACATAATTTGTATTATGGTAAATTTTAATAATTGAAATATATATATAAATATATATAGATTCTGACTTTAAATATTGGATTATTATATTATACTTATACATAAGATACAAATTTTTAAATATATAATATATAATATATACATTGACTATATTTTTATTTTTAATATAAGTCATAATCACCAAATTCTTCAGAAAATCCTCTTTCAAGTAATATTTTTTGTTTTTGTAGTTCGCGAGCTTTTTTATCCTTTATCTCTTGTTCATGCAATTCTTTTATTTTTTCATATGATACCTTATTTAATGTTGGATAACCATCTTTTTCTTTATCCTTATCCTAATTAATATTATTTTAAAGTATATGTATATAAAAAAATATTATTTATGTAAAAATATATACATAATATAAACATAATATTAATATATAATAAAATCAACAATAATAAAATAACAATAAATGATTATTTCATGAATTAAAATAAATTTTAAATATTATATTAAATTATAAATTAATATTAATAAAAATAAAACATTTATCAAAAAATATCATTTAAACTTAAAACTTACAACTTCGCCAAGTAAAACAACATTTTCACCACGAATAATAAATATACCTCTTTCTTTTTCACCATAACAGTCATTTACAATAATTCTTTCCAAAGTATCTTGAAGTACGAGATTAGCTAAATCCAAAGAATTTATATATACAATTAATATTAATCTTTACAATTTTTAAATTAATATTTTATCTAATACAAAATAATAAAATAAATAAAAATGTAACACATAATGAAACAGTGAAAATAAATATAAACATCAAATAATTACTATTAATTATTATAAAATATTTAATAAATATTTACCAAATTGATCATATGAACGTAAAATACCGATTAAATTTCTTCCATCTCTAAGAATAACAAGTAATTTTTCTTTTTTTTTTTTTTTTTTTTTTTTTTTTTTTTTTTTTTTTTTTTTTTTTTTTTTTTTTGATGTATAAATAATATAAATACATTTAATAGTTTTTGTTATTATAAATTACTTTATAATTAATTTTCAATATATAACATTTAATATTGATATAAACATACTATCAACACAATCAATTAAACTCGCAGTTCCTGGTAAAAAGCTTTCCATATTCTAATATTTAAACTAAAAATTAAGAAATATATACACATATATATATATATATATATAAAGTTGATTATTAAAAACTAAAAATTTTCTTTCTATGAAAAAAAAAAAATTTATATATATATTCAATTCAATTTTAGATTAATTTGATATCGTTACAAATAATATTTGCTGTTTTATTATTATTGTTTTTTTCATTATTATATATTAAATATGAATATAATTAAAGAGATAAAAAAAAATATATATTTTACAATTATATTATTTGATTTTTAATAATTTATGAATAAAATGAAATTTGATTGATTGTTTATCCATTTAATAATTATTTTAATATATTTCAACTCAAAAAATTATTTGTATTATTTTTATTTATATATATACAATATTAATTATGTTAATAACAATTAAAAATTTATTTTTTCTTATTTAACTCTTATTAACTCTTTCATCTTTAATTTATTAGTGGTGAATCTTTTATTAATGTTCAGTTTTTAATTATCCAAAATAATATAATATATAATATATATTGAAAATAATATGTAACAACATTATTTAATATATTCATACATATTTAAAATTTATTATTTTATAATTCTATTCAATGTACTTATTAAAAATTTACCTATTTATAATAGTTAATTTAAATGTATTTCTATTTTATATTTATTTCTATTTTACAATCTGATAAAATAATTTTTATTAAAATTATTTTTATATATTATAATTACTAATAAATAAATTATAAACTAATAAAAAAAAATTTAATTATTAAATTTATACATAAATAAAAAATAATAATAATCTATGACCAATAATAAAATATTCAAATTGATTATATATTATTCCTTTAAAATACTTAAAAATTTTATAGGAATCAATTATTATAAATATGCAATAATAGTTAATATTATTATTTTATATGAAATTTTATTAATAAGGGTATTTATGAGTAAATATAAATAGTTGATTAGCAATGTTCAACATAATGAAATTTACATGTATTTATAATTAAAATGTGGCTTGTTATTGATTACTTTTAATTAATTACATTATATGTTTAATAATTTATATTATTCTAGATTCATTTAATATATAAATTCACATATATTTGTAATCAAATAATTTCCCCCTAAAACTAAGTATTTAATATTATTACACCATTAATATTAGATGTATCTAATACAACTCTTATAATATATGGTTTATATATTACCATTTGTATGATGGAAATCTTTCTCTTGAAGTTTGATATTATACCATCTCAATTTGTGTGAATGCTTCTTATATATTGGGTTTTACATCACTTTCAATTATAATCCGCTTTATAGATTAGCGCTAACTTTTATATATATTTCGCTTTGTAGCTTTGGCGATAACTATTAAATATTGATTTATAAATTATTATTAACTATTAAAATATTTTCGCTTTGTATTTTAAGATTCATATTGGATGAGTTTTGTAAAACTTCATCAAATTAAGTTTTATTACATTAAAGTAACTTGCAATCATTATATAAATTATTATTAATTTGTTAAAATTTTTTAGATATAAATTTATTATAGTGGTATCTTCGACTTATAGTCTTCAACCTTACTTTTGTTGGATATACAGATAGAAACCATTTATTATAATCACTTTTTGTGGGATAAATAATTAACCTTGCAACAGGGTATACTTTAGTTGGTAAGAGGTAACCAATTTATCATTCTTCTATTATCACTCTTTTGTGGGTTTAGTATTAACCTTGCGATTGCTTTTAAATGTTTATTATGAAATCTCTTATGAAACTATTTGTTTGTTTTACATAAAATTGTTAATTATTATATATTGGTGCATTTGACAAATTATAATCTTGGGGTATTAAAATTGATTTCATTTATAATTAATTATGTTATTTTAGTCATTTAAATTTATTAATAAATAATACAAATTGCTTCATAATTGAAAAAATTCCATATTTCAATTAATTTCTCCTTGTATTAAGTTTTGTTTTTCATTTTACTTAAGAGTTTATTAGTATTATCCATACCAATATCTTTAATCATTTTTCCTGGAAAATCTTCTGCATATTCAAAATTATCCTTCATACATTGGAGGTAACATGGTATTTCATCTGGCGAATAGACGTAGTTTGAACTTTAAAAATATCCTAATGTACTTCATCCTTTGCTTTGGGTAATCTTAACTTTTTTCTTGAAAACTAAATATAGTTTTACTATTTCTTTGAGTGGTTCTTAAATTTTGGTTGGAGGTTACAAATATTTTGAATTTCAAAATTTCAATTTTGAGATTTTGAGATCTCAGAATGAATTTTCCTGATATGGCTTATCTCATGTAGCTTCATCGTCAGATTACAAAATAAAAATAATATTATTTTTTTTTTGATTAGAGTCATTGAGACTCATAATTTGTTATTTTATATTAAGTTTTATTAATAAGGTTATTTATGAGTAAATACAAATAGGTGATTAACAATTTTCTACATATTGAAATTTACATTTAATATTAAAATGTGGCTTGTTCTATATTACTTTTAATTAATTACATTATATTATGTTTATATTAACAATTTATATTACTGTTATTCTAGATTCATTTAATATATAAATTCATATATTCATTTTAATTAAATTCAAATATTTTTTTTCATAAAATTAATAAATATATTGCCTTTATTTTTCTTATTTTTTTTCCAATTTAATTTATTTTATCAAATAATAGAAATATATTAAAGAAAGCATATTGAGTATCGTTAGTATAATTAATTATTTAATAAAATTTTTATGTAATATTTAAAAATGGATAAAGAAAAAGAAAAGAAAGAAGTAGAAGATAAAAAAAATAGAAAAATTGAGAAAATAAAAGAAAAGAAGAATGAAAATGAGAATAAAGTAATAGAAAAAGAAAATACAACTACAATGGAAAAAGGAAAAGATAAAGAAACTGAAAAACGAAGTTTTAGAAAAGAATCAAAAGGAATATCAAAAAGAATTGTTAATTTATTTTATTTGGAAAAAGAAGTAAATTCATGGAATATAGCCTCAGATTTTAACCAAATATTTGACTTAAGAGCACTCCAATTTGTATCCTATTATTGGACAAGGTTACATAGTTCACGAAAATATTACATAATTGTTTTACTTTTAGCACTTACAACAAGGAATATTATCAAATTAAATGAAAAGCATGATTTTAAAAAGGCATTTAATTTTTTTCTTTTTATTACTATTATCATTTTATTATTATCATAATTATAATTATTATAATTATTATAATTATTATTATTATTATTTAAAAATACTATATTATACTCAAGTTTTAATTTTGAATTTATTTTATTAAATATTCATCTCTTCAAAAATTTTTGATCCTTATAGTTCCAATAAAATACTTTCAATAATATCATTTCAATTCATATTTATATTAACTTTATTTATTTTTTTATTTCATACACATATTAAACTAAACTAAATAATAAATAGCTTTTAGATATAATTCAAAAGGAAAGTAATAATGTTAAATTCGGATTAGACCGAAAATTTATAAATAACGTACTATCAATTTTATATAATAAACTTTCAGTAATTAAAAATGATTCAATAAGTAATGAAATAAATACTGTAGAATTTAAATCAATTAAATATAATATTAATAAATTAATAAAAGCAGGTTTGTTTATAAGTTAAATAATATTAATAATTAAATACATGTTTAAATGTAATTATTAATTTAAAACCTTTTTTTTTTTTTTTGTTTTAAACATTTATATTACTGGATTTTTTTTTTTTTTTTTGTTAAAAAAAAAAAAAAAAAGATAAAGAATGGAAATGTAGATGTAATTCTCCTTTATTTACATATATAAATCATAACTCAGAAGATGAAATAAAATTTAAAAAAAGTATAAGATGGAAAAACAATCAGAATATACCAACGGAGAAAGAAAGAATGAATAAATATAAAAAGCTAAATTATTTTAAAAATAAAAATATAGGTAAATTATTAATATTATTACTCTATTTAATTAATATATATTTGAATTTTACATTTTATAATTAAATTTCAAATTTAAATTTCAAATTTCATAAATCAAATTTTAAATATATAATTATTATTTATGAATAATAATTTGTTTATTATTTATATATATATTATATAAAAAAATAAAAATAAAAATAAAAATAAAAATAAAAATAAAAATAAAAATAAAAATAAAAATAAAATAAAATAAAATAAAATGAAATAAAATAAAATAAAATAAAAAAAAAAAAAGACGAATTTTTAAAAAGAAAAACCATTTTTGAGCCAACGGTTATTGTTAAAGAAAAACCTAATTCATTTTTACGTTCAGGACATAATCTTCCAGGTAAATAATTTATCTAATTTTTGTACATTCCTGAATTTATTTAAATTTTAAAATAATCTATTAAAAAAAAAGAATAAATAAATAAAGTATAATATATATTATTGTATATAAAAAAATAAATTTTAATATATTATTTATTAAAATTAGTAAGTAAATCAATTAGTGTACCTACAAAAGTTTCAAAATCAATGTTATCATCAAATCAAAAGCAGGTTAAAAAATTAGTAATATTAGGTAGAGAGGAAATACAAAATATTGAAAAAGAAGAAAAACAAAGACTTCAAGAATTAAAGGAAAGAAAATCAGAAGAAAAAAAAAGAAAAAAAGAAGAAAAATTGAAAAAGAAGAGTAAAAGAAAATCTAATACATCTAAATCTTCCAAATCAACTTCTTCACCAAAAGAACTTGAAAAGCCTTCCTCATCTGATTTTGCTATCATAATAGACGATGTTGATGATGAAGATGAAAAGTCTGCCTTTTCATCACCTATATCAATCAGTTCTGATGATTGTTCACCACCTATGGCTGGTTCATCAGTGTTTGAAGAACCTTCACCCATTTTAATGAATGAAACAGAAAGTATACCCTCATCACCAATAAGATCATTGATAAGATCCCCTTCAACATCACCAATAAAGCCATTGCTTACGGAGAGTCCTCAAAATAGTAAATATATTTTTTTATATATTATAAGAAAAAATCCAGAAATTTTTAAAATAAAAAATAAGAAAAAATATATATATATATATATATATATGAATAATTAAAAATAGTTGTAATAATGATTAGAATATTATTATTTTAGTAAATCTAAAGATAGAATTGATATTGATATTTATAATAATAGTATTATTATGATTTTAGAATTGTACTATTAATGTACTATAAAAATTATATGTCATTATTATTACTAATCATAGTAAATAATATTTAAATTATTCAAATTCAAATATAAAATTTTAAAGTAATATTCAATTTAAAATAATATTAAAATACAATAATATAATTACTTTTTTTTTTTTTTTTTTTTTTTTTTTTGTTTGTTTGTTTGTTTGTTTGTTTGTTTGTTTATTTGTCTCTTTATTAAATATATATTATATATATTTAAATAAAATTTTAAAACATTCTTATTAATATATTATATTAGTGATAGCTCCTTTAACTTCTTCATCAATACCAACGTCAACATCCTTTAATAATGCATCGAATCAATTTATGGTAACTAATGAGATTAAAACCCATGACTATTTAGATTCAATAATTAAAATTGATAATTCATATAATATAAAATTTAATGACTTTAATCCTTCAGATTATTTATGGGAAAAAAGTATATTAATTAATACCATAATTATTTTTTATTAAGTAAAAAAAAAAAATATATATATATATATATATATTAAAATTTAAAATTTATAAAAAGAAATTTAAATATATATATAATAGATAAAAAATTTAACAAATTAAATTATTGTATTAATTATAATTACTTATACATTTTATATATAAATATAAAATAAAAAAAAAAAAAAAATAGATGGTTCAAATGTTGACAAAATGTTAAATACAAATTGGATATCAGAAGAAACAAATAAAATAGTAAATAAATATTTTGAAATAAATGAAAATGACTATGAGGAAAATGAAAATATGGAAATTGATTATGATAATGAATTCAGTAATTCAGAATATAAAGGTTATAATAAAAATATATATCTTAGAATTTATAATCATTATAAAAAAACACCAGAAGAACAACAAGAAAACCCATTAAAATTTAAATTTAATTATTTTCCTTCATTTGAAGAAAAATACCCATCACCTATCGATATAATAAAACTTACTGATAAAGAAAAGGAATTACTTCATAAATATATGCAATTTTAAAAAATATTAATGAATATAAATATATTATATAATTAAATGTATATAAATAATATAATATATTTATAAATAAAATATATATTAATATGGATTATAAATGATCTTTTATATAATTATTATTGTAAAAAATTTAATTTTATTATTATAATTATTATTATTGTTATTATTATTATTATTATTATTGTTGACTGCACTCATAATTTAACTATATATTTAATTTATTTATTTATAGTATTTATTTATATTTATGTGTATTTATTTATTTATATTTAATGATTACTTAAATGTATTATGATCTATCGTCTTGTATAAATCTATGTTAATTATCTTTTAATATTTATTTAATTAATTTTTAATTTATTTTATGTTATGGAAAACGCATGTTGTAACATGTGACTTTATTACTTATTTAAAGCTGAAAGATAGATCATACACTTATTTCCCTTGTATACCATATTCCATAAGGAATATTATTATAGATCTAAATAAAGCTAACAATTATTATTATTATTATTATTATTATTATTATTTATTATTATTATTATTATTTATTATTATTATTATTATTATTATTATTATTATTATTATTTATTATTATATTGTAATTTTAATTTTTCAAAAGTCTAATAATACAAGTATTCTTTAAAAATCATGTGATATATGAACACCTCTCATTGGCCTAAAATATGTCCCAAGAAATACAAAAATGTTTTTATTCATTAACTGTCTTGTTCTAATGTATATAGACATATAAATATATAATTTAGTAATATATAAAAAAAAAAGAAACTATAGTAAAATATTTTGTTACTATATAATATCAATAAATTTTGTTTTATTTAAATAGGTTTAACTAAATAGCATTTATTCAATAAAAAATGTTTAGAAAACTAATAATTTAATTGTTTCATTACAAATAATTTATATTCTTTATTTATATTAATATGTATTTATAATATATAATTATTAAAATCTGAACTATATCATATTCTTTTTAAATTCTTTGAAAATTTATTATTTATTTAATAAATGATTATTAAAAATTTATTATAAAAACATTTATTTTTAAATTAATATAATTGTAATTAATATTTTTTCCCCTTTCTTTCTGGTTTCTTTCTGATCAGTATTCCAATATAATTTATTATTATTTACCATAATTAGATAAATTATAAAAAAATATATCTTATAATCTAGGTTAAATATAAAAATAATATGAAAAATTTTGAAATATTAAATAAATTTTATAATTTATTATTATTAATTTTCAATAATATTAAAATCAATAATAATGATATATAGAATATATAATTTTTTTTGGTATTAATATAATTCATTTTAAATATTAAATAATTAACTGAACAAAAAATTTATTTGCATATACAAAAACATCTATAAAAATTATATAAATATGAAAATTCAATTATCTTTTAACAAATAGCAATCTATACCTAATTATTTTTAAAGATACTATTAAAATAATCATTATTATAACTATAAATATTATAAATTATTCTTTTTATAATTATTATGCATTATAAATTTATTGGTTTTAACAAATTTATTATTTAATATTAATTTATTTACCATCATTTTTATATATACATATAATTTCTTTTTTGATTTACAATTAATATATTTATACATTTATTTTTAAAATTTATTTATTTAATTGATATAAAATATAATATATTATATATATTATAGATAATGCATTGTAATATATGAAATAAATTTAAATTATTTTATTTTTAGGAACGTTTGATGAATAAAATGAATTAAAAAAAAAAAAGTTTAACATATAAGAAACATTTCGATTTAATTTAATTTTAATTTAAAGTAATAAATGGTTTATCCATATAATATTTATATATTTTATTATACTTCTTTATTAATTATTATTATTTTTTCAAGATATAAAATAAATTATTAAATTATATTATTTATTAAGATTAAAATTCTTTATGTATAATTATTGATTTATAATTCATAATATAATATATAATATTATATTATTTATTGCTTAGTATTGTCAAAGTAATATTTAATATATATTATTTTACATATATATATATTATGTGTAATTTCAATTTTTATTTCTTATTTTATTTTTATTATATTATATAACTTTATCAATGATTATTTGTTTTAATTATTAAAAAAAAATTAAATAAAAAATAAATAGTCTTAATAATTTATTAATTATTAAAATTTCATTCTGTATAAATATATAATAAAATCTGTAAAAATAACAGCTTTGTAAAAAAAAAAAAAAAATAAAAATAAATTAAATTAACTAATAATATTATTAATAAAATCAATACTTATAAAATTAGCATTTTTTTTATTGAAAGATTTAATTTTCATAAATTGATAAAAAAGGCTAAAACAAATATTAAATAAATTATTATATATATATATATATTTTCGTATTCATTTGTAAGTTGAATATATTCTTATATAATAAAATATAATAAGAATTTATCTTGAATATTGAGAATAAATAAACATTTTAAGTTTATTTTATTTTTTTTATGAATAATGAATTAATATTTCATATATATTTATATATTTATTATTAATTTCATAAAGAATAATAAAAAAATTAAATGATAGGAAATTCATATATATATATATATATATTTTAAGTCTGTATAAGCAATATAAATATAGTATATAAATTATCAATATTAAAATAAAAATTATAAATTAAAATTTCTATGGTTATAAAAATGATAGCTATTTATATAAAAATATTTTTTATATTAATAATAGTGAAATTTTCAGATTTATTAAAATTTTATAATTCTTATTTATTTTAAATTTCAAATATTTAATTATTATTACTATATTTATAAATATATATATTAATATTTGAAATGTATAATTCATTTGTTTCTTTTAGTACAAAAACATTATTAACCATAAATAATACATAATATGTCTGAAAAAGTCTTTCAAATTGTTCCTTGTGTACAAAAGTATGCGTGGGGTAAAATTGGTTCACATAGTAAAGTTGCTGAATTAATTTCAAATGCATACCCAGAAATTGAAATTGATAATAATCAAACATATGCTGAAGTAAAATAATAATAATAATATAATAATAATAATACTTGTATAATTATTGAAATATGTCAAATATATTTATATTGTTTCTTTTATTATTATTATTATTATTATTATTATTATTATTATTATTATTATTATTATTATTATAAATAGTTATGGATGGGAACACATCCAAATGGTCCTTCTTTATTAAAAGAAAACGGAAAATCATTAAGAAGTGTTGTTTCGAAGAACCCTGTATTACTTACTTCTGGTATTGCTGCAAAATACGGTGATTTACCATTTCTATTTAAAGTACTTTCTATTAGAAAAGCATTATCTATTCAAGCTCACCCAGATAAAGAATTAGCTAAATACTTATTCCAAAATTTCCCAGATAAATACAAAGGTAATATAAATTTATATTAAGAATATATATATATAAAAATAAATAAATAAATAAATGAGCTTTTTAAAAAATTACTAGTGTATTAATATCAAATAAATAAATAAAATTTTAATATTTTAAATTTATATTTTATCATAAAAATATTAATAAATATATTAAAAATAAAAATAAAATAATATAAAAGATGCCAATCATAAACCTGAAATGGCCATAGCATTAACACCCTTTGAATGTCTTTGCGGTTTTAGACCTCTTGATAACATTAAGAGAAATATTCAAAAATATCCTGAAATTATTGATGCTATTGGAAAAGAAATTGTTGACGAATTTATGAAAATTACAGAAAATAGTCATTCAAGCAATCCAATCAATATTGAAAGAAATAAAAGTGCTTTAAAGAATCTTTATCGATCTTTAATGGAACAAGATCATGCCATTATTAAAACTCAACTTGATAAATTAATTAACCGTATTTCTAAAATTGATCCAAATCCAATTAGAGGTACTTTAAACGAGGTTTTAATGAGAATTGAAAAACAATATCCAAATGATGTTGGTATTTTCTCAATTTTCTTATTAAATTTTATTTCCTTAAAACCTGGAGAAGGTTTATATTTAGCTGCAAATGAGCCACATGCTTATATTTCAGGAGGTAATATAAAATTAAATATAAAAATAATACTAATTCTAATATATAATAGTAGTAATAAATGAATAAATATTTATTACACGTTCTAATATTATCGTATATATTACATATAATAGTATTATATTTATATTTATATTATTATTAATTATTAATAGTAACATATTTATAATTAATATAAATTAAAATTTTTATTTTATGATAATAAATTGTTATTTTTATTTATTTAGATTGTATTGAATGCATGGCTGCTAGTGATAATGTTGTTCGAGCAGGTTTAACACCAAAATTTAAAGATGTTGAAACTTTGGTCGATATGTTAACATACACATGTAAATCAGCCAATAATCAAATTGTTTCAGGTTCGCCATATTTACAATCTATCACTACTATACTGTATGACCCACCAATTGAAGAGTTTTCTATTTTGTGTACAACTTTATCTCAAAATACTATTAAATCCGAAGTATTTGAAGGTGTTAATGGACCAAGTATTATTCTTGTTACTGAAGGAAATGGTCGAATATTTTACAATGAAAATACTTTTGATGCTTGCATGGGTTCTGTTTTCTTTATTGGAGCAAATACTCGTATTACTTTAGAAACTATAAATACAAAAACTATATTCTATCGTGCCTATTCTGAATTATCCAAAATCCATTTATAGATGTATAGATAATTGAATAAATATGATTTAATATAAAGTAAAATATATATATAATTTCATTAATAATAATTCATAAATAAAATATAATAATGAAAGTAATAGCAAATTTATAAACTTTCATTAATCTTATAATATATAATTCACATTTTATAAAATATTTCTTTTCATATACAATCATTGAAATAAATAATTAGATAATTAATAAGAATATTTAAAAATAATGATTTCAATTATAAAAAATTAAATCTAATTAAATTATAAATATAAAAATATATAATTAGTAAATAAAAATTTATTATTTATTATTTATATATATACTATTTATTTAATAATTATTATTATTATATATATATATAATATATATATATTTTATCTAATAATAATTTTATAATTTTAGATTATTACAATAATAAACTTTTATAGAAAATATAATAATTATTGATATAATTATTAATATTAATTATTATATTGATATTATAATATTATACATAACTATATGTTATATATATATTATGTCTAATTAAAAGGTAATAGACGATAATAGAATTTCATAAACAAATATATTTTAAATTATAGTATTTATAAAAATAAATAATTATAATTAAATAAAAATAAAAATAAAAATAATAAATAAATAAATAAATAAAAATAAAAAAAATAAAAATAAAAATAAAAATAAAAATAAAAATAAAAATAAAAATAAAAATAAAAATAAAAATAAAAATAAAAATAAAAATAAAAATAAAAATAAAAATAAAAATAAAAATAAAAATAAAAATAAAAATAAAAATTATTTACAAGGAGAATGATTTTGGATTTATTTCAGAAATCAGAAACTTAACATTTCAATATCCTAAGTATCAGTTGGGATTCTTTTGGATTTCTCCAATTAGATGTGGTTTTAAATTTGACATTAGTATTTCCATTAAAAGAAAAATAGTCTCAGAAGATTGCCCTAAATGTTGCCCCTGTTGTGGTGTTAGTGTACCTAACTTTTCTCACTGGATCTTTGCCTGTAAAGAATTGGAAAATTACAAAAATAAATCTTTACCTTTTCTAAATGATCTCTTTTTGAAGTTTGCAATGATAATTGAACAAAAATCCTTGAATGTTTCTTTAGATTCAGAAAAGGATTATGATAATAATATTTATTATTATATGTTGAGTGCTCTTCTTGGTGGGCGTTCAATATATTCAAAAATTAAAGTATATGATGGGGAACAAAGACAATTAGTTGACAATATTTTTAAACAAAGTTCAACTTCGTCACCTGTTCCGTATTTTGTGGGGATTGCGGGGTTTCTAACAAACGTAATACCATTTATTTGTCGATCTTTTAGATTGATGATGAAATGGTGTTCCATTGAATCTACCGTTACCAAGAGCGTTGACGTCGAAATGATAAGGCATGGATTTTCACCTCCCGGTGAAATGACAGATACAGATTTGATTGATAACACTAATACTGAAATTATTACTCACTATAATAGACGTGGTGTTATTATCGAGGAATGGGAAAAGCTAGAGGCTATTGCTTCTAACGCACTTTTATAATTTTATAATATATAATATTTTATTTCATGTATTTTATTTGTTATTTTTTCATTTAATTCATGTAATTTTATTATAAATTAAGTAAAGTTATTCTCTTAAGTCTAAAAAAAAAAAAAAAAAAAAAAAAAATTATAAATTGAATGTGGTGCATTTCGCCAATTTTTATAAAACAATTTCAATACGCCATTTATTTTTAATGGCCTGTAAAATTTTTTGTTAACGCCATAAAAAATTTTAATACAATTATATGTAAAAAAAAATAAATGTATAAATAAATAAATAAATAAAATAAATAATAGAAATATAAATATAAAGTACAGTATGAATAAAATAAAATAAAATAAAATAAATAGTGTTGAAATATAGATATAAAGTACAGATTGAATAAAATAAAATAAAATAAAATAAAATAAAATAAATAGTGTTGAAATATAGATATAAAGTACAGATTGAATAAAATAAAATAAAATAAAATAAAATAAAATAAATAGTGTTGAAATATAGATATAAAGTACAGATTGAATAAAATAAAATAAAATAAAATAAAATAAAATAAATAGTGTTGAAATATAGATATAAAGTACAGATTGAATAAAATAAAATAAAATAAAATAAAATAAAATAAAATAAAATAAAATAAAATAAAATAAAATAAAATAAAATAAAATAAAATAAAATAAAATAAAATAAAATAAAATAAAATAAAATAAAATAAAATAAAATAAAATAAAATAAAATAAAATAAAATAAATAATAAATAAAATAAAATAAAATAAAATAAATAGTGTTGAAATATAGATATAAAGTACAGATTGAATAAAATAAAATAAAATAAAATAAAATAAAATAAAATAAAATAAAATAAAATAAAATAAAATAAAATAAAATAAAATAAAATAAAATAAAATAAAATAAATAGTGTTGAAATATAGATATAAAGTACAGATTGAATAAAATAAAATAAAATAAAATAAAATAAAATAAAATAAAATAAAATAAAATAAAATAAAATAAAATAAAATAAAATAAAATAAAATAAAATAAAATAAAATAAAATAAAATAAAATAAAATAAAATAAAATAAATAGTGTTGAAATATAGATATAAAGTACAGATTGAATAAAATAAAATAAAATAAAATAAAATAAAATAAAATAAAATAAAATAAAATAAAATAAAATAAAATAAAATAAAATAAAATAAAATAAAATAAAATAAAATAAAATAAAATAAAATAAAATAAAATAAAATAAATAGTGTTGAAATATAGATATAAAGTACAGATTGAATAAAATAAAATAAAATAAAATAAAATAAAATAAAATAAAATAAAATAAAATAAAATAAAATAAAATAAAATAAAATAAAATAAAATAAAATAAAATAAAATAAAATAAAATAAAATAAATAGTGTTGAAATATAGATATAAAGTACAGATTGAATAAAATAAAATAAAATAAAATAAAATAAAATAAAATAAAATAAAATAAAATAAAATAAAATAAAATAAAATAAAATAAAATAAAATAAATAGTAGAAATATAAATATAAAGTACAGATTTAATAAAATAAAATAAATAGTAGAAATATAAATATAAAGTACAGATTTAATAAAATAAAATAAAATAAATAGTAGAAATATAAATATAAAGTACAGATTTAATAAAATAAAATAAATAGTAGAATAATAAATATAAAGTTCAGATTGAATAAAATAAAATAAAATAAATAGTAGAATAATAAATATAAAGTTCAGATTGAATAAAATAAAATAAAATAAAATAAATAGTAGAAATATAAATATAAAGTACAGATTGAATAAAATAAAATAAAATAAAATAAATAGTAGAATATGCATATAAAGTTCAGATTGAATAAAATAAAATAAAATAAAATAAATAGTAGAAATATGAATATAAAATTCAGATTGAATAAAATAAAATAAATTAAATAGTAGAAATATGAATATAAAATTCAGATTGAATAAAATAAAATAAATTAAATAGTAGAAATATGAATATAAAGTTCAGATTGAATAAAATAAAATAAAATAAAATAAAATAAAATAAAATAAATAAATAAATAATAATAAAATAAAATAAAATGAAATAAAATAAATAAATAAATAAATAATAATAAAATAAAATAAAATAAATATTGAATGTAATAATATAAATGTACAAGTATATAAAATAAAATAAAGTCAAAAATTAAAGACAATTTATTGTTAAAAATAAAATGTTTTATTTAATTATATATGTTAGAAAGCTAAAAAATCATTTATATTTAATGAGATTATTAACAATCAATAATATTGTTTTATATATTAAATTACATCATCAATTGAATACAATAAAAATGTAAAAAAATTTCATTTCTAAAACAATATTATATATTTATTTTATTTATTTTATTCAATCTGTACTTATATTTATATTCTACTATTTATTTTATTTTATTTTATTCAATCTGTACTTATATTTATATTCTACTATTTATTTTATTTTATTTTATTCAATCTGTACTTATATTTATATTCTACTATTTATTTTATTTTATTTTATTCAATCTGTACTTATATTTATATTCTACTATTTATTTTATTTTATTTTATTCAATCTGTACTTATATTTATATTCTACTATTTATTTTATTTTATTTTATTCAATCTGTACTTATATTTATATTCTACTATTTATTTTATTTTATTTTATTCAATCTGTACTTATATTTATATTCTACTATTTATTTTATTTTATTTTATTCAATCTGTACTTATATTTATATTCTACTATTTATTTTATTTTATTTTATTCAATCTGTACTTATATTTATATTCTACTATTTATTTTTATTTTATATACTTATTACATTCATTATTTCTTTATTTATTTGTTTGTTTATTTATTTATACATTTATTTTTTTTTACATATAATTTTATTAAAATTTTTTATGGCGTTAACAAAAATTTTACAAGACATTAAAAATAAATGGCGTATTGAAAATTCGTATTATAAAAAATTGGCGAAATGAAGCACATTCGGTAATAGTATTGATATGCGGGACTTTTATGTGCAATAATTTATAAGAGGGTTTTAAATAATGGTAGTTTAGTAAATTTTATTAATAAAATTTTAAATTCGTACAATTAAAATTATAATTCTAATTCCTAAAATTTTACAAGAGAGTTCACTATTTCTAATACAAATAATCTAATCTATTTATAAGAAATTATAAGAAATAGGTAATATATTAATTATAAATTCTAATATATAGAAATATATAAATTTTATATGAAATAAAGTATTATAATTTTATAATTATAATAATACATATTGAAATAAAATAAAATAAAATAATTATTATCAAAAAGATATAAATTTAATATTTAATAATTAATATTAAATATACAAAAATGTTACTACACATATTTGTTTTATATCAGTTTTTAGTTAGCAGATTGATTATTCGTAGTTTAGCTACGTGCATATGAACTCATATGCTAGGAATACCCTCGTAAGTATATTAATGACAGTTAATAGCGCAACCCTCTCTAGCCCACTGTTAGGACAGTATCTAGTCTATATTACTCCGGAATTTAAGAATATAATATATAAGGGGAAGGGATATACTTACCTGTTAACGGAAACCCTAACCACCATCTATTATAAAACCTTTTGTTCAAGAAAAACCGGAAAATGGTCAAAGGGCGGGGTCGAACCAGGAGCCTTATGTATGATAGTCCGCGGACTAACTACCATGATATAACTTGGTTCATATTTTTAAAATAAATATTTATTACTCAGTTTTTATATACTAAATTTATAAAGCAATAAATAACTCATTTATATTTATTTTTTATTACAATTAATTATTTATTATTATTATTATAATTATTTATTATTATAATATAATTTTATTATTATCATTGCTAAAAATTAAATAATATATATAAATAAACTTTTAAATAAATTATAAATAAACTTATAATTTAGATTTAAATAATAGAAAAATATAAATTATATAGTTAATATAAATTTAGATTTATAACTAAATAATAGTAAAATATAAATTATATAGTTATATAAAAGTAATAATTAATTCTAATTAATATCTAAATAAATTCCTTTAATAATAATTATTATTTATTTATTAAAAATTTTAAACGCCACATTTTCCTAAATAAACTCTATGAATGTACCACATTTATATATTAATCATTTTAACAATAAATCAAGGGAAAACTTTAAATGTAACTATTTTTTTATTATTATTTATTATTTTAAAAAAATTTTTTTAACATTTTTAAAATTTACTCTAATTACTCTAATTATAAAACAATAAAAAAATATATAATTATATATAATAAAAATGAAGTCATTAATATATGTATTTACGTTAATAACAATAGTTCGTTCGTTAATTATTGATAAAAAAAATAATAATGAATATTTTCCAACAGCAACAACTAACGAACCAACTAAAGTTACACTTCAAAAAAGAGCTAAAACAACAGAATATATAAGTGTACAGAATATTACAATTTTTGAAGAAGGCATGAAAGAATGGAATGACGATTGGGTAGAACTTTCATGGACAGTACCTGAAGGAAATAAAATAGTTGATGGTGTAATAAAAGTAGATTTGGTGAATAATGCTGGGTTTTCACTTCAAAGTAAAACTTTAGAATCAAAATATGGTATAATGATTTTTGATTTTAAAATTTCTCCAGTAAACGGTCTGACAAGTTTAAATTTCATTTCATTTGATGAAAATGATTATGTCAATCAAGGAAATTACCTTTATACTGTAAATATTCCTTTTATTATATATATATATAGTATTATTATATACCAATTATAATTGATATAAACATTTTATTACTTTAATATTAATAATAAATAAATAACATTATTAGGGAAATGATTACATGACAATAGAACAGGAAATTAAAAATCATGGAAAAAATACATTCATTGATAGTATTAAAAGATTTGCTTGGCAAAATTATGGAAATGAAAAAGATTATACTTTATATCTTAGAAGAATTATATATAGGGATATTGATTATATTATAAAAAAGTATGATAAACCCCTTCCAATTTTTGACTCAGAAAGTTGTGCAATATCAAAATATTGGGATGTTACATCAACTAATAAGGATGTGATATCTTTTACAAGAGAAAATGGAAATTGTATTATGGAGATGACAGTATCTTATGAGAATCCTGCAATGTTTGAATTAATTAATAATAAAAGATTTACAGGTGGAAAATTTGAAGTTGTAGTCAAATCACAACAAGAAAAAGCATTATTTACTTGGTATGTCCTAAATTCAAATGATCCAAATGTTGATGAACAAGAAAATGATACATTTACCGTATCAGTAATATATATATATTTTTTATGTTTTTGTTTTTTTTTTGTTAACAATAATAATAATAATAATTTTTGTTAATAATAAATTTTACAAATAACTAATTTTATATATATTAAATAAATATAAATTAAAATAGAAAGATTATAAATCTTTCGTAAATGAAGATTTTGAGACTACAGATGAATATAATACTATTAAAATTGCTCCTATTATGGATGATAAGCTTACTTATAAAATATCTGATTTTAAATTTTATCCAATTACTGTAGATGAAAGTATTCCTTTGTATGATATTACACATATTGAGGAACCTGATGTTATTCTTGATAACACTGGGTTAATATGGGATGATGATTCCTGGGGAAATACATATTGTGAATTCCAAGTTATAAATGAAAATATGGAATGTTCATTTAAAGGTAAAAAAGGTTTATGGCCAGCTTTTTCTTTCAAAACAACAAATAATTATGATGCAGGAACTCTTGTTATTGTTATGAAAGTTTTAGAACCTGATAAAAATATAAATATTTTATCGTTTGATAGATCGGAAAATTATCATAACGTTATATCAATAAAAGCTACTACAGAATATGATGAATATAGAATCACAATGCCAAGTTTCGAAAATTATGCTACATATAGATATGCCATTCAAGAAGCATCACAATCTGACAATACATACTATATTAAAAGTATAATATACTATCCATCATATATTCCAATACCAGATAAGACATATACACCAGTTCCAACTAAAACTAAATCTAAAACAAGTACTCTAGGAAAAGATACACCAAAGGTAATACAAAAAAAAAAAAAATAAAAATAAAAAAAAAAAGAATATAATAATATATAAAGTAATAATAAGATAATGAATTGTAAAAGTTTTAGTAATACTTATTTTAAACCTATTTTACAATAACACACAAAAATTTATATTTTAAACATAATAAATATAATATATTATTATTATTATATTTATTTATTCTAATTTATTTATTTTTATTTATTTTTTAATTTTTTATTATTATAAAAAATAAAAAATAATATAATAGACTGAAAAAGAAATATATAAAGAAAATGGTTATGGTAGTTGTTCTCTTCAAACCAAAATAATTGCAGTAGATAATGATGGAATTTGGGGTATAGAAAATAATAAATGGTGTGCTATCCTTTCAGATGACATAAATGTATGTATTTATTTAATGTATTTTTTATAATAATTATAAAAGAAAAATAATATATAGAAATTAATATTTAAATAAATATAATAGAGTTCATCATGTTGGTCAATTATTTATGGATATCAATGTTGCAGTTCTGATGCAATTATAGAAGAAGGAGCAGTTTGGGGAGAAGAAAAAGACGGTACTAAATGTGGGGTTGATAAACAAGGTATATGTTGGGCTAATGAATTAGGATATGACTGTTGTTCTAAAAGAGATACTAAAATTATTTTTATTGATGAATCTGGTGCTTGGGGTGCAACAAAAGATAATAAATGGTGTGGAATTATTTGACCAGATTATTTTAGCAATACAAAAGTTTAAAAAAAAAAAAAAAAAAAAAAAACTTATTTTATAATATTAATATATATTAATATATATTATTAATATTAATAGTAGTTCATATTATTTAAAAAAAAATTATTATTTGTAACAAAATATGTCTTTATTGTTATGAAGTAATTTAATCATATACTTATATATTATAATTTTTTTTCGTGAATTATAGTATTAAAATTTGTTCTTTTTAATCATAATATTTATTTTTATTTATTTAATTTATTAATATTATGTTAAAAAATATTATAATTATAAATAATTACAATATTTTTTAAAGTTTTAATATATTTTTTTATTCATAATTATATTATTATAAAATTATAAAAAGTATAAACATAAATATTATTACATGTTTCATATTATGAACAAAATTTTACTATTATATGACAATACGATGATTATTTGAAAAAATTCATTACTAATTTTAAAATAATAAAATCATATTTAAAATAATAAATAATATTAATAAAAAAATATTTATAAATATTAAATAATAAAATATATATCCATATAATTTTTGATATGAATTAATAGGGAATAATTAAAGAAACATTTCTTTATTTTTTTTTATAATTTTAAGCAAAAAATATACTTAAACAAGTTTTTATTTTATATTTATGCTTTAATTCTTCGAATGTTTTTAATAATTATAAGTAATTATTACTTTAAAAAAACAAAATGAAATACCTATTTTTGGAAAAATTATCGAATGTTTTTAATAATTATAAGTAATTATTACTTTAAAAAAAACAAAATGAAATACCTATTTTTGGAAAAATTATTAATAGTAAAAAATTAGAAGATTTTAAACAAATCTTAATAAATATTTTTTTATAAAAAAAATTATAATAATTAAAGAATAAACTAAAAATAAAAATAAAAATAACCAATTTAAATATTCTAAATTAGAATAATAATACTTTTATACAGAATTAAAAATACTTAAAAATAAGTATATATTTCAAAATCAATATATTATTATTTATAACTTTTTATAACTAATATATTAATATAAATTATTTTTAATTTTTAAATATTTAAAGTTTAAAATTAAAATTTATAATAAATCTTTAGTATATTAATCCACATTTTTTTTTTTTTTTTATTTTTTATTTAAAAAATAAGGTTAAAATTGAAAGCTTCATAATTTTATATATATATATATATATTATATTAAAAATATATATATATATATATTTTTGACAATTTCATTTTTTTCTTTTTTTTTTTTTTTCTCCTTTTTTTAGTATTTTTCTTTTACTAAAAAAAAAAAAATAAATAAATAAAATAAGGAAAAATTCTCAAATAAAGTAAACGAAAAATTCACTAAAATTCAATAAAAACAATACTTTAAAAAAAAAAAAAAAAAAAAAATTAAAAATTTAGTAAATGAAACTATTAATATTTATAAGTCTTTATGTAGCCGTAGTTAATTCTATGGTAGTTCATAAAGCACCTACTTTAACATCAAATGAACCAACAAAAATTAATAAGTATAAAAGAGCAAAATCAACTTCTTTTATTGATGGAGAATCGTATATTGTTTTTGATAAAACAATGGAAACTTTGAATGAAGATTGGGTGAGTGATGGATGGAATTTAAAAGAAGATGCTGTTAAGATAATTGATGGTACTATTCAAGTAGATATGCCAGCAGGTGCTGGTTTTGCTATATCAAGTAGAAGCTTAGATTCGCAATATGGTGAATTAACCTTTGAATATAAGCTTTCTGTAACTGATTCAACTACAAAATTAAATCTACTTACTTATGAAGGTGATAACCCCGATAAATATATCTACTTACAAACTTACCTGTATTCTGTAATTAATATATATTTAATATGCTGTACATCTTATGAATAAATATTATATGTATATATGTTTATTAATTTAATATTTTAATATATTTACAAACAAAACATAAAATAGGGGGAAGATTATGACACAGTAAAAATTCCTATTAAAAATTATCAAAAAAATGAATACATTTCCAGTATAAAAAGATTTGCATTCCAAAATTATGACAATAATAAGGATTATAAACTATATTTAAGAAAAATAGTATACAAAGATATCAAAATAGAAGTCGAAAAATACGAAGCACCAATTTCTATAATAGATACAAAAGAATGTAAATTATCACCTTATTGGGAAGATATATCTGAAAATCCAAATATCTTTACTTTTGAGATGGTTGACAATGAATGTATAATAAAAATTGATACTGTGATGGATGAAGGTGTATCATTTAAATTTAAGTCTGGAAAATTCTATGGTGGTAAATTTGAAATGGTAACAAAATCAGAAAATAATGGTTCTCTTATTTATTGGAGTGCATCAAATTCTGACGATCCAGACACCTTTAAAGAAGGAAAAAGTTATCAATTAACTGTAAGTTAATTCTTTATATTATTTATATTATATACTTATTTAATTTTATTTTTGCTGATTAATAAATAAAATAAATATATTAAATTATTAATTGTAAAAGACTTCTTATAATACGTATGTTGATAATGAACTTGAAGATGTTGACTCTGAATATGATACTATTAATATTTCAACCTTTTCAGATAAACTAGAATGCTCAATATCAAAGCTAACATTTGCTCCAATTCTTGTTGATTGTGAAATTCAATTATATGAAACTACCCACATTGACGAACCAGATGTTATTCTTAGTGATGGTGAATTATTATGGGACCCAAAAATTTGGGGAAGTACGAAATGTGAACGAGAAGAAGTCAATGGTTACATGGAATGTTCATTTGAAGGTAAGCCTAGTTCATGGCCAGGTTTCGGTTTCCAGACTAATAATTCCTATGATAAAGGAACTCTTGTTGTTGAAATGAAAGTTTTAAATCCAAATCAAAGTGTTAATATAATTTGTTTTGATACTGATAATGTAAATCATAATGTCGAAACCTTTTTGGCAAAAACTGAATTTGATATATATAAATTTAAACTTTTACATTTTGATGAATTAGCGACTAATGCATATGCTATTCAAGAAGCTTCTCAACAGGATAATACCTATTATATTAAAAATATTGTATATTATCCAGACTATATTGAAATTCCTAGTTCCCCAATTCCTACTAGGACTAAAACTAACACAAAAACTCCAACAGATCCACCAAAGGTAATTTAATCAATTAAAAAATATTAAATAAATATCAAATAATATTTTCACAGTAAATTTATGTTATTGATGACATAATGAATAATTAATTTGTTTAAATTAATAAATAATACTTATTATATCATAATTATTATAAAATTAATAAATTTATTTTAATAATATATCAGACAGAAGAAGAAATATATAATGAAAAAGGATATAATAGTTGTACATTGGGAACTAAAGTTTCATTTACTGATGTAAATGGTATTTGGGGTATAGAAAATGATAAATGGTGTGCTATACTTAGTAAAAATCTTGAGACCGTAAGAAACTTACAAATGATACTATAATTTAGATAATGTGATAATTTAATTTTTATTCCATAATTATTAATATTTAAAATAATAATCATTATTTTATATAAATTTAGTGTTGGTCTATTCTTTATGGTTATAAATGTTGTACTGAAAGTGCTACAGTCAATGAAGGATCTGCTTGGGGTAATGAAGAAGATGGTACTAAATGTGGTATTCAAAATGCCTGCTGGGCTGAAGAACTTGGATATGAATGTTGTTCCAGAAAAGATACAAATATTATTTTCATTGATGAAAATGGTTTATGGGGTGCAACAAAAGACAATAAATGGTGTGGTATTGTTTAAATCAAGCAATTAAAATTCAAACGAAAATTGAACTTCAAAGGAAAGAAATAAATTTTTTATAATATATTTAAAATAGAAAATATTAAAAAAATAAATATATATGTATATTGTAAATTAACAAAAATGAAAATATATTTTAATTACGTATTTTAATTTATTAAATTTAATATTAAAATAAAAGTTTTTTATAAAAAATATTAATATCAAAATAATTATAAAGAAAAATTTTCAAAAAAATTAATGAATATTAAAATTTTCATATGATGAATTTAAAAAAAAGTTTTAATTTTTAAAGTTCATATTGATGTAATAACTAAATAGGAAATAGAGCTTTATGATTTGAATTTACAATAAAACTTAAAATCAAAAATTCTCCCATTCTTATCTAAAATATTACCCTGGATAAAATATTATTTTTCCAGTAATAATCTCCTATTTATTTAACAGTACTATTGATACAATTTTTATATTTTCATAAATCTTTACATAAAATATAAATCTATATTTATACAATCCAAAAAAAAAAAAAAAAAAAAAAAAAAAAAAAAAAAAAGAAAAAAAAAATAATAATAATAAAATTAAAATAAAAGTAAAATTGTGAATTTTTAAAGTAAGATGGTAAATTTGCTTTTAAAACAAAACTTATATTTTTTTTTATATAAAAAAGTCATTTTATAGATAAAATTTCCTAATTTCTCAAAAGAAATTTGAAGAATTTAATTAATAATTCTTTTAATTTATAGAAATGTATTTTTATTAATTTTTTATTTATTTATAAAATAAAGTTTATTCCTAGTCTTAAAAAAATGATAATAAAAAATCGTTGGATATTCCATATAGTAAAATTTTAACGATAATAATACTATTTTTTTATAACTTTACGCATTCTTCTTGAAATATGTGATTACTCAGGTATGATGTAAACGCAAATATGAATAATGTAGAATAAATTCTGATAGTAGTAACGAAGTATATAATATTAATAATAATAGCCATAGAAATAATTTTGTTAATAATAGTAGTATTAGTAATAGAGAAAATTGGTTTATTAATATTAATGATAGTGAAAATAATAGTATCGTTACTAATAATGTAGTGAATAGGTCAACTGGTGATAATCGTGTTAATATAAGTAATTTTCTGAATAATGAATATGTAATATATATGTGACGTGGTATCGATTATATAATTTCCTTCTTGGTGGAAGAGATGATTGAAATTATAAAAAGGAATGGGATGTTTTGTTGAATAATAAAATCTTTTCTTATTCTAAAACGCCATTCTTGGTGCGGTCTGTGGCTCTCTTTACAGAAATTATGCTTAGTGATAGCACTCGACAAATATTGCTTTTCCGACAGTATATGCGCAAACTGACAAGGGACATGGCAGGAAAATTGATCAAGGCTATGGATTATAAGAATAAAGAATTTGAGAAAACTAGAGATTACTTAAAGCTCAACTTTAAGTATCCTGAATATAGTATTGGTTTTCGATAGATACTTCATACCAGATGTGGATATAAATTCGATACTCGTGTTGTCAAAGCCACCAATATGATTGAAGACGACTGTCCAGAATGTTGTCCTTATTACAGAGAAAATAGTAATTCTTGATTGGAACATTGATTTTCTACATGCTACCTTTTCTCTGAATTTCGAATGAAATATTTTATGAATATTGAAATTCTTTATGAAAAGTATTTTTAATTACCAAATATTGTCCAATATCAAATAGTAATGTAAATACTGTTGTCACACATATTAATAATGTAGAATCAAGTACTGATTTTATAGTAGTAACGAAGTGTATAATATTAATAATAATAGCAATTGTAATAATGTTGCAAATTATAATTATTGTATTGATAGTGAAAATAGGAATATTAATATTACTAATACTTCTTTTTTATTAATTTAAGTTTTTATTAAAATAAAATTTTATAAAATTGATATATTTTTATTTTATATTCATTTCTCCATTTCAAATTACTGATTTTAATTGATAATTCGTCAATATAAATATAAATAGTAATTTATTTATTAAATATATATGTTCATATAAAATATCTAATTTATAGATTTTTAACATTGTGTAGTGCTCTAGTATTCAATTAATGATGTAGATATAGAAAACAATTTTAGAATTCATTCAAAATATCACAAAATATATGTAAATATATTTCGATAATTTTCTTTACAACTATTTTATTTTTTTTTTTTTTTCTACATTATCATAAATATTGTTACCATTGATTACTTACTATAAAATTACAATTCAAATTTTCCGATAATTAAAAATCAATAAGTATTTATTTATTAAAATATCATAATTATAATATTATTAAAATTGAAAAGAATATAAAAATTATTAATCGTATGATTTTCATGCAAAAATAATTTATTATTTAAAATATAATAGTACAATAGTGAAAAAAATTAAAAATAAAACTCAATTTATATCATTTTATTATATTAATATTTATATATTATAGATATATATTTACTGAACTTTATTAAAAGTACCTTTCAAAAAATAAAATAATAAATTATTTATGGCTAAATTATAAATAATTTTCTTTCATTTTCAATTTAAATTTTTTTATTTTAAAGAAAGAAAAAAAATAATTTATTAACTTCTCGAAGTTACACAAAAAATTAAATTCTTCTTAAATAAATTTTCCAATCATCAATAATCAATATATAATAATTTTATTTTTTTTTTTTTTTTAAAAAAATTAAATATTTCAAAAATCAATAATTTCTTATATTTAATACATTTAATAAAAAATAAAAGATAAATTTTATTATCTTATATATTTTTTATTTTAATAAGTTTTTTATTTAAAGGTAATATTAAATTATTTAATAATAAATATTATATATTTATTATTTTATTATATTAACAATTAAAATAGAATAAACAAATATTAAAATATAATAAACATATAAAGTTTTAATTTTTTTTTTTTTTTAAAATATTTATTTTAAAGCAATAATTAAATAGATTGACATATATTAAATCAATAAAAAATTTCAATAATTATAAGTATAATAATTAATATAAAAATAAAAATTAAAATATTAAAAATTGCTTTTAATAACAATAGCCTTTAATAAAATATATAAATTATTTATCTTCAAATATATATATAAATTATTTATCTTCAAATATATATATAAATTATTTATCTTCAAATATATGTATATATTTTATTATTATTATTATTATTATTATTATTATTATTATTATTATTATTATTATTATAAATCAAAATGAATATAATTAAATAATTAATAATAACAACATAAAAATTGAATATTCACGCATTTATTAAATTTTATATTTCATATAATAACTATAAATTCTTTCAAAATATAAAAATGTATATTAAAATAATACAGTATAAATTCATGGCAAGAAAAAGAAAGAGAAACGATAATGCTAAAAATAAATTTACAAATGAAGAAGATGAATACATTGCATTTGATGAAAATAAAAGAATGTAATTAATTATTAAATGAAATTTTAATTTATATGTGTATAATATCAAAAAATTAATGATATAAATTAATTTCAAAAAAATTAAAAATTTATAAACTTCTATTTTTTTTTTTTTTTTTTTTTTGTAATGTAATTTAATAAATTCAACAATAATAGGGAATTTTTAACAGGATTCCATAAAAGAAAACTTGAAAAAAAGCAAAGAACTATAGATAGAATTAATAAAAGAATAAAAATGGAAGAACAAGAAGCTAAAAAAGAAGTATTTAATTTAAAAAAAAAATATATATATATATATATAATCATTTATTTAAATATCTATATTATAAATCAAATTAATTTATATATATATTTATTTATTTATTTATTTAATTTATTAATTAGTTAATTATTAATTAATTGACTATTAATTTATATTATTATTTATTTATTTAAATAGTTAGTTAATTAGTTAATATATAACTTGATAGCGAACAAATTATATATTAACTTATTTACTTATTTATTTATTTATGATAATTAGAAACGTAAAAGCGAAAAGGATTCAAAATTAAAAATCTTACACACATTAGAACATATTGAAAAAGTTCAAAAAGTAATTGATGGTGCCCCAATCAATACATTAAATTCTGATAATGAGTCTGAAAATGAATTTAAGGATATTCCAAATAAAGAAAATAATATAGAAAAAGTAAAAAGGACATCAATATCTTCTGATGATACCCGTAAAAAAAATATTGAAAGTATATCAGAATATAAAGGAAATAAAACTCTTACAACTGTTACTACCGTTTCAGGTTTTGACCTATCAAATCCTTTAGCAGATTTTGAAAATGAAATTAATGAATTAAATCATAATAAAAGTAAAAATAACTATAATAATATTACTTATGAAGATGAAGTAATTGTAAAACCAAGTCAACATAGAGAATATTTAATTAAATCAGTTAAACAAAAAAAGAAGTATAATAATAATGTTAAGTAAGTTTTATACATATAGATAGATAGATAGATATTACTATATCTATATTTATTATATATATTTTTTATTATAATTAAATTTATTATATATATTATTTTATTTATTGATTAATTATAACGCTAACAAAATTTTATATATATCATATTATTTTTATATTTACATTTTTATATTTTTCATTATTATTTCTATTATTATTAATATTATTATCATTAATATCGTTATTATTATTATTATTATTATTATTAATATTATAACAAATTATATGAATAAAAAATAGAAATAAAAATATTAAAGGGAAATTTAAAAATAAAAAGAAAAGTAATAAAAAAAGAAAATAAATATTTTTAATTTCCCTTTTTTTTTTTAAAAAATTTTTTTTTGTTTTTGTTTTTGTTCTATTTATTTATTTTTCAGTAATTTATATATATATTAATTTATTTATTTTTCAATAATTTTAATATTGTTATTATCATTATTATTTAATTATTTATAAATATTAAAAAAATAAAAAAATAAAAAAATAAAAATAAAAATAAAAATAAAAATAAAAATAAAAAAAAATGAAAGAAAAAGAAAAGAAATATACTGTATGAATTTTTTAAAATTCAAAATAATAATAATAATAATAATAATAATAATATAACAAACTATATAGATTTCAATAACTAATATTAAATAAAATATAATAAATATATATTCATTACTTTATTATGTATATATAATTTATTACATTAGTATAATATAATTTTAATAAATAAATATACATATATATATTGAGGTAATTATATTAAATGTACTTAAGTAAGTTTTGAAAGAAACCTTCAACTTTAAAGGTATCATTCTTCTTGAATTATTAGTTCTAATATCAATTTAATTCATATAGATCCAATATATATAATTAATTTTCAAATTAATAATAAATGTTTAAATATTATATAATTAATTTTAAATCATTATATGGTATTTTATATAAATGGTCTATAAATACCTATAACCATAAGATTAAACATATTATAAACATCATTCACTTCAATATTATATACCATTTTATAATGTGTCGTATTATATGAAAGTTTCATTTCAAAAAAAATTTTAATAAATAAATTTTTTATGTTTTATTTTTTATTCATTGTGAATACATCTTTATTATTTTCACTTAAGTAATAAAAAATATATTTAATAAAATATTATTAAATAATTATTCTATTACAATTTTTTCAAAAATATTAAGCTCTCTTATTTTCTTTAAGTAAACAAACTACCATTCTCTCTAGTCCAGAACTATTATTATTTGCTAAAAATACTTCATCATTGAGTTACTATTCTTTGTAAACTATTTTTTAGGAAGTTACTTTCCCTTGAAGATCTGTCTTTTGAAACTACTCTTTAATTCTTTATTTATTCGAAATTATTCGCCATTTTGTGTACTTATTAACTTTGAAGATAACAATATTTGGATTCATAACTCTTATTAGACTCTATCCGAATCTTCTACTTTCCTTTGAATCTTTATACCAAAAAAAAAAAAAAAGATCTAACAAAACAGATGAAAAACTTAACTATTAGTACATGTTTCTTCTGTAAGGAAAAATATCATTACCAAAATAACTGTTCTAAACTTAAAGCGATAATGATAAAAATCGCCAAGAATATTTCGAGAATAGAAATTTAAATCATTAAAAGGGAGAAGAAGCACTCCTATCGTCAATAAAATTGTTTCAGTCAAATTTCAATCAACCTTAGAAGAAGAGCCACAACAAAATCACCTTCAAGAAGTAATACATATGGAATCAGAATTAGAAAATGAAATTTTTATGAGCTGTAATTAAGCAAAAAAAAAAAAGACGACAAACTATAATCTAGTACAGGAAAGAAAATATATTTTATTTTATTTTATTTTATTTTATTTTATTTTATTTTATTTTATTTTATTTTATTTTATTTTATTTTATTTTATTTTATTTTATTTTATTTTATTTTATTTTATTTTATTTTATTTTATTTTATTTTATTTTATTTTATTTTATTTTATTTTATTTTATTTTATTTTATTTTATTTTATTTTATTTTATTTTATTTTATTTTATTTTATTTTATTTTATTTTATTTTATTTTATTTTATTTTATTTTATTTTATTTTATTTTATTTTATTTATTTTATTTTATTTTATTTTATTTTATTTTATTTTATTTTATTTTATTTTATTTTATTTTATTTTATTTTATTTTATTTTATTTTATTTTATTTTATTTTATTTTATTTTATTTTATTTTATTTTATTTTATTTTATTTTATTTTATTTTATTTTATTTTATTTTATTTTATTTTATTTTATTTTATTTTATTTTATTCAATCTGTACTTTATATCTATATTTCAACACTATTTATTTTATTTTATTTTATTTTATTTTATTTTATTTTATTTTATTTTATTTTATTTTATTTTATTTTATTTTATTTTATTTTATTTTATTTTATTTTATTTTATTTTATTTTATTTTATTTTATTTTATTTTATTTTATTTTATTTTATTCAATCTGTACTTTATATCTATATTTCAACACTATTTATTTTATTTTATTTTATTTTATTTTATTTTATTTTATTTTATTTTATTTTATTTTATTTTATTTTATTTTATTTTATTTTATTTTATTTTATTTTATTTTATTTTATTTTATTTTATTTTATTTTATTTTATTTTATTTTATTTTATTTTATTTTATTTTATTTTATTTTATTTTATTTTATTTTATTTTATTTTATTTTATTTTATTTTATTTTATTTTATTTTATTTTATTTTATTCAATCTGTACTTTATATCTATATTTCAACACTATTTATTTTATTTTATTTTATTTTATTTTATTTTATTTTATTTTATTTTATTTTATTTTATTTTATTTTATTTTATTTTATTTTATTTTATTTTATTTTATTTTATTTTATTTTATTTTATTTTATTTTATTTTATTTTATTTTATTCAATCTGTACTTTATATCTATATTTCAACACTATTTATTTTATTTTATTTTATTTTATTTTATTCAATCTGTACTTTATATCTATATTTCAACACTATTTATTTTATTTTATTTTATTTTATTTTATTTTATTTTATTTTATTTTATTTTATTTTATTTTATTCAATCTGTACTTTATATCTATATTTCAACACTATTTATTTTATTTTATTTTATTTTATTTTATTCAATCTGTACTTTATATCTATATTTCAACACTATTTATTTTATTTTATTTTATTTTATTTTATTCAATCTGAACTTTATATTTATTATTCTACTACTTATTTTATTTTATTTTATTTTATTTTATTTTATTTTATTTTATTTTGTATACTTGTACTTAAATTATTGCATTCTTTATTTATTTATTTTTTTTACAAATAATTGAAAAACTAATTTTTCAAAATTAGTATATAGAATAATATTGGATAATTAATATAATAATTTAATTATATAATTAAAAAATATTTATAAAAATATAGAAATGGAAGAAAATCTAATTATTGATATAAGTGAGTCTAACAAAGGAAAAAAATAAATTATTATTAATAAAAAATATAAATTTAATTTTTCATATATAAGAAAAGATAATTCCAAAGTTTATGTACAGAAATAAATGTAAATCTTTTATTATTTTAGATGATAAGAAAGAAATCTTAAAATATGATAGTTCACATAATCATCCTGAAATAGAATACGACGTATCTCTATCTATAATGAAACATAAAATTAAAGATGGAATTGAAAAAAAAGTTCAATTCCTTATGGTATAAAAATAAAACCCCTATATAATAAAATTTCTAAAGAAATGAGATTTATATGTCTAGAATATAATTCAATTAAATCCCAAATTTCAAGAAATTTAAATAAAAACTACCATTCAATGTAACAACATTTACTGAAATTCCTAATGAATCTAAATATTATAAAACAAAGTGAAATGAAAATTTTATGATATTCAAAAAATATTAATTTAATAATTTTTCAATCTCCTTTTCAAGTAAAATTATTTAGGGAATATAATGATGATATATTTGTTGATGGTGCACTTTTTATTTCCCCTAAATTTAATTATCAAATATTTATTACAAGAACTTACGCTAAAGAATTAGATAGTTTTTACACTACTTCTTTTGCAATATTACAAAATAAAGAACAAGAAACATATAAAATATTTAAAAAATTAAAAAAAAAATGCTAATACATGTAACAATAATATTATAATTGCAGAATCAATAGTTATTTAAATAATTTATTTCCAACAATACCATCTTATTATGAATTAATAGATAAATTAAATGAAATTGAAAATTTACCATATTATGATTATCAAAGAAAAATAAGAGGAATTTTGAAAATAAAAAAAAAGAGCAATAAATAAAGCTAATGAAATCAGTGTCTTAATTGAACGCTACAAAAATATTGAAACCAAGTTAAAAGAATAAATAAGTTTTCTGTCGAGAATTTTATTTTATTTTTATTTTTTTTTTAATTTTATTTTATTATTATATTTTATTATTAAATATTTTAATAATAAAGCCTTTCCATTTTATTTTATTTAAATAAAATAAATAAAATTATATATATTTTATTATTAAATTAATGAAATAATAAAATAAAATTTATTATAATATTAAATATATATTATTAATAAAATTTAAATATTAATATTGATATTAATAAAATATTTTGATATTGATATTAATAAAATATTTTGATATTGACATTAATAAAATATATTGATATTGATATAAATATAATTTAAACTATATATATTCTAGTTAATTATTATTTATAAATTTAGAGTGTGTTTAATTCTATTAAACATTTATACCATAAATCAATGATATCATTTTTATCACACTTTTTATCAATCAATTCAGATTCCTTTTTTTATGTATTTTTTAATGAAATCATTGATTTCATCAGTTTTTGTTAATATTCTTTTTTTTTTCCAAACTCCTTCAATTTTCCTTTTGTAATTATTGTAAGATAAAGATTCTTCTCTTTTTAAATGATAAATCAATTAATATAAAGAAGGTTTTTTGTAAAACAATTTTTTTTAAGTAATTGTTAAAAGATTCTGAAGCATTATTTGTTATGTGGTCTATATCGTTATAATAATTCCAATATTGAATATCATATTTATATAAATAAGTCTTATTAAAATATTCCAAAAAATTTAAAAAATTGAAATAATTATATATTTGACATATAATTTTAATATAATTATAAATATCAAATAAATATATATTCAGGATTTATAAAAGGAAAATTTGTAATAGCTTTATATAACAAATAAATTTTATGATTATTTTCAACTTCATTATAACATAATTTATTTTTTTGAACTTCAAACGATCTTTTATAATGCCATACACAATATTTAATAGTAATATTATGAAATATTTTAATGGAAGCATTGGATATACTTTTTTCAAAATCACAACGCAAAATTTTTGGTATAACTATAATATTATTATTATAATTACTTTCATTCTTTTTTAATTCTTCAAATAACAATTCATTGGTTGCTTGTTCTTTATTATTTAATATAGATAGTGATGTAGTATAAAAACTATTTATTTCTGGAGCAAATAATCTTGTTATAAACACTTGATAACCAAATATTGGTGCAATATAAAATGTACCATCAGCAAACATATGTTCGTTGTATTTTATAGACAATTCTGTTTGGAATGGGGAATGATGATTGAAAAATTATAATATTAGAATTTTTGTATATCATAAAATTTTCATCTCTTTCGTTTATATAATATTCAGATTTATCTGGAATTTCATTAAATTTTGATATATCAGGAGGTAGTTGTTTTTTAATATATCTTGATATTTGGGATTTAATTGAATTATATTCAGGGCATATCAATCCAATTTCTTCAAATATTTCATTATATATGTTTTGGATTTATATCAAATGGGATTGAGGTTTTTCTAATTTCATTTTTCATTTTATGTTTTACTATTGATACAGATGCATCATATTCTTTTCCTGGATGAGTATGCTTGTTTTCATATTTTATTACTTTATTATTATCATTTAGAATAATGTAAGATTTACATTTTTTAACTGTTTTATATTTAGTACATTTGAATATTTTTGTATTAATCGTCATATACCATAAATTAAATTTATATTTTCTATTTACAATGATTTGGTTTTTTTCTTTATTAGTTTCACTTATTTCTAATTGATCATCCATTTATTATAAATATTTTAAATTAAAAGTTTTATTTTTTATATTTTAATTTTTTTGTTTTAATCTATTTTTTTTTTATCTTATATTTTATTTTATTCTTTTTTTTTTTTTTTTTTTTATTTATTATTTTATATTTTACTTTATTATTTATTTTTTTTATCTTATATTTTATTTTATACTTTTTTTTTATTTTATATTTTACTTTTTTTTTTTTATATTTTATAATTTACTTTATTATTTATTTTTTTTATTTTATATTTTACTTTTTTTTTTTTTTTATATTTTATAATTTACTTTATTATTTATTTTTTTTTTATTTTTTATTTTACTTCATTATTTATTTTTTTTTATTTTTTATTTTACTTTATTCTTTTTTTTATATTTTATATTTTACTTTATTATTCTTTTTTTTTTTTATATTTTATATTTAACTTTATTATTTATTTTTTTATATTTTTTATTTTACTTTATTATTTATTTTTTTATTTTTTATTTATTTTTTATTTACTTTATTATATATATATTTTTTTTACTGTAAATGTTTTTAAAATTAAAAAAAAAAAAAAAATAAAAAGAAAAATAAAAATAAATTTAACCCTATTCCTATTCATTTATTTTTACAAGCCACATTGTAATACATGAATAAATGATCAAACACAAATTATGTCGAAACGCAATACACCCGTGTATTCTTTCTATTATTTATTTAATTATTTATTTGATTATTAAAAAACAAGCCACATACAAAAAATACACCACATTGCGAAATGCTCTATTGCGAAACACACTAGATTCTATAAAGGATTATGATAATTAATCCTATAACCAAAAAATTATTAAAAATATAGTTATTAAAATAATAAAAATAATAAATAAAGTGATCACATCTTAAAACTAAAATAAAGTTAACATAATATTTAAAATTATTAAATAATATATATTATCCTAACTTATATAATAAATAAAGTGATCACATCTTAAAACTAAAATAAAGTTAACATAATATTTAAAATTATTAAATAATATATATTATCCTAACTTATATAATAAATAAAGTGATCACATCTTAAAACTAAAATAAAGTTAACATAATATTTAAAATTATTAAATAATATATATTATCCTAACTTATATAATAAATAAAGTGATCACATCTTAAAACTAAAATAAAGTTAACATAATATTTAAAATTATTAAATAATATATATTATCCTAACTTATATAATAAAAAAAAAAACTTTTTTTATAATAGATTTATAAAAAACATTTTTTTTTTATTAATTTCAGATTTTAATATATTTTTTTTTTCAATCTTTAATTATTATTATTATTCTATAATAATATATTATTTTAAAATATATATTAGCTTTTTTTTTTTTTTTTTTTTTTTTTGTTTGTTTGTTTGTTTGTTTATACCTAAAATTACTAATTGTGAGAATTCAATTATCTGATCAATTAATTGTGAGAATTTATTTTATAATAATTAAAATAAATAGTGTTTTTTTTTTTTTTTTATAAAATAATTCACAACATATATTAATTCAATTTTAATTAATTCATTAATTATTTATTTATTCATTCATTTATTATTAATTTATAATTTAAAGTGAAACAATATTATTATTATTTTAATATTATGCACATATATAAAACTCAATGATATATTTCATTTTATATTACACATCATAAGGTAAAAAAAAATTATTAAGAATATCCAAATTTTGTTATTATTAAAAATAAAAAAAGTAGATAAAAATGCAAGTTAGTTTAAGTTACTTATATATAAAAATGAAATATTAATAATTAAATATATTTGTTAGTCTTTATTATTAATTTTACTTCAATACCTTTATATTTTTTTATATTAATTTCAATTATTTTTTTCATATTTTATATATTTTCTATTATTAATATAATGAAATATAAATTATGAATTATACATTAGTTATATAATAAAATCAAAAAATCACCACCACCATATAAAAAAAAAGTACAATACTTTTTAAATTATTAAATTTTTTATAATTTTAATAAATTTTATAATTAATATAATATAATATATAATATTTTATTAACAATAGGTATTTTTTTTTTTTATTTTATTTTTTTATTTCAAAGATATAATTTTTTCTTTCAATTTATATTTTATATTTATTAAAAATATTTATATATTCTACAACAAAAATAAAAATTTAATTATTAAATTATTATAATAGTATTATTATTGATAATAAAAAATAAAATCTTTATATTAAACTTTATTTATAATATAAATTTTAAATACATATTATTAATATATTAATGTTACACTAATTTGAAGAATTATTAAATAAATTCAAAAATAAATTAAAAATTATTTAATGTCTTTCAATGAAAACGGCACATTAATACATTACATTATATTTATCAATAATATTATAATATTATCCCATTCTATATTAAATTCAATACTATTACGTAAGTAAAATTGTATAATAATATGTAATAAATATTCAGGACCTCCCAATTAAATTAAAAATGGTAGCTTATAATATACATAATACTAAAGATGTTACTACAAACTTATTCTATTATTTATTCTTCTGTGAAGTAACTTTAAATGATAAAAAAATTAAACTAAATTAATCATATAATATAATATTATTATTAATATATTGATATTTTATAATGTATTAAACTATAATTAATAATATATTTACGCTTTTTTTTTTTTTATAATAAAAAAAAATATAAATAAAAAAATATAAAAAAATTTTTTTCTTTTGTTTTTTTTTTTAAAACTTAATATAAATATTATTATATTTGATTATAAAATATTTGATTATTTATTAAATATTTAAATTTCAAACAATACTTTCATAAAATATTATAAATTAATTATATTGCTTTTGTAAAATTATATAAATAATAATATTATTATTTGGTAGATAAAATATTTAGGTGTAAATAAATTTCAACGTTATTTTAAAAAATTGTTTATTATATAATTAATTTATTGTAAACAAAAGTAAAATTATAAAAAATGCAATTAAAGAACATTTTACTTACTTTAGCTACTGCTAGTTCAGCTTTAGCATTAACCACCCAGCAAGTTGTTAAAGAAATGGGTCTTGGTTGGAATTTAGGTAATACTTTGGAATCCACAGGTGATTGGATTAATGGTAGAAATGTAAATGCTTATGAAACTGCATGGGGTAATCCAGCTGCTACTAAAGATTTAATCAAAGCAATTAAAAATAATGGTTTCAATAGTATTCGTATTCCTGTTTCTTGGAGTAATCTTATGTCATCTGATTACACTATTAGTCAAGAATTATTAAAAAGAGTTAATGAAGTAGTCAGTTGGGTTATTGATACAGGTATGTATGCTATTATTAACATTCATTGGGATGGTGGATGGATTGAAAAATTCGGAACCAACGAATCCACAATGGCTAATCAAAAATTCAATAAAATCTGGACTCAAGTATCCGACTATTTCAAAAACTATGGAGAACATTTAATTTTTGAATCACTGAATGAGGAAGGTTGTTGGAATGATGTCTGGAACCGTTACAGTAACTCAGGTAATAAAAACAAGGCTTATAGTACTTTAAATAATATTAATCAACAATTCGTTGATATTGTTCGTAAATCAGGCGGTAACAACAAAAATAGACATTTACTTATTGCTGGTTATTGTACTGATATTGATTTAACTGTTGATTCTGCTTTCAAGATGCCATCTGATTCAGCTAACCGTATGATGGTTTCAGTTCACTACTACACTCCATCTACCTTTACTATTCTTGAAAAGGATGAAGATTGGGGTAAATTCCAAGGAACATGGGGTACTGATGCTGAAATTAAAACTCTTATGGCTGATTTTGACAAACTTAAGAAGCGCTTCGTTGACAACGGCGTACCAGTTATTATTGGTGAATATGCCACAGTTTTGACTAACAAGGATAAAGCTAGTGTCCATAAATATTTATTCACTTGTGCTCAATACGCTACTAGTTTAGGTATTTGTCCAATGCTTTGGGATAATGGTGATTACTTTGACCGTAAAGCTCTTAAATTCAAGGATTCCGAAATTGGTGACTTCTACAAATACCATGGTAATCTAGTTTTAGAAGGTGTTGAAAAGACTACTGACAAAAATAATTCTGGAAGCAATGATAACATCAATCCAATCTCCCCTAGTACTTGTTGGTCTGAACCAGATTACCCATGTTGTAAATCTAGCTGTGAAGTTTACTATACTGATGAACATAAGTGGGGTGTTGAAAATGGAGATTGGTGTGGTATTACTGATTCTTGTGGTGTTGAAAGTTCAGCTGTTGGTGAATCATGTTTATCTGCTGGTGAATATCCTTGCTGTGAAAGTTGTAACATTTATTCTGAAGAAGAAGGTGATAAGTGGGGTATTGAAAACAACGATTGGTGTAGTATAAAATTCAAATGTTACCAATAAAAACGTTTTTCTTAAAAATTTGAATTAATATTTATTAGTTTAAACTTTAAAAAAGTATTATTTTCTATACGATAAGAAATTACTACAAATAAAAATATATTTTAGATGGAAAAAATGAAAAAGAAAATAACGAATAATAAAGTTTACTTTTAGTAAAAATGTATTATTTTTTAATATATCTTTTAAATTGGCTATGTATCATAAAAAAAGTCATTTTTTTAAAATTTTTTTTTTTTATTTTTAATCATAAATTATCTTTTTATTACTAACATCCAAAAAAAAAAAAAAAAAAAAAAAAAAAAAAAATAATAATAAAATAAAAATAATAAAATATAATATTTATTAAATAAATTAAATGGAAGTATTGTGTTTATAGAAATAATAAATATAGAAATTATTAAAGCTGAGTATTTTAAAAAATCATAATTTAATATACTTTTATTTGTATATATATATATTATTAATATTATATTTTTTTAAAGAATAATCAAGGAAGATAGCTTTAAGAAAATATATATTGTTTTCATATCTATAATATAATTTTTTTTTTCTAGTTAATAAATTAATATATTAATAAATAAATAAATAAATAATATTATATTTAAAAAAAAAAAAAAAAAAAAAAAAAAACTTTCCATTTAAATATTTATTTAAATATTAATTCTTTGAACTTTTCTTTATTCATAACGCTGGATATTCTCTCCCTAATCTTAAAAAAAAAAAATTATTTATTTATTTATTTATTTATTTATTTATTTATTTATTAATTAATTAATTTATTAACTAGAAAAAAAAAATTATAGATATGAAAATAATATATATATTAAAGAAAATTTTTAAAATTTTATTGGCGGAGTATTAAAATTTCTATTAGTATTATATTTTTATATTTTTTTTTATTATTAGAAGAAAAAAAAAGTTTATATTTTAAAATTAATTCTCTTTTTTTTTTTTTTTTTAATTATTATTATTTTAATTTTTTTATAATTAAATATAATTTTTGATGTAATTATAATTAATAATAAAATAATTATATATACATTTATAGTATTATTATTTATAATGAAGAAAAAAACTAAGAAAAGAAAGCTTAAAAATAATCACATATTATATGAATGAAGTATACTATAAATAATTATTAACAAATTCAAAAAAAAAAAAAAAAAAAATTAAATTATAAATTTAATAATAATCTATCGAAATTCTATACAACAATTTCTATTCATAAATACATTGTGATTATACATATATAATTTTTATAATTTTATATATCAATTAATTTTAGAGTATTTATTAATAAGTATTTAATATTTTAATTTGAATTAATAAATACTTAAGATAATTATTACCAATAATTATAAAAAAAAAAAAAAAAAAAAAAAAAAAAATAATACTAATAATAAAATTCAATGTTTAAGAAAAAAAATAATCAACCTATTATAAATAATAATGACGAGGAACCTAAGCATAAGCTCATAGAAGATGTTACTCTTACTCAAAAAACAATCAACGTCCTTAAAGGAATAAATCATTTTACAAATCTTTGGAATCTTTCATTAAAATATTGTCATTTTCATGATGATCAAGCTGCTTCAGAACTTTTGAAACCTTTGGCATCTTTTGCATACTTAGGAACTCTGGATCTTTCTTATACTGATATGACATTTAAATGGTTACAACATTATATTCGTCCTCTATCTATTCAACATTTAAAGCTCTATGGTATACCGAGCTTTTCATTTGATGATTCTCAATGTAAAGGTTTCTTAATTTATTGCTTACCTAATGTTTGGATGATTAATGATCAATTTATCTCTTTTTCAGAACGACGTCATTGGCATCGTTATTTTTCCCCCTCTGCCGCCGCTCTCTCTGCTACAGCGGATACTCATCATTTTATCAATAAAAATAATTATGTGAATCCAACAAATATAAATAATGGAGGTGGTGGTCAGTATTCTCTATATGTCAGAATGCATTACATTAATCCAGATAATTCATATGTTCCTACTTCAGAACAAGATGATAAATTTGAAAAATTAGGTGATATAGAATCATTAAAAAAAGAAGAATATAGTTATTTTTATAATAATAATCCAATTAATCCTAATGAGGATTCCGTCATGAGTAAACTATACGACGAAAACGGTAAATCTTTAAATATATATTGTCATTAAATTTGTATAAATTTAATAATATATATATATATATATATTTTTTTTTTTTTTTTTTTTTTTTTTTTTTTCATTAATATTATTAAATTATTATTATGATTTATCTTAAATAGTTTTTATATACATAGTACTTTTAATATAATTTATACATATAGTGTTTATATTAATTTTGATGTTTTATGTATATAATTAATTATCCGTATATTAAATATATATATATATATATATATATATATAATATCTTATTTATTTAAATGTATTATAAAAAAAAAAAAAAAAAAAAAAAAAAAAAAAACGTTACATTAGAAAATGATAACAATAAATCAAAATCTAAAAAGTTATGGTCAAATAAAGCAAAATTACTATTAAGTAATATGCCTAAAACATTTTATATGCCTATGGAACAAGATAAATGGAGAATAAAAATTTTAACCCACCAGTTTTATCTTCAACTCATTGAAGAAAATGAAGGAACAGAAATGGAACAATTCTATCGCAATAATGATATTTTAGAGCATGTTCTTATTCATGACTCAAATATTTATTATGATAATAAAATTTCAGTAAAAGATAAAACATTAATGTATACAGAGTACAGAATTATATTATTAATTATTTTATTTGGTTCATTACTTCCAGAATTCCCAAAAGACGTCATTCAAAAAGGTTTAGAATATTTTTTTGCCAAAGAAAATGATGAAATTTATGAACCTTTTATCAATAATCCTGACGCTTATGTTAACTCTAAGCTTGCTGAAGAAGATAATAACAGAAGTAAGATAAAAAATTAAATATAAAAATAAAGATAAATAAAAAAAAAAAAAATATAATACAAAATATAAAAAAAAAATAAAAATAAATAAATAAATGAATGAATAAATAAATAATAAATAAATAATATTTTATGTTCTATAATAAATATTTTATATTATGAAAATTAATCTAATTTGTTATAATATATTTATATATAACTTATAACTTTTATTAATATTTTATATCAATTTTTTTCTAAATACATTTATATTAATATTTTATATATAAATAAATGTTATTATTATTATTATTATTATTATTATTATTATTATCATTATTATTATTATTATTATTATTATTATTATTATTATTATTATTATTATTATTATTATTATTATTACTATTATTATTATTATTATTATTATTATTATTATTATTATTAATATTATTATTATTAATATTATTATTATTATTATGATGATGATGATGATGATGATGATGATGATGAAACAATTATATTGATATCAATATCATTCTATTAATTTAAAATGACGATATTAAGAAAATGGAGAACATAAACATTATTGGGTTGAAGAACCAACGTCACCATTACTATGGAGTGATAAATTAATACTATTTTTTTTACAATTATTAATATCTCGTATCGAATTAGAAAGTGAATCAGGTATATTAATTATGATAAATAAATAGGAACAACTATTAAAAAAACATATTTAAAATTTTATAAATTTATTTATATTAACATTATTATTATTATTATTATTATTATTATTATTATTATTATTATTATTATTATTATTATTATTATTATTATTATTATTATTATTATTATTATTATTATTATTATTATTATTATTATTATTATTATTATTATTATTATTATTATTATTATTATTATTATTATTATTATTATTATTATTATTATTATTATTATTATTATTATTATTATTATTATTATTATTATTATTATTATTATTATTATTATTATTATTATTATTATTATTATTATTATTATTATTATTATTATTATTATTATTATTATTATTATTATTATTATTATTATTATTATTATTATTATTATTATTATTATTATTATTATTATTATTATTATTATTATTATTATTATTATTATTATTATTATTATTATTATTATTATTATTATTATTATTATTATTATTATTATTATTATTATTATTATTATTATTATTATTATTATTATTATTACTTTATATTGTTTGTAATATTTATTTTATACCATAAAATACTATATTTAAATATTAAAAAATTAAATTAATAATAAAATTAATAAATAAATAAACAGCGTCATCATTTCAAAATTCTAATGAAACAGCATTAATCGATAAAAAGACCTTATCAATCATGAAATTATATATTTATAATCAATCCCTTAATAATTTAAATAATAATGATTACACGATATATGGCTCCTATGCTTACGTTAAAAAAACACAACAAATCTATTTAGCCATGTTCAATTTAAGACTTATTCAACTTCTAACGTTTATACCTAAAGATATGGTCTTTTTAAAAAATTTTCAAGCATTATATAATATTTATGCTAAAGCTATTCTTTTAATGATACCAATTTCCTACCTGGAAACCTCAGATTATAATTTTTTTATGTCGGAAGAAGAAATGATTAATTATTTGAGAGATGATAAAGATTCCATAAAGCAGCAAGAAATCGAAAAAAAGAAATTTGAATTAGAAATGAATATCGAAAAGAAAAAACAGAAATTATCTGATTACAATAATAAGTCTCAACCCTATGTTAACAAATATAAATTAAAGTTAAATAATATATTAAGGAAAAAAGTGGGATCTCTTCTCATGAAATCCTCTAAATTTGATCGACTTTTCAATACTACCTTGGACATTCATAGTAGAGCAGTTGAATTACGTTACTACTTAAATAATTCAATTATGCATGTCTATGAAGCAGAAGAAAATTATGATGCAATAAATGATTTAGTGGCTGAAAGAGAATTAATGATTAAAGGAAATAAGGTCTTCTTCAATACTGTTGAAGTATCTCTAGTAGAAGAAATTAAGATGGAAGAGACACCTGTTGTTGTTTCAGAACAAGCTCGACCCTCTTCTGCTACTTCTTCAACTCAGTCGGTAACTAATGCCCCTCGATCTCTTTCAAAAAACATGAGTCATATTTCAAATGCTACAACTGATAATAAAATGAAAAATCATACGTTGAGACGTCGTCATAGTATGAAATCTTCCGGAAGTATTAATAGATATGAATTAGCCAAACAACGAAGTGCCAATATTAGTCGAGCATCTCTTCTCTCAGCAGCCTCCTCATCTATCTTATCGAATTTACGGAATATGGAAGAAGAAATTCCTCCAAAAAAGGGACCTCTATTCCTTAAAAAGAATATAAGTAGTCTTTTAGATAAAAGTCTTCTAGATGATACTAAACTCTTAAATAATATTTATGCCATTAACGAAACCATCATGAATAATCCTAAAACCGTCAAATCAAAAGAAAAAATAGAAAGAGAAAGAGAAAGAGAGAAAGAGAAAGAGAAAGAGAAAGTGAAAAATAAAATAGATAATGAAATGGATAAAAATAAAGATTCTTCTGAAACTACGCGAATAAATAGTACGAAAATGAGAAGAGAAATAGAAAAAGAAGAGGAAAGAAATAATATATTTAATTTCATGATTAACGATAAAAAAGATATAAATGATAATAATTCTAATGTTAATATCAGTAATAATAAATTAGCAGAAGATATCAAAGTAAATAAAGGTAAAGTTATAAATGGAAGTATGAATCATTTAAAAAATAATATAGGAAATTCAAATAATAATAAAAATAATAATAATTCGACAAAAGTAATGGATAATAAAGAAAAAACATCATTAAAAAGTTTGTTAAACCAATCACAAATGAAATCAACAGAAAAAATGACTGAAGAGAGCAATGAGAATGAAAAGAGAACAGAGATTGGAACAGTAGGATATGAAGAAAGTAAAAATGAGGAAAATGAAAATTCAAGAAGCACAAACAATAATGAAGATGAAGGGGAAGAAAAGAAAAAGGATGAAGAAAAAGAAAATAATGAAAAAAAGAGAATAGGAATGGATCCAGATAAAATTAAAAAACTTTTAGAACTTGACGAAAAAAGATATAATGATGAAAATATCAGCAGTATATATATTACTAAAGATAGGGAAATATATAATAATGAAGAGGATCTTGAAATTGACGAAAATGCCTATGATAACATTAATGAAGATGATAATGATGATAATGATGATGATGATGATGATGATTCCCATAGCAATAATGAATTCCTTAATGTGGTTCAAGATAACTATACCATTTCTCAAGACTTTTCCATTTGTAATACCTTAACCAATAAAAGTAAAAAGAAGAAAACTACTATATTAAATCCAAATGTATATCCTGTGAAGACAGATGAAGAATCCGATAAAGAAAAATCAGAAGATGATGAATTAATTAATTATATTCTTAGTTACACTGATATTGCGAAAAATAGAATTCAAAATAATCAAATTCAAAATCAAAATCAGCACAAGCAAAAACAAGAACAAGAGCAAGAACAATCAACAGCAAATGCTGCCAACAGTATTAGCTATCATATTTCAAGAATGCCTATTACAGGAAGTGCTAGAAATTATATTAAAAAAAAAAAAAAAGATAAAATGATGGATCAACTTAATACTTTCTATCAACAAGGTGAATCCTTTGATAATAGTGAAATTAGTGCACCAATCATTACATCTTTAAATTCAAAACGGAAAAAAAACAAATAATAAACTCTCTACCATTCCAAATAAAGAAAATAATAATAACTTATTAAATACTAATTCATCAAAAAAATAAATATCATAATAATAGTAATAATAATATAATATATGTATTCTAATAATATTATTATTAAAATAATAATTATAATAATAAATAATTATTTATTGAATAGTAGAAATGATTAACTAATTTTATTATATCAATATTAAAAAAATGACTAAAAATCATTGTAAAAGAATAACTTTAAATGATTACAAAAATAATAATAATAATAATAATAATAATAATAATAATAATAATAATAATAATAATAATAATAATAATAATAATAATAATAATAATAATAATAATAATAATAATAATAAAACTTTTTTTTCTTTTTTTCTTTTTACATAATAGATACCCAATGATCACTGTTAATATAATTGATAAAAAAAAAATATAAAATAATTAATGATATGCATATAAAATATTAAATAATGAAATAATTATTATGATTTTTTAGAATTTATGTATTTTATGCTTTTAATTTTTTTTTTTTTTTTTGGCATATATTAAAAATAAATTTATTAAATAAAATATATATATATCTAATTAAAATTATATATGTAGTTTTTTTTTTTTTTTTTTTTTTTTTGTTATTGTTGTTAAAATAAAATAAAATAAAATAACAAGCAACAATTAATAATTTTTTTTATTATTCTGTTGCTTGATGTCTTAAAAGTACTTCAACCACGGCCTCATGATTATTTTGACGGGCTAAGGTTAACGCTGTTTCACCTTTTTCCATGGTTTGAGAAGTTGGAAAGGAAAAGGAGCGAAGTTGAGTAGTAAAATACAAATTAAAAGATGATGGTCGACGAGCATTAACATGAGCACCATAGGCAATTAATAATTTCACCATGTTAACTTTACCTAAAAAAGATGCCAACATTAATGGTGTAAATCCGGATGCATTAATTGCTTCTGTCTTTGCTCCAAAATGAAGCAAGCATTTCACAATTGCTAAATTATTTGTCCATATAGCTTGTAATAAAGGTGTATTTTGACTTCGATCTTTCATCTCCAAATCTAAGCGATCATAATCACTTTTAATTAATCTTACTAAATCACTCATAATGATTTCCTTTGTCGAGGATTCTTTTGGATAACGTTTTATTAAATTATGATAAAAATGATTTTTTCGTCGATTAAGAATATGAACAACGGCTTGAGCATTTAAATCAACGATAGTATCTAAAAATTTTTTTAAAAAAATATAATTCCCTCTTTCTACTGCCATTAACACCAAACTTTTCCCATTCCAATCGCAAGCATTAAGATTAATTAAATAATTATCGGATATTTGACCGTGATAATAGCAATAAGATAAACCATAATTCAATAAAAACGGAAATGCTGGATATGGTAAGGTATTTTGTTGTTTAAAAGAGTATAAAAGAACACTGTCCCATTCTTCATTATAAATATGAACATTAATACCATTTTTTAAAAGAGAAAAAGTTGAAGAGGAAGAGGAAAAATTAGAAGAAATAGATAACTGGAATGATCTATCAAGAAGAACTTTTAAAATGTCTACTAAATTTTCAGTAAATGCTACAAAGAATGGAAGTTTGCCATCATTTGTTTCAAAATTTAAAGTTGAAGAATAATTTAATAGTAAATTCAATATTTTCAATAATTTATCTTTTTTATTTTTTATATTATTCTCAAAAGTATCACTTATATTTTTGTCATTATCTTCAACAGTATTTTGAATAATTCTTGAATAATATTCTATTAAATAAATTAATGGATTATCCTTTTCTCGAAATTGACTAATATCAATATAATATTCTATTATTAATATTTATAATTTTGAATTAAAAATAAAAATGTAAAAATAGTAATAAAATAAAAATTGTAAATTTATTCAAAAAAAAAAAAAAAAAAAAAATATATATATATATATAACACAGTATTCATTAAAATAATAATAAATAAATAGATAAAAATGTTGAGTTTGTGTTTGTGTTTGTATAAAATTCTTTTCCAAATATATTAAATTATTTTGAAATTGTGAAATTTAATTTTAAAATTCATAAATTATTTATGTTATTAATAATTCAGATGAATTTGCATATCTTTATTATTACCTATATTACTATTTTCAATATTTTCATTTTTGATTTCACTATCTTTGGCCTTTTGATTTATAATAATTCGATGATTACTTTTATCAATTACATAATTTCCCTGTAATAAATTTTCCAACTGTTGATAGTCAAATGTTTTTATTAATTTATTTATTTCACGATTAAGCAACTGTCTTTTTAATATTTCTATTTCTTTGTTATTATTGCTACTTTTCTCATTTTGTAAATAAATATTCATTGATATTAAATCGATATATTAAATTAAATTAATTTTTGAATAAATAGAAAAAAATAAAAAAAAAAAAAAAAATTATATAAAAAAAGCTGAAAATTATATATATATATATAATATAATATAATTAGATACACTAAAATTTTATATAATATAGTTTAATTAAATAAAAAATTCTTTTCAATAGAGATTTTAACATGGAAAAAAAAAAAAAAAAAAAAAAAAAAAAAAAAAAAAAAAAAAAAAAAAAAAAAAAAAAAAAAAATACAATTAGTATAATAATAATAATGTTGTATTATTAATTACTATTAATATTTAATATTATTGATTATTATAATTTATTATTTATTATTTATTATTATTTATTATTTATTATTTATTATTATTTATTATTTATTATTATTTATTATTATTTATTATTTATTATTATTTATTATTTATTATTTATTATTTATTATTTATTATTTATTATTTATTATTTATTATTTATTATTTATTATTTATTATTTATTATTTATTATTTATTATTTATTATTATTTATTATTTATTATTTATTATTTATTATTTATTATTTATTATTTATTATTTATTATTTATTATTTATTAGTTAACAGATTATAAATCAAAACATATTATTATCTTACTATTAAATAATTATTATAAATTTAATTAATATGCTCTTTAATTACTATTAACGTTTAATGAGTAATAAATTACACAGATTTACACAGATGAGGATGAACTCCTTTTTTTTTTAATTTTTATTTTTCATTTCTTATTATTTTTAACTTTTTTCCTTATACATATTTGATTATATTGTAATATATGTTTTAATTCAAAGTAATTGAAAAGGCTGAAATATTCAATAAAATATATTAATGAATTTTTAATTTTAAATATTGACTTTTGTCTATTATTTGATCCTACATAAAAGATTATAAAATATAATATATTGTTTTATATTCTAATATATAGAAATTAAATATTTATATTTTAGTATTAAAAAACATTCTAATTTTATTGGATGATTGGAGATAACTCGGTTTATTCCAATATATGAAAGAATATATAAATAAATGTATTGAATAGATTAAAAACTGTTAGCAAAGTTTAAAAATTATTTATTTTTATAAAATAAAAAGTTTAAAATATAATATAAAAAAATAAATTAAAAAAAAAAAGTTTAAAAGAGAATTTTTTTTTATTTATTCTATGGATAGATGTATAATACAAATAATCGAAATGTATATTAATTTAAAGGAAAACTATTTTTTTAAAAAAAAAATTTCTCTGAGTATATAATATGATATATAAATAAATGTAGATGTATATAAATAGCTATGTATAATTAAATAGATGGATAAATAGATGGATAAATAAATGTACATATTAATATAAATATAAATATAAATAGATAGATAGATAAAATAAAATTCTATTATTTAATAAATATAATTAATATATATTACAATATATAATAATATAATTAGAAAGTAATTATGGGAAATGGCAATTTTACAATCAAGATTATTATTGTATAGAATTATTAAAAAAATTTTTTTAATATTTTCAAAACTTTTTTAATTATTCTTTTTTTTTTTTTCTTTTCATTTTTGTTACCTTTTCATAATAATCAGTAAGAGTTTTTGAAAATAAAGATACTATTATAAAAAAATTAATATTTGTAAGTGTTTTTAAAATAAAAAGAAAGAGAATATATTAATATAATGAAAATGGACTTTTTTTAAAAAAAAAATAAAATTGAATAAGAAATAAAATAAAATTATATTAATATTACTAAAAAAAAAGTTTATAATAGTTGAAATTGAAATAATGTTAGTAAAAACTTCAGTGTAAAAAAAATTATATATATTAAAGCAAAAAGCCATAGAATTATTTATTTATTTATTTATTTCATGTTAATGGTCTAAAATTTATTATAATTATTATTACTATTATTATCATTATTATTATTATTATTATTATTATTATTATTAAATCTTTTAATTTAAATAAATTTATTATTAAAAAAAAAAATAGGTTAATTAATAATCAATATGAGTAAGGCTAATGTTGTTTTAGGTTTAGTTGCTGTTTTAGCTACTGCTTTTGCTTTAAATCCAGATGAAGAAAGCTTTAAGAAATACATTGACACCAAGATGAAGAAGTAAATATTTTTACATGAATAAAAAAATTGGATATTGTAATCTTTATTTAATTGTATATATATTATTTTGAATAAATTTGAAATTTAAATAAAAATTTTATATAATATTATTGCTTAGTAATTTATTATAAAAATTAAAAATAAATTTAAGAACAATTAAATTTGCCCTCAAAAAAAAAAAAAAAAAAAAAAAAATAGAAATATTAAAATTAAAATTAACATAATAAATAAATATAAATTAATGAGATAAATATATATTATATTACATTATATTAAACGTAATTATCTAAAATATTTTGGAAAATATTTAATTAATGTTTTTTTACTAAATGCTAGTGTTGGTTCTACTTGGTTCGAAAGAAAAATAGTTTCTAACATCTCTACCCTTGTTTACAAAAGAGAAGTATGTTTTTTTTTTTTTTTTTTTTTTCATTTTATTAATACAAAATATATAGAGAGTTTTAAACAAATCTTAATAATTATGTAATAATTATGTTAATATTAATGGTAATAGGATTACAAGTTATTCTCTGTTATCAATGTTCCAGGTAAATTAATAATATTAATTATATATCTTGATATTTAAGAATCATAATGATGGTAGTAGTAGTAATATTTTTATCAAAAATTCTAAATATATATATAAATATGTATTACTTTTATTAGAAAATGAAACCAACTATCTTGGTATTTTCGGTCTTTGGATTCCATTACCATCCTCAAGCAGATTTAGCGAACTCAAAAAGGATGTTGAAAAGGATCTCAAAGATGCTGGTAAGAATATCAAAAACCAATACAAGTCCGTTGAAAAGGACATCAAGAAGAAGGCTGAAGAAATTCAAGATGGTCTTGAGAAGAAGGGTGAAGAAATTCAAAAAGCTATCAAATCTGAATAAATAAACAAATTTTTATTCACTTTTATTAATATTTATGATAATATAATTAAATCAATAATTATAAAAAATTAACAGCTTATTAGATTTTAGAATTTTATTTAAAAAAAAATAGTAATTTTTTTATAAATATATAAATAAATATTTATAATTAATTTTTTTTTTTTTTTTTTTTTTTTTTTGTTTTTTGTTTTTTGTTTTTTGTTTTTTCATTAATTTATTACGAAATTTACAATTAAATTTTTTATTAACTTTTTAAATATTATTTTTGAAGAAAAATATATTATATAGAAATAAAATTTAAAATTTTAAAAAAAGAAAAAATATTTTACATTTCAATACATTATTTTATTTTATAGATATAGATATATATTAATTATTGCTATTTATTATTATTATTATTATTATTATTATTATTATTATTATTATTATTATTATTATTATTATTATTATTATTATTATTATTATTATTATTATTTAATTGGATAAAATTAAAAATTTTATAATTTAAAATTATATATTAATGTAAATATAAATTATTTTATATTTACATTAATTTCTTTGTTTACAAAATATTTCTTTACTTCATAAAGGTTTTTAATGATATTTTCATTTTAATATATGGCATACCTAGTTTTACACCTTGAATATTTTTATGTCCTACGTTTGAAATATTTAGGCAATAATTCATTCAATTCGTCGATGAATTTTTTATTAGTTTTTCACTGATTATTCATGAGAAATCATTGAACATTCCTGATGACAAAAAGTAAGACTTTGATGATATTATTAATTTTTCATATTGTGATTTTTTTTTAGCAGAAATGCAGTTTATGAAATCTTAAAAATCAATTCTCAGGAAAGAATGTTTTTATTTAATAACATCTTTCAACAGTAATAGTAATAATAGTAATAATAATAATAGTTATAGTAATAATAGTTATAATAATATTAGTAATGATATTATTAGTAATGTTAGTAATAATATTGAAAATAATGTGTATGTTGATTCTAGTATGTGTGAAAAAGTGTTTAATTTCCTTCTTGGGGGAGGAAGTATTAATAACAGTACAAGGGAATGGAAGGATCTATTTAAGTGCCAGATGAAATCAGGTGCTTCTTATGATACTCCATTCTAGGTAGTTACTGCGGCTCTTCGTTAATCGATTATACCTATTGCTATTGGCCAGCAATGGTCTTTGTTCAATAGGTTCAAATCGAATCGTACTACCTACCAAGAGCGTCAATGCTGAAGAAATAGTAAGACAGGCCAGCAGAGCTAGTGCAACCAATGAAGAATCATAATTTCGTATCTTAAAATTATGGATAACATTGTGAAGTCAAAAATAATTATTATACCACAGTATAATAATGCCCTTGTGAAATCTTACAGATATTAATTAAATAAAACTAGAATACATTATACTATTATTTTATTTTATTTTGTGTTTTTTTTTGTTTGTTTGTTTGTTTGTTTATTCTTTTATCTTTTTTTTTTTTTTTTTTTCTTTTTATTTCATGTATTTTATCAAATATTTAATTAATAAAGATGAAACAAGTTTGCTGCCGTTAAAAAAAAAGAAAAAAAAAAATCCTTCAATCACCTTCGAGAGAGTCTTCTTTTCTTATTTTATATTTTGTGAGGCTTGCCAAATTCCTTACTAATGCCATACTTATTGTGATTTTTATATATTATGATCAATTTGTATAGCATTAGGCCTACTATTAATAAGAACGTCAATGCCGAAAAGGTAATGCAAAGAAGTAATTGTGATACAGATTCGAATGATGATATTAATCCATATGGAGTTATCATTGATGAATTGGAATAATTAGAAGCCATTTTGTCCTTTTAACATTTCTATAATAATAAACAAAATTTCATATTTTATTATTTTCATAAATTTTTTTAATAAATATTATTAAATAAAGTTTATTCCTAGTATAAAAAAAATTTATTATAGTATTTTATATTATAATAATATATTAGAACATAATTAAAATATATAAAATTTAATATAAAAGAAATATTAAAAATAAAAAAAATATAAATAAAAAAAATATAAAATATAATAAAATAAAATAAAAACTTAGGATAATCAATTATTATATTATAACTAATTATATATATATATATTTTCTGTCTTCAACATTTTAGGTTTAAAATTTTTTACATACTAATAATATTATTATTAAATTTATATTTATCAAGTTAAACAGACATTAATTCTTTTTAGATTAGTTTAATATTCATAATAAAACTATGATAATAATTAATTACTTTGAAAATTATTCTTTATATTTTATATTGATAAAAAAAATAGTTTGAGCCATGATAAAAAAATAAAATTGAATTATTTATTTATTTATTTATTTATTTATTTATTTATTTATTTATTTATTTATTTATTTATTTATTTATTTATTTATTTATTTATTTATTTATTTATTTATTTATTTATTTATTTATTTATTTATTTATTTATTTATTTATTTATTTATTTATTTATTTATTTATTTATTTATTTATTTATTTATTTATAATGGTAATTGTTACTTTTTCACTTTAACATAATGAAGGAAAGTTTTTTTTTTTTTTTTGAATAAAATAAATTTAATATAAACAAAATTATAAAATGAGAGCCTGTAAAAAATTTTAAATATATATATAGAAAAATTTTATGTGTTTTTAAAATAAAAGGAAATAATTTATATATAATAAAAATGTTTTTTTTATAAAATATTATATAGATCAAAGATAAAATGATTATTAATATTACTATAAAAAAAATTATTAAACATTCAATATGGATAAGATTATATCTGAGGTTTTATTTATTACTTCTGTTCTAAATCCGAATGAAGAAAGCTTAATGAAATAACATGAACTTCATGGTGTAACCAATTTTTAAATCAATAAAAAAAAATTGATATTATAATCTTTATTTCATTGTATATATTATTTTGAATAAATTTGAAAATTAAAACAAATAATATATATTATATTATCACATATTAAAACATATTATTATTAAAATTAAAATTAAAATTTAAAAGTGCATAAAAAATTAAAATATTTATAAATAGTTTTATTTATATTTAAAAATTTATTTTTTTTCTTTATATTAATAAATTGTAATTAATCATTGTATTATTTTATTAATTTATTTTTATATTTTTTAATTTAAAAATTAGTAATAAAATATATTGTTATTATTATCATTTAAATTTTTATTTTTTCAATTATTTTTATTGTTTATTTTCTTCCATTTTCTTAGCACAAATGGTAATATCCTTCACTTCAATTATTTCCTTTTCATATCCATTAATGGTTAATGAAATAAAACATTCACCAACTTCTTCAATGGTATTACATATGCCAAATGGTCTAGTAACATAACTTAGGGCATTGTAAACCTTTTGTAATTTAGAAATATTTTTTTGTCCTTCAATAGGTTTCATTAATGCTGGTCTAACACAATATACATCTTTAAATTCATTACCTTTCATATTGAGAAGTTCTGATTCTGTTTCTCCTTTAACTCTGGCCCACATCATTTTACTTGTCGAATTGGTTCCTGAACCGGAAACATAAATAAATGTCAAATTTTTATTGACACCAAGTGATTTTGTGAAATTGATGGTAAGATCATGTGTAATTTCTCGATATTCTTTTTCTTGCATACCATTACTACTAATACCTGCACAGAAGAAACAGGCATCATAACCTTGAAGCCGTTCATCTCCTTCTTTTAAATCTGAAAAAGAGGGTACAACTAATTCAGTTAATTTATCATGTTGATGACCAATTGGTTTTCTTGAAACACTTAATACCTTTTCAACAATAGGTGAATTTAAACATTCTAATAAAACACCTTCACCTACAAAACCAGTTGTTCCTGTAATAATAACCTTAATCATTATTTATCCTACTTTAATATTTTTTTCCTTAAATTTTAAAAATAATATATTTATTACTTTTTAAAAAAGAAAATTAAAAATAATAAGAATAAATAAAAATTTAAAATAAATAAAAGAATTATAATTAAATAAAAAATAAAAAAAAAAAAATTTAAATATTCTATGGTATTATTTTTATCCTATAAAATAATTTTAGGATATTTATTGTATATATTTTTAATAAATTTTATAAATATTAATAATTGTTTTTCATTTTAATATATTATATAATAATTTTTAAAAAATGACAATAGTAATGAATAATTATGATATATAATATTTAATATATTTCTTTTTCCGCAATTTCCGCAACCACTTTTTTTTAAATTTTTGTACTAACTTATTCTTGAAAGGAAGGAAGGGTAAGATATGCTTTTGATTTTACAAAACAAGAAAATGTATTAACTTTTATCTTTTTATAAAAAAATTAAAATAAAATAAAAAAAAAAAAAGTAAATACTTTTGTATTTACTACCATCGATTTATTTATTATCTTATTTATCATTTATTTAATCAATAATTAAATAATCAATAAAAAAATACATTATAAATTTAAATAAATATAATAATAATAATAATAATATTAAATTTATATATATATATATAAATTTAAATAAAATTAATTTATATATATATATATATAAATTTAAATAAAATTATTAATAAAATATAATTAAATATTAATAAAAAAAAAAAAAGTTTATGAAATTAAAAATAATGAGAATTTTTATAATTATGATATTATGAATTGAAATTATTCCTACCAAAATAAAACTAAAAACAAAACAAAAGAGTAACAAAAAAAAAAAATAAAAATAAAAATATAAAAATAATTATTTAAAAAATATGATATCATTCCGATGCTGACGCTCTTTACAACGGTAGGTCTAATGGAATACAAACTGATCATACTATATTAAAATCAAGAATCACAATGGGCATAACATTAGTAAAGGCATTCAATACTCCCACATAAAAAATAGGAAATTAAGAAGGAAGATTTTCTCTCGAAAGTGATTAAAAAAAAAAAAAAATTATTAATAAATTGATTTCTTTCTCTCGAGATGATCTCAAAGATATTATATATTGCTTTTCAAGATGAGGACACAGTACATAAAAAATTTAATATTATTTTCAAAATCTTCTTTATTATCTGAAAAATTCAATGATTTTTTTTTTTTTTTTTTTTTTTTTTTTTTTTTGATTGCTCAAAAAAAAAAAAAAAAAAAAAAAAAAAATTTCTTCAACAAATTGAAAGAATTGTTGCTTATATTCTTCAAATTTGGGACATAAAAGTATTCATTGTATAAAATTAAATATGCTATTACTCTCATCATAAAGAAAGACGATTATGTTGAGTGATATCTTTGCTTTTAATATAAGGTTTCATATAAAATTTGAAATCTTATCTAATTCGTCCAATCCAAAAAAAAAAAAAAAAAAAAAAAAAAAAAAAAAAAAAAAAAAAAACTAAAAGAAAATTATCACAAGAACAAAAATAAAATAAAATATAACTTTACATTTATTGAATAATTCATTTATTAAAATAATGATGAAAATACAAATTAAAAAAAAAAAGAAAAAAAAAATATCTTAAAAAATAAAAATATTGTAAAAATATATATATATATATATTAGTAATTAATTATTTTTTATTTTATTAAAATATTTTTTTTTAAAGACTCAATTATTATGAACTTTAACTTTATTTATCATTTTTTAATTATTAATTACATGAATATTTAAAAAAATTACTTAAAATTTAAAAAAAAAAATTATTTGTCCAATTTAAACCTAGTAATGTGAAATAATGTGAAATAAAAGAAATATCCAAAATTAAGTGAATAAATAAATTCAGAAAAAATATTCAAAAAAAAAAAAAAAAACCAAAGGCAGCAAACCTCACCTCCATATTATAAGATTTCCGTTTAACCTGAATTCTTATTCCAGATTAGGATTTGAATTGACAATCTGAAAGAAATAATGGTCTTCTCCTTCAGTGGCAAGATAGTGCAATATGGCCTGTCTTACTACATTTTCAGGGTTGACGCTCCAGATTAGTTTGCCCATATACCATCATAACAGCAATCCTTGTCGAGTACTAGCCCTCGGCATAATTTCTGTATAGTGAGCGGTTGACCGCACCAAGAATGGCGTTTAAGAATAATCACCATAAATGATTTGGTTATTATCAAACAATTTTTTTTTTTTTTTTTTTTTTTAGATTGAAGACTTTTGTCTCTCCCATATATTAATATGGGTGTATGATTAACTGCCATACCGGTACGGCGTCCGCGCTCTCAACTCCCCATTAGCAAAGAAACTCCATGTAGAAGCACCCTACGCGATCCTCAAGGGAAAGCAGAGCCCACTATAGGTGGCGTTCTTGCCATCCCAGAGGAGCTAGAAACTGTAATCCTCTCAGACAAGGCTTATGCAATAGGATTCTTAAAGTGTTAGAAATATAGAAAACATACCTACCTGAGTATCGTTTAACCCCTAACCTTTCACGCAAAACCTAGAGGGGAAAATTGTGAAGATTTGGTACTGACGTGGGTTGATCCAGAGACCTTTGGTATGATAAGTCAACGACTTAACAACCCAGGATAAGAACTGGATGACTTTATTATCAAACAAAACATCCCATTCCTTTTTATAATTTATATCAATAATATCAGTATCTCTTCCACCAAGAAGGAAGTTATATAATCAGTAACACGTAACATATATATTTATATACTCATTATTCAGATAATTACTAATAATAAATTACTAATAATAAAACTACATTATTAAAATATTAATAATATACTAATATTCTTAGAATGCAAATATACTACCCCTATACAATTAACTCTATTCTTTTTTTTTTTACTTCAATAATTAAATTATTCCTTTAAACTAAATATATATATAATGTTGTTACCCTTGATCTATTAAGATGTAAATTTAAATGTACCCTTAGGATTTACGGCTATCCATTAACACAATAATAAAATATATACAAAATTTGGTATATATATATAGATTATATAAATTCATTTATATATAAAAATTTTATTTCTAAAAAACTTTAAAACTATATAATATATATATATTTAATTTTTTTTCTCTAATTCATTCAATATGTCCTTAAAAAATAATCCTTTGTTTTCTTAACGTCATATTTAACCTTAAAACTTTCATTAACTACCACAAACTCATTTTTAATTATTTAATTGATTAAATTAAAATTTATAAATATATAAATTATCTAATACTTTTATCTTAAATTTTATTTTAATTGTTTTACTCAATACTACTGAAGAAAACGTATGGTGAACACTTTAAATTTTATTTTTCATAACATTCGATAAACATAAATTATTTGAGTTGAACTTATTTCAAAAAAATTCTATTTTATTAAAATTATTTTTGAATTTTTTCCAACAATTAAAAAAAGAGAACTAGGCTTTATTTTTAACTTAAGCCTTGTTTGGAGTGACCTTCTTTCCGTCCTTGTTGAATCTGAATCTTTGTGGTGGGGCTCTGTTACGACGACCGTCACGAGAACGAACACGGACAATGTGACTGTGAATACCACAAGAAATGCAGTAGTGCATCTTGATGTAGAGCTTTGGAAGAACAACATCTTATAATTAATAATTTTTAAATTTTATATTTTAAAAAGAAATTTATTAATATTTTAAATTTTACTTCTTATCCATTTATATTAATATTTTTTAAATGAAACGATAAAATTGATTATATTTACTGTCGTAAACGGAGTTTTCAGAAATATCACGAATAGCAGCGGATTCAACCATGTTTCTGATTAAGAATCTCTTGATGGCCTTATCCTTTGGAACACATCTGGCACAATTAGCACAACGAACGAATTTAACGTGTCCGCGACCGTGCTTGTTACGTCCGTTATTTCTTCTTTTTTGGGTCTATTATATAAATATAAAATAATATATTAATATACTATTATTTATAATATTTATATGAACATAATTTATTTTATCATGTCATTTCATCTTTTACTAAATTTAGAATAAATGTACTTAATAATAAATACTTTTTATTTAATATATCAAATATAAAATATTCGTTATCTCATCCATTTATTTTACCAAAAGAACAAAGTTTAAACAAAATATAAATATTCCATTTTAATAACACTTATACTTTCATATCTTAATAATACAAAACAACAAATTACAAATATTTTATATCATAACAAACTTTAGGAATTGGATCAATTATACAAAAAAAAAAAAAAAAAAAAAAAAAAAAGATAAACAAAAATAAAATAACATGACGTTCAATCCATCAATTCATTTTTAACATAATTTACCATGATTCAGTTTACACAAACTATTGAGAGAGAGGAAGGAAAAATTTTTTTCTATTGTGATTATTCAGTTTCATTATACAAAAATTAAAAATGCCAATCATTATATAGAATGATAATGATTGGATGAAATTATATATAATAATAAATAATGAAATTATTTAAAATTCATATTTCCATATATTAATATATAATATATAATATATAATAGTAAAAAACTTGTTAAAATATATGTGAATATTAAGAATATTATCAAATATTACTATTTAAATCTTTTAAATATTAGTACTAGTGGTGGTAGTAGTCATCTTTTTCTATACATCACCAAGAATATATATATAATTATTATTAATATATTAGTATTTTATATTATTTATTTCATGAGGTTTTCAAAAAATTTAATCTATTATAATAAACAAGCAAAAAAAAAGAAATTCTTTTTTTCTTTCTTTCTTGAAATTCTTACAATAATATATATTTAATAAATAAATTATTTATTTAATTCTTATTTTGTTTTTTTGTTTTCTTTTTTTTTTTATTTTTAGATATATTATTAAGATAAAAAATATATGTATACATAATTTTAATATGAGATTTGATTGAAAACTTGTCATAAACTTATTCTAAGCTTTATTTTAATTTTTCTTAATTGTATTTGATCAATTACAAAATATGAAAATTTTATGTTACTTATTAATTTTCGCCTTCATTGATTCATTATTATAAGATAATAATTATTAATTAATATAGATTGAATAACATATGTGCATATATTATATAACAGTTATGCAATATTTATTAAATAATGCAATAATAGCAGTTTATACACAACTATGTTAATATAAATATAAATATACTCAAATATGCTCAAATATGCTATTATTATAAAACTGTTAGATGTTTAAAACTATATCATAATATTTTTATTATAGTTAATTAGGACAAAATGAAGATTTTATTAATTAATAAGGAAAAAGATATTTATTAGTTTAACTTTAAATATTATCATTTTATAGAAAAATTTTTTTCTTTATTTATAATATATATTATTTTTTTGAACCAAGAAAATTAAAAAAATTACCTTAATTAAATCATCCATATTCTTTTATTAAAATAAATTTTAAAAATTACTTTAGAAAAAAAATATATATATATTGTTATTTTGATAATAATTATATTTATTGAAAAATATTTCATCAAATATGAAATATAAACTTTGTAATTTTATTATTATGATAATACAATATTTAGTTTAAATATTAATTATTAATATTAATAAAAATATTTCAATATTTTAACTTTAAATATTAAATATAAATTAATAAATATATTTAAATAATTTATTCACATTTATTATATATATTAAAATATATAATACAAAATTTATAGAGAAAATAAAATATTTGTGGAACTCCATTCTAAAACTATTTATTATTTATTTTATTTTATATAAATAATAGAAAATAAAATAATAAAAATAATTAAAATATAAATATAATTTAATTGCAAGATTATACATTTATATTTAAAAGTTAGTAAAAATTATTAATTTTTTTATATTTTATAGTTTAAATATATTTATAATATTATTTATAAAATTTTTGTAATAATTGAACGCTCCAAATAAAAACAAATAAACAATGCTATGAAATAAATATATAACAAAAATAATAAATAAATAAATAAATAAATAAATAAATAAATAAGAAAATAAGAATTACAATTTTTTTAATCGTTTTATTCGATAAACGTATAAAATTATAAAAAATGTCATATCTTCATTTTTTTTTTTTTTTTTTTTCATTAAAAATGTATATTGTGAAAAATCAATAAATTGAAATTCTTAAATCATTTAAAAATCATACATTTTATTTTACAATCAGAATAAAAATATTTATACGGTTATATTCGAAGTAAAAAATAAATAATAACAACTGTAATCAAAAAATAGTGATAATTTTCAATAATATAACGACAATATAGTAATAAACAATAATCTAATATATAAATATAAAATCATCCATATCGAAAAAAAATAATATTACGAATAATACATTTAAATAAAAGATTTTTATAATCATTAACAATATATATATTTTTATTAATTAGTATTAATTTCTAACTATATCTATTATATACATATATTATATATTATTTATTTATATTAGGATAAAATTATCTTTTATCAAGTATATATAAATTATTAATTATAATTATATTTAATACTGTAAATATTTATTTTTGGAAAATAAATATATAGATAATCGTTGTTTTTTTATAAAAAAAAAAAAAAAAAAAAAAAAAAAAAAAAAAAAAAAAAAACATAAAATTTAATTTCTTGATTAGAAAAAAAGTATATATATATATATAAAACACTATGGAATATGATGGAATTTTAATGAACAGATCTGTTGTTATTGATAACGTAAGAAAAAGGCATAAAATTTTAAAATAAATTTTATATAAATTCTTTATTTTTAAATGATATAATTTTTTTAAATAATATAATTGATATATATATATAAATATATATATTACATTTAATGTGTAAATAAATAAATAAATAATACTTAAAATTAGGGATCTGGTACTATTAAAGCTGGTTTCTCAGGAGAAGACATACCAAAATGTTACTTCCCTTCATAGTATGTATTTGGTTTAATTTTATAAATTTAAATATATTTACAACAACTAAATATCAATAAACTATATTTTTTTATATAAACTCTTTTTATTTTTTATTTATATATATAAATTTATATTTTTTTATATAAATTCATATAAATAAAATAAATTAAAATTTATCGATATTATAAAAAAAAATATTATTATTATTATTAATATCAATAAAAATTTCAAAGTGTTGGTTATCCAAAGCATGAACGTATTATGCTTGGTGCTGCTGAAGGTGATTGTTTTATTGGTAAAAAAGCCCAAGAAATTCGTGGTTTATTAAAAATAAAATACCCATTGGAACATGGTATTGTTACTGATTGGGGGGAAATGGAAAAAATATGGCAATATTTATATTCAGAAGAATTAAAAACCTCACCAGAAGAAGTAACTATACGTTTTAAATTAAAATATATACAACAAAAATATAAATTTTAAATTAATTAGAAATTTAATTCATAATATTAATCCAATATTTATTTATTTATTTATTTATTTACCATATGTATACATATATATATTTTAATAGCACCCAGTTTTATTAACAGAAGCTCCATTAAATCCAGTAAAAAATAGAGAAGAAGCTGCACAAATTTTATTCGAAACTTTTAATGTTCCAGCTTTATATATATCAATTCAAGCTGTTTTAGCTTTGTAATTAAATTGATTTATCTTGCATTTTAGCATTTTATATATTTATTATAATAATAATAGGACAAAAATAAATAAATAAATAAATATATATATATATATATAATGTTTATTTTAATCATTTAATTTAAATATATAAAAATAAAACATATTATTATTATATAGATATGCTTCTGGTAGAACTACTGGTTTAATTCTTGATTCTGGTGATGGTGTCACACATGCTGTTCCAGTTTATGAAGGTTTTGCTTTAAAACACTCAATACGTAGAATTGATTTAGCTGGAAGGTACGAAATAAAATAAATATAGATATATAGATATATTAATTTTAAACACTATAATGATTAAGGGAATTAAAATATTCATTTTAAAAAAAATATATTATATATAATAAATAATAAATATAATTATATATGTTTTTAAATACAATATTTTATTTATATTATTTTAATAATAATAATAATAATAATAATAATAATAATATATATCCATATCATTGTATAATAATATAAAATTTATGACTGATATATAAATAATATATTAACACAAACAAAATAAAAATATAAAATAATAATAATTAAAATTAAAAAAGAGATGTTACCGAACATTTACAATTATTATTACGTAAATCAGGATGTTACTTCCATACTTCAGCAGAAAAAGAAGTTGTTAGAACTATTAAAGAAAAAACGTGTTATATATCACAAAATCCAGCAAAGGAAGAAGAACAAGAAAACTATAAGCATGATGAATATAAATTACCAGATGGAAATATAATAAAGGTAAACTCCAAAAAAAAAAAAAAAAATGTTATAAATATATAAATATTTTTTAATATTATTATAATTAAAATAATTGAATTATATATAAAAATAATATATATATATATTATTTTTATTTTTTACTTTTTTATTAAAATAAAAAAATAATATTAAATAAAATAAAAAAATAAAAAAATAAAAATAGTTAAATAGTGAACGATATAAGGCACCTGAAATCTTATTTAAACCAGAAATTATTGGTCTTGAATATCCAGGTATTCCACAAGTTATTATAGATTCTATTACTAAATCAGATCTTGATTTAAGAGAAAAACTTTATGGATCTATTGTTCTTTCTGGTGGTTCAACATTATACAAAGGTAATTTATTTTTATATAAATATTTAAGACATGAAATGTGTAATAATTTCAATAAAAAAAAAAAAAAAAAAAAAAAAAAAAAAAAAAAAGATAAAATAAAAAAATATTAAAAAATATTAGAATAAGAAATTTTAAATTAAATATATATATATATTATAAAAAATTATTTAATGAATAAATATAAATAACAATTAAATAGGTTTCTGTGATAGATTATTAACTGAATTAAAGAATCTTGCTCCAAAGGACGTAAAAATAAAAATGTATTCTCAGCCAGAACGTAAATACTCTACTTGGATTGGTGGTTCAATTTTAAGTTCATTAGCTACCTTCTCAAAAATGTACGTTACTAGTGATGAATACCATGAAAATCCAAACATTATACATGAAAAATTTAAATAATTTGCTTTATTTTTATTATTATTATTATTATTATTTTAATTCTTCTTTTTATTTTATAATAATTGTTATTGTTATAAATTTTATTATAAAAATTAAATGAGATAATCTGTTTATATATATGTGTATATATATTATG